>JARHVA010001809.1:2105000-2475000 GCA_037957365.1 Torreya grandis
ATCAAGAATAGATCAAGTCTATTGAAGTGAAAGCATATAGATTGAAAGACATGGCCAATAAGGCCAAAGAAGATGAAGATAAGATTAGTTTTTTTGAGGATAAGTTAAGGACTACAAATGAAAATAAAAAATCAAGAGAATATGAGTATACTAAACTAAATATTGAGATGGGCTTATTGAAGAGTCAACATGATATTATTGTATTAAAATTGGATAAACTTGAAAAGAAGCAAGAAAAGTATGAGTATGTCAAAGAGAATACAAGCTCTAAAAGCAATGTAATAATGTATCTTAGACAACCAAATGATTCAAAGTATGTGTTTTCACTTGTATTTTCACCCTTTGAGGAGATTAAAAGCTCTCCTCATCCAAGTGGCATAATGGAATCACCTCTAGGCTTGTGGGTAGACTAAGGAATGAGGTGAATCTCTAGATAAAGATAGCTCTCTTGATGTACCACTTTGGATTGAAACTAATACTAAACTTGGGGGGTGAAAATGGAGAAGGATAAATAAAATTAAAATAACCTAAGGGAGGTGATACACAAAATATATTGATGACATCTAACCATATTCATATTACACTTGAAATCAAAGGACAAACTAAACATACACTCTCCAATCTATATCTTCTTGCATCAATGTTACATTGTGGGGTTATGGATGAATGTGAAATGATATAAGGACTATATAAGAGTCCTTGAATGTAACTAATGAAGATACTAAATCACTTAAACTTTTAAATTTCCTAGAAAACATCACATGCCCTGCAAGAAGAAGATGCAAATAGGTGAGAGAATGTGACAACTTGCTAAGGAATCCATAGTCTTCACCAAACAAATTCAACATTAAAGTAAATTACACTATAAAAATTCATGGAAGAGGTAAAAATTAGTAATTTTATTGATGAAAAGGTATAAAAATGAGTATGGATTCACCATACTTGGGTGGAGCATCCCATATAATGGCCAAAATGGCTAGTTCTTATAGAACTTGAGAGAGAGAGAGAAGAAGAGAAGTCAAAGGGTCACAAGGATAATTGTAAAGCTGAGAGAATAAATTAATTATTAATGTGAAAATGATATGGGATGAAAAATTCAAGGTATATAATTCCAAGTGTCCATACAAGTCATAAACCTCATGAAAAGTGGCAAAAAACTTCTCATTTTACATAGAAAAATTGCCTTCATGATTGCCTCTATTTGAATGTACCATAAATAATTAGGACAAGGTATGATGATTGGAATTTATGGTAAGGAGATTAAAATTCTTATCCATGAATTGGTTTCATTCTTTGTATTTTAGAAATAAATAGAAAGGAACCATCATCATCTGTAGTCCAAAAAAACTCCTTTCATGCACCCTACACACTTGTCATCAAAATTAGATTTAATTTTATATGAAAATCCATGGAAGGGAGAGAATCAAAAATTATAATTAAATACATGTAATTATAAGCATTAGGGGCACCTTAAATTAATCTCACTTGAAGTTTTCCATCTTTTTCACTAGCTTGTGCAATATAATAGTTTTGACTGGTTGAAATGAATCAGATGGTTTACACACATAAAAACTTTTTCAAAGAATAAGATGACCATAAGAAGTTATTAAAAGTCATAAAACTTCCCCAAATTTTTTTTTCATCTCTTTAATCCTTATATAACCTACAAAACACCCAAAATAATGAGAGAAACCCTATTTTATACCATGTATGTATAGTTTTGTACAACTAGTTGGAATGTGAAGTAGATTGAGGAAGTTATTTCCAAATTAAAATAAGATTCATGATAAAAATATGACAGATATATATATATATATATATATATATATATATATATATATATATATCTATCTATCATATTTTTATCATGAATCTTATTATATATATATATATATATATATGTATATGTATATGTACACACACACACACACACACACACACACACACACACACACACACACACAACTCCATTTTCATAAATTGGTCCTGGCTGAGGGTTTGCAAGTGTTTTTGAGCAGTTTAAGCCCTTAAGATTTATTCATAAAGCTTGGATGTCAAAATTACAAAATAATTCCACAAATTTAAGCCTAAAGACCCCTGATAACTCTTCCAAAGTTCTCTGACCTCCATGAAAAGTCTCCTACAAGATGTGAACATTTGAAACTACCTATTTGAGCTTGATTCTCCACTTTGCATAGGTTTAACAATGGTTTTAAGCCAAAAATGACTTCTCCAAGGTTTCATTTTCTATCCAAAAGCTTTTAAACCTTTGTAGTGATCCTATGAATAATAATTTAATAGGTTTAAATGCATTTATAAGGCTATAAGTTTGAAAGACCTCCTCTTCTAGCATTAGGCCTCAACTCTACCTTTAGGTCTGATTGAAAATCTAAGGGTTTAGAACATCTTGATGAGTTTATTTTCATTTAAATATATCCAAAACTTATAATATTACCTAAATAACAAGTTCAAATTCATTTGAGTATTTTTCCAAGGGTGGAAAATAAGTTGGTCTTTCATTAGTCTTCTAGGCTTAAACCTTGCTTTTAGGCCTAACTATATCCTTGAAGGTCTATGCCATGATACTTGGTCCCATGATATTGTGAGGTGTTAATCATGTTGGAATAAGTTTTATCAATATTTTCAAATCATATTTAAATATTTAAACAAATCTCAACTCACTTAACCATCCCAAACTTCCAAAACTGAAGGCTACTAACACAAAAAGAGTGCCCTTTATTTGAGATAAAATAGAGGGAAATCCCATAACTTATAAAAAAATGGTGAATATTTTATAGGATTAATTATGTTTTAAATATTTCATACACAAAAATTTGACCCTTGACTAAAACATTTTCCCCTTGAAAAACATCAAGTTTCAAAATAGACCAAACAGGTACTGACTATGTAGGGGTGTATGGGAGTAGATTGAGTTTTGTGTTTGAATGATACCTCATATATATTATGTTCATTATGGTGATTAAATTATGTTTTTCAAATATGATGAATGTGATCATAACCTTATTCATACTCCCAACTTCTTGCAATTCCTTTATACTCTTGCCTAGGTGACTACTTATACAAATTCCTAACTATATCTTCCATTGACAACAACCCTAGAGGTTATGTTTTATATGAATTAGGAATAAATAAAATGTATTTAACCTTAATTTAATCATACATATTTATTAAAACATGGAGATAATCACTTTTTTGTTTGGATCACATCAATTCCTATAAACATAACCTCATACTACTCACTACCAACATAGTCATTTAAGGTTGACTATAGGTGGACTTAAGACTTGGAAGGGTCTATGTAAGATTATTTTCCATGGTTAATATCTTATGGAAGTAATAATTATGTTTATATAAGTAATAAAAAACTATTTCACCATGTTAATCTCATTCTCAACCCTCATATGCATTAGAGTTCCCAAATTGAGTTCCACTACCCCTATTGATCGAGACACTATTTACCCCTACCTGTAGGTGTATGTGAACTATTAAACCTTAATTTATGATGTGAAAATTACTCCTTTAATCCACCTTGAGATATAAAAACATGTTTTTAAAATAGTATTCTTCTTTGGGGCTTTCAAACACCACTTTAACATCCATTTCTAGGTCACTAGTGAGATTGAAATGTTCTATCTGTAATTTACCTTGCTGTAGGTGTTTAAGGCCTCAAATGAATTTGGACATGATTATTGATAAATTATATTTGGATACCTTTAGGTAAAAATTTGAATACATGATCCATTATTCATTTATCTTTGAGTCTTAGAGCACTAATTAGGCATCAAGCTAGGGTCACTATTTGTATACTTTGCTATAGGTCAACATTAGCTTAGTGTACGAATTGGAGATAGGCATAGGGGTCTAAACACAAGTTTATAATTAAAATTGATGATATTTGTGACCATAAATGTTAATTTAATCACATGAAACTACTTCACCTTGATAGCATGGTTAAATATAAATTTGACACAAAGGTTTCTCAAACTTGAACTCATGTAGATAACACTGCCTAGAAATAATGTTTTTTATAGGCCACTTTAAGGCTATAAAAATCCATTCCCCATTCACTTATTGAATCCCATTTTTGTCATGGTTTATATCAATGCTATGTGATATAGGATTAACCTAGATATATTTTTTGAAACACCTTTAAATCATGTTTTATGATATTCATAAGAATCCTTTTGCACCTATTTCTCCATTTTAGGGATTGGAGGCTTGAACATAGTCTTCTCTTACTAGAAGTTGTTTCTCAACTTGAAAAGACATATAAAACTTAAAAAATATGTGTTAATATTGATTTAACATGTAATTACTTGAAAAGAGGATTTTATTCCTTGTTTTAACATCACACAAAGACTCTTTAGCTTTCTAACCAGGGCACCTATAGGTGAGTATTTTCCACATAGGTAGTGAAGTAAAAAATGAGACATTATGAAAGGTACCTATGATCTTAGACACATCATATTCTCTATAAATATTTAAAATTAATGTTTTCAACTTCAAATATATCAACTAAGACTAAAACCTTCTTCCCACATGCTTTTTTTATTTCAAGTGTCTGTAAGTGAGCATGTTTATGGCTACTTAACTTAAAAAATTATACATGAATGTAATTTCCCATTGATTGCATCATGTGGAAGTTTGATCATATCTCATGATGAGAAATGATACACCAAGACGTCAAAGCCTCAAACACACTTTTTTGAACATCCTTAGAGACTTCACAAGTCATTACTAAGGCTAAAAAGTAGGTTAAAGCTGACTAAACATGACCATGAACTAAAAATTAGCTCCAAGCATGATGATATAATACTAATAATGGAATAAATGTGATAAATATATAATTTAAACATATAATATGACCATTTAATATTCACATTTAACCCCATAAATAAAATTAAACCTTCTGAAAGTAGAGAATTAGTTGGGATTGCACATAATGGTCTCTTCCTGCAACATGAGGAAAATTTGCTTATCCAAACACCATTGGAATTGAAAAAAAGCATGAGGAGAATTGGGGAAGGAAATATACATAATATTTAATCCACCTCAATAATTGGTTCATATGTAATCTCCTAAACAAGAGCAAAACCCATAGGGTACATGAAAAAGCTAGCAGATTTACACAATCAACTTCATGAGGATGGTTCATGAAGCAAAAGACACTATTACTCAAAATAATTATATTTAAATTAATGTATTTGAGTGTAAAAAAACTTCCCAAAAGAATTTGACCCAAAAACCTTCTTGCTAGATGTACTAAGCAAAAACTTGAAAGTCATTGCTACATGTCTAGGAAAGCCAAAATGGAACAGAATGGGTTTGGGTAGATAATGGAAATTATAGATCAATTAAAACATGGATTTTAGTTTTTGGAATCTTCAAAGTCATATTTAAACATTTTCTAAGTGTCACACTTCCTAAGGAGGCCATACAAGTGCCAAAGTCTTCCTTTTCTTTAATAAAACTACCTTTTTTTTCTAAACAACCTAACATATTTTAGTTACTAATAGTTGTTTAAGACTTCTAAGGATATATGGGACATGAAATCACCTTTTTAAATGTTCACATACAAATCATAAACGCACTATTTGACCCTTAAAATGACCCAAAATGAAATGAGAGACTAATGAAATAAGTGACCAAGGCTAATATAATATTCAATGGCATTAAATGACATATAAAACACCTCATTACATGATATTACACCCCATATATACCTATAAAGTCAATTTTTTACCTATAGGTGCCCCAATTTGACTAAAAAGTCAAATGTGGTCAACAAATTGGTGACTCATAGGGGTAGTATGCCTGCTATACTAACCAAACCAGTAACCTTATCAGTCCATTGGGATTAGGAGTCATCTAAATACTGAGACAAATAAGAAAACCTTTAACCATTGACTACAGCCCTTGATCAAGGCAAAGACACTAATGACTACCTCAACCATACAAAGTAAAAGGTACACAAAAACAAAGCAAATACACATGTGATTAAAGAACTTAGGGGAAATATGAGAAAAATATTATGTACAACTAATAATTAAGCATACCTCCCTCTTGGATCAAAAGGGAAGTTTGAAGCATCACCTTTTTCATGAGATGGAACATGGTGTAAAGCATGTTTCTCCTTGGATTGGATGTATTGTGGATCAGACTTGTTCTTTGGCACTTCAATTGTCATACTCTTTAGTATACCATCATCAAACAAGTCTACAATGTATAAGTATTCCTCTTGTATCCAAACATCTTCAACCTTATCATGTAAATCCTCAATTTCAACTTCAAATGATGAATGAACAAGGCATACCTTCTTGTCTTCCATGGTGTTCTTAACAAGATTATGCTTCTTCTTAGATATAAGATCTTATATCTCATCAAAGATCTTTTAAAAATCTATCTAATCTTGATCATTATCTTCCATACAAACCTCTTCTTTCACCTTGTCATACACTTGGCCCTCAACTTGGAAAATCTCTTCAAGCACTTGAAAGATTTCCATTTGTAGATACCAATCATCCTTGTCAACCACTTCTTTAATGTTGGTATCACCAAGTGGCTTCATAACAACAAGTTCTTGACCATCAAAAAGATATTTCTCTTCATGTTTGGTTAAACACTCAAGATCATGTTCATTAAACACATCAACAAGATTGGAATTATCATTAGCTATGAAATCTTTTATATAAGAATAAACTTTAACCAACTCATCAAATTAATTGCATATGGAATTGATCTTATACCATAAATATTCTTCCTCATGATCATCTTCAAGAGTTACTTCTTCTACCTTGATCTCATGAGACTCTCCTAGGACTACCACTTCTTGAGAGATGACTTGGAAGTGTTCTTCATCTTTGATAACATATTCCACTTCATGTTTGAGATGATCATATACAACCTTTTGATCAGATGTAGAGTCTTATTCAAGGGATATAATAT
Organism: Torreya grandis; assembly: GCA_037957365.1. Lineage (NCBI taxonomy): Eukaryota > Viridiplantae > Streptophyta > Pinopsida > Cupressales > Taxaceae > Torreya > Torreya grandis. The sequence continues at coordinate 2,111,967 of JARHVA010001809.1, forward strand.
AATTCATCTCCTTTTCCATCATGGTGATGCCAAGATGAGGCATCTTGAAATCATGTGATCTAGCCCAATGAGGTTGCCAAAGAGGTAAGTTTTCTTTAATCACAAATTATCTTTCTTTGTCAACTAGTTGATTCTCCTTAGGTTCCCATACCATAGGTCCATCAAGGAAAGGAGTTATTGGGTGAGGAAAAGATGAAATAGTTGGTGGAGGTGGTACATAGAACTCAAAATCATATTTAGGGTGAAGTGTAGTGGGTTCTTCATGGACACACTTCCCTTCAAATAAAGAAACATCATCTATTATATTGTCATTTTGTTCACCAAGGGGAATACCTACATTTATTTCATCCTCATAATCACTCATGAGAGCCTCATGATGAACCATGAATTCAATTTTCTCTTCTTCTCTTGCTTCTCTCAAAATAGGATCCTCTTTGAAAAGGAATGAAGTGGAGGGTTGATGGATAGGCTCTAGGATTTTAGGTGAAGGAGATGGAGTATGAGATGTAATGGAAGGTGAATTATTTAGAGGTGGAGTGTGGGATGAAGTAATAAACTTATGAGTGGGTTTGAAAAAAAGGAAGACACTAGTGAGCTCATATAGAAGTGAATCCTTGGGCTGATTAGAAGGAACAACATCTACATGAGTAGGAACTTCACTTTTATAATGATATCCTTGTGTATAATACATATAAAAATTTAGAGTGTAATAATAATAGGAATTATATTGAGTTTTATAGGAATCATAATATGAATGACAGGCTCATATTGAGGCTGATAGAGAAGTGTTTCTTGGTAGTCATTCTCATAAGATTATTTAACAACATGGTATCCATATGGAGAGAAAAATGAAGGATTATAGGACTACCAAGGCTCATAGGATTGTTGAGGAGTAAAATTTGGTTCATATTAAATTTGGTTATAGGATTGATACACTTCATGACAAAGTTAATTATAGTCACACCAAGGCTCATTAAGAAATTGTTCATATTGATGGAGAATGGCACAAGTTTGGAAGGTTTCAATAACTTGTAGATAACAAAATTCAAAACCAAGGTCAGCCATGAAAATTCATTAGGAATAAATAACATAAGAAATAATCATCAAACATATTCAAAAGGAATAGTTGGGCTACTTGACCAGTTGATACAACTTTGGAGTAGCCATTGATGCTTAGATAGTTGCCTCCAAAGGCTGATGTGTTGAAGGACAACACCATAAATCCTCCAACTCTTGGAACAAGAGTCCCCTTGAGCATGCCAAAAAATATTGTGAATTTTATTTTCACCCTTTTAGGAGATGCAAAGCATCCTAATCCAAGTGGCACAATAGAATCACCTTTAGGCTTGTGGGTAGCCTAAGGAATGAGGTAAATCTCTAGATAGGGCTATCTCCCTTGATGTACCACTTTGGATTACAAATAGTACTAAACTTGGGGGTGAGAAAGGATAATGATAACTGATATCAAAATAACCTAAGGGAGGTGATACACCAAATATATTTATGACATCCAACCATATGTATATTACATTTGAAATCAAAGGATGAACTAAACATACACTCTCCAATCTATGTCTTCTTGAATTAATGTTACATTTTGGGGTTATGGATGAATGTGAAAATATATAAGGAATATAAAAGAGGCCTTGAACATAAATAATCAATAAAATAACTCACTTAAACTTTTACATTTCCTGGAACACATTACGTGCCGTACAATAAGAAGATGAAAATAGGTGAGAGAATGTGACAATTTGCTAAGGAATCCATAGTTTTCACTAAGGAAATTCAACACTAAAGTAAAGAAAACTATGAATATTAATGTAATAGGTAAGAATTAGTAATTTTATTGATAAAAAATTATAAAAATGAGTATGGATTCACCATACTTAGGTGGAACATCCCATACAATGGCCAAAATGACTAGTTCTTATAGAACTTGAGAGAGAGAGAGAGAGAAGAGAAGTCAAAGGGTCACAAGGAAACTTATAAAGATGATAAAATTAGTTACTTGTGCATGTGATAATGATATGGGATGAACCATGCAATGTTTATAAGTCCAAGTGTCCATACAAGTCATAAACCTCATGAAAAGTGGCAAAAAACTCCTCATTTTGTACAAAAAAAAATCCTTCATGATTTACTCTATTTGAATGTACCATAAATAATTAGGACCAGGTATTATGATTGGAATTAATGGTAGGGACATTTAAAATTATTATAAATTCATTTTTTGCATGTCTGGTCTTCTAGAAACAATTAAAAATGAACCATCATCATCTATAGTCCAAAAAGAACTCCTTTCATGCACCCTGCACACTTGTCATCAAATTTGGATTCGATTTTCCATTAAAATATATTTAAGGGAGTGAATGATAATTTTAAATTACCTTAATGGAATTATAAGAATTAGGGTCACCTTAAATTTATCCCACTTGAAGTTTTGCATCTCCTTCACTAGTTTGTGCAATATACTAGTTTTGACTGGCTGAAATTAAGAAGATGGATTTCAAACTTAATTTTTTTTAAAAATAATTATATGACCATAATAAAATATTAAAAGTAATAAAACTTCCATCAAACTTTGTTTCATATTTTTAATCCTTATAGAACCTACAAAACACCCAAAATAGCGAGAAAAACCTTATTTTTTACCATGTCCATATAGCTTTGTACAACTAGTTGGAATGTGAATTATCTTGAGGGAGTACTTTAAAAATTAAAATGTTATTCATGATCCAAATTTTCCATTTGGATAGATATCCAACCCCATTTTCATAAATTGGTCCTCGTTGAGGGTTTACAAGGGTCTCTAAGTAGTTTAAGCCCTTCAGCTTTGTTCATAAAGTTTGGACATCCAAATTTTAAAATAATTAAATAAATTTGAACCTAAGGATCCAAAATATCTCTTCCAAAGTTATTTTACCTCCATGCAAAGTCTCATTCAGGATGTGAGCATTTGAAAGTACCTATTCGAGCTTGGTTCTCCACTTTTCATAGGTTTAACAATGGTTTCAAGCCAAAAATGACTTCTCCAAGGTTTATTTTGATCGAAAAAAACTTTTAAATCTCTGTAGTGATCCTATGAATCATGATTTAATAGGATTAAAGGAATTTATAAGCTTAGAGGTGTGAAATACCTCCTCTTCTAGCACTCACCCTCAAATTTGACTTTAGGTTTGATTGTAACTCCAAGGGTTTAGAGCATCTTGATGAGTTTACTTGAAATTCAATAGCTCCAAATATTCTAATATGACCTCAATAAAAATTTAAAATTCATTTGAATGCTTTTCCAAGGGTGGAAAATAAGTTGGTCTTTCATTGGGCTTCTAGGCTTAAACCTTACTTTTAGGCCTGACTGTATCCTTGAAGGTCTGTGCTATGCTACTTGGTTCCATATTCCTATGAGGTATTCCTAATGTTTTCACAAGTTTTATACATATTTTAAAAACATATTTCAAGATTCAAACAAATCTTAACTCATGTAACCACCCTAAACTTCCAAAACTGTAGGTTACTAGCACAAAAGGAGTGCCCTCTATCTGAGACAAAATAGAGGGCACTCCATTGCCTCCAAAAAACAATGGTGAATATTTGAGAGGTTTCATTATGTGGTAAATAAAAATTTTACCTTTGAATAGGTCATTTTCTCCTTAAAAAAACTCAAGTTTCAAAATAGACTAGTTAGGTAATGACTATGTAGGGGTGTATGAGAGTATATCAACTTTTGTGTTTAATTGAGACTTCCTCTCTATTGTGTGAATTAGGGTAATTAAATTATGTTGTTTCAACTATGATTAAGGTTCTCCTAACCTTTTTCATACTTCTAACTTCTCTCAATCCCTTCATACTCTTGCCTTGGTGACTGCTTACACAAATCCCTAACTGTATCTTCCTTTAATATCAATCCTGTAGGTTATCTTTTGCATGAACTAGGCCTCAATAAAATATATTTAACCTTAATTAAATAATACCTAGTTATTAAAACATGGTGATAATCACCTTGTTGTTTGGATCACACCAATGCCTATAAACATTACCTCATACTACTTACTACCAACACAGTCATTTAAGGTTGACTGTAGGTGGACTTGGGACCTGGAGGGGTATGTGTAAGATTATTTTACATGGTTAAGAGATTATGGAAATCATAATGATATTTATATAAGTAATAACAAACTATTTCACCATATTAATCTCACTCTCAACCCTCGTATTCACTAGATTTCCCAAACTGAGTTCCACTACCCCTATTGACTGAGACACCTTGTTTACCCCTGCCTGTAGGTTTATGTGAAATATTTAACCTTATATTATGATGTGAAAATTAATAATTGAATCCATCTTGATATAACACAACATTTTTTTAAATTGGTATTCTCATTTTGGTCTTTCAAACACCACTTTATGGGTCACTAGTGAGATTGAGATGTTCTGCCTATACTTTACCTTGTTATAGGTATTTATGGCCTCAAATGAATTTGTCCATGATGTTTGATAAATTATATGTAGATCCCTTGAGGTGACAAGTTGAATACATGATCCAATATTCATATATATTTGAGTTTTATAACACTAATTAGGCATCAAAATAGGGTCACTATTTGTATACTTTTCTATAGGTCAACATTGGCTTAGTGTATGAACTAGAGATAGGCATAGGTGTCTAAACACAAGTTTATCATTATAATATATGATATTTGTGAACATAAATGTTAATTTTAACACATGGAACTAATTAAAATTTATATAATGGATAAATACCAATTTGACACAAATGTTTCTCAAACTTGAACTCATGTAGATAACACTGCCTAGAAACAATGTTTTTGTAGGCCACTTTAAGGCTCTAGAAATCCATTCCCCATTCAATTATTGACTCCCATTTTGGTCATGGTTTCTCTCCATGATAGGTGATATATGATAAACATATATATATATTTTTAAACACCTTTAAATCATGTTTTATGATATTCATAAGAAGCCTTTTGACCCTTGTTTCTCCATTTTAGGGATTGGAGGCCTGAATACAGTCTTCTAGAAGATGTTTATCAACTTTATAAGATATATAACACTTTAAAAATGTGTTTTAGGATTTATTTAACATGTAAGGAATTGAACAAATAATTTCATTCCTTGTTTCAACATCACACAAGGACTCTTTAGCTTTATAACTAGGCCACCTGTAGGTGTGCCTTTTCCACATAGGTAGTGAAGCAACAAATGAGATAGTATGTAAGGTACCTATGCTTGTGAAAAACTCATATGATGTAATAAATATATAAAATGAATGTTTTAAAATTTAAATATCTCAACCAAGACTCAAACCCTCTTCCCACATGATTTTCTTCTTTCATGTGCTTGTAACTGAGCATGTTTATGACTACTTCATTGAAAAAGTTGTAAATGAGTATAATTTCACCTTTCATGCATCATGTGGAAGTTTTATCATATAATAATGATTATAAATGATACAAAAAGACATAAAATACTCAAACACACTTTTGTGAACATCCTCAAAGACTTCACAAGTCATTATTAAAGCTAAAAAGTAGGTGGGAGTTGACTAAACATGATCATGAACTAAAAATTGGCTCCAAACATGATGATATAAGAATAAGCATGGAAAAAAGGTGATAAATATATAATTTAAACATATAATATCACCATTACTATTAAAATTTAACCCCTTATAGAAAATTAAACCTTTTGAAAGTAGATAATTGATTGGGATTGCACATAATGTTCTCTTCCTGCAACATGAGGCAAATTTGATTATTAAAACACTATGGGAATTGAAAAAAAGCATGAGGATAATTAGGGAAGTAATTATACATCCTATATAATCCACCTCAATAAATGTTTCATATGGAATCTCCCAAATAAGAGCAAAAATGATAGGGTGCATGAAATAACTAGTAGATTTGCACAATCAACTTCATGATGATGGTTCATGAAGCACATGACACCATTACTAAAAATTATTATATTTAAATTAATTTATTTTATTTTATATAAACATACCAAAATAATTTTATTTGAAACCCTTCTTTCTGGACGTACCAAGCAAAAACTTGAAAGTCATTTTTGCATGTCTAGGAAAGCCAAAATGGAGCAAAAACATTTTATGCATAAAATGACACTTAAAAATAAATTAAAGTGTGTATATGAGTTTTTTGAAGATTAAGAGTCATATTTAAACATTTTAAAAGTGGCACACTTCCCAAAGATGTCGTACAAGTGCCAAACTCTTCTTTTTCTCTAAGAAAGCTACCTTTTTCTAAACAAATTGCTATCTTTCAATTTTTGATAGTTGGTTAAAACTTATAAGGACACATGGGACATGAAATAACTTTTTAACACCTAAAAATTTCCTAATAAACTTGTAAAAATAATAAATGGACTATTTTAACCCTTAAAATGACCCAAAATGACATGAGAGACTAATGAAATAAGTGACCAAGGCTAATATAACATTGAATGACATCAAATGACCTATGAAACAATTCATGACATGATATTACACCCCCTATATACCTATAAATTCAATTTTTTACCTATAGGTGCCCTAATTTGACTAAAGCATCAAATTTGGTCAATAGTATGCTAGTTTATTGCATGGTCATTATTATACATGTAATGAGTATGGTCATATAGATAAGGACTGTAGAAGAAAGTCAGTCAAGAATGAATTCTCATGGATTCTTGGAAGAAGGATAAATTATTCTTGGAGAAATAATATCTTATATCAATCAAGAGTAAATAGGAAACCAAATATGAAGAAGATACAAAACAACCAAGATAATTTGTCTTCTATCTAGATAGAAAAAGAAGATCACAATAATTATCAAGCAAAAGGTATGAATAATCTTGATTTCTTTAGTTGTCATAGAGTTGGTCACATTTATAGGTATTTAAAGAATAGATTTAATGAATTCCTAAAGCAAAATAAGCTGTATGGAGCTCCTAGTTTGCAAAGAAGGGGCCATAAATGGGTATGGAAACCTAAGCCTGTTAGAAGAGATCTAACTGAGACCAAATATGGTTTGTTTTCCATGATAGACATGAAGGTAAGCTAAGATATTTTGTTGAAAACATTTATTGACAAATATAAAGAATATAATGAATTCAAGGATTCATTCAAAATCAAGCAAGACTGCAATTCAGAGAAAGGTATGGAGATATGGAAGTCTCTAGAGTTTTGGGACTTTTAGTCTCACTATGTCAAAAGGGGTGTCTCTCTCTTAGCTTCAAGAAGACACTTTTAAAAAAGAGGAACCATGGTAGATGATGGTTGGGTCTTATTAGATTTTTCAAGATAAATAAGGTCATGAGAAGATGTGTTAGATTACTGTGAAGGACTTTATTGATTGGAAGACTTATGTGTCATGTTTGCTGACAATTTTTGAAGATCTAGCCCAAATGATGATAGGTAATGACTTGTGGGTTTGATGTCTATAAACCTTAAGGTGTCTATTATTGATGATAATGACTCACTTTTTGTATATGTAACTAAGTGAACATCAAGTGAATAATATGTAAATGTTTTTATCAGTTGATGACTTGCCTATAATGCATGGTTGAGCCCAGTTTAGTGTTCTTTGTCAGGAAAGAATGTTGGCAATGTGTGCAAGGCCTACAAGTAGGGAATGGTAGTTTCTAGGTGGAATAATACCATTAATTAAATGTTAAGAGGATTTTTTTGCTCATAAATATCTGTGTACATATTTGAGGTGTGCTTTATTTGGTATTGTAATATGAAGGTATGTTAAAGTCATATTGGATATTTTTGTTTGCTCTTAGGTTTCCTAATTTGTGTTTAAGAGTATGCAAGTCCTAAATTAGGTTATATGAAGTCTATGTTACCAAAGGAATGGAGGCTCAAATTTTGGTCCAAAAGTGTGTGATGGGTGTCTCTATGTGTGCAAGAAATTTTAGATGCAAACATTGACTAGAAAGAGGTTTATTGACCTTGCTTGTTTTGAGTTTCTAGGGTTTTGGGCTCTGATTGAAAAATATTTTTCCTTATGAGTTGAGGTATAAGGCTTATTAATATATTTAATGGGACAAAATTTTTGTTAAATCAAGTTTCAAAGATATTTTAAGGTTTGTGGTTTTCAACTTATTCATGTTTTTATCAAGGAGGCTTAATTGGCAAGTTGTTCTGTGAATGAAGAATAATGTAGAGGATGAGCTATTTATTGAAAATTGGTGTGATTGATGGGGAATATGACAGTGATATATATATATATATATATATATATATATATATATATATATATATATATATATATATATATATATATATATATAAAGTTTTAGGTCTCGAATTCATGTCCATAGAATGTTGTGGGCTCTTTAAGTTCTAGGTAGGGCTACAATGAGTCTAGATAGGTCTAGTATTGAAGATGTGTTTTTTGTTTAGTTTCTCCAAAATATCAAGGCATGAGTATTTCAAGGTCAGTTATTAGTTATTTTATATCATGTTTATTATTTGGTGTATGGTATGAAGTTTAGTTGGTGGTCCTTGAGGTGGTTTGAGAGAGAAGGCTAGTAAGCTTGTATAGTGGTTCCTCATGTTGTATGGAGATCTGAAGATGATCAAGTGATGAAATGGCTCAAAAATCTTAGGTAGATTCCTTCTCAAATTTTTATTAGTGATTTAAATTATATTTTAGTGTTTTTTTGTGTTCTTTATTCATTGGTTGTAATTCTTGGTTGAAGAGAGTGTTGACATGAAGCAAGAGGTTATTGTCAAGACAAGAAGAGGTAGGCTCAAGGTAAGGGGGAGTTTGTATCATATTTATAATATGGTAATATCCTATTGATATTATTTTTAGGTCCTCAAAATCAGTTGGCGACCACTTTTTCATTGTGTCAAAGGGGGAGAAATTTCTTATTATGAGAGTGCTGAAGAGAGAGAAGGTGAGATGAATGATGTTTGTTAACATCAATGACAAAGGGGGAGATTTTTGGAGAGTTTTAAATGATGTAATGGTGATATCATGGAGGTGTTATGGTGAGTGGGTGAAGTTATTTGATATCCTAAGTGACAATGACAAAGTGTGTAATGTGCTTGAAGTTGGCTTGGTTGAGCTTCAATTTTGGCATGGTTAGAGATGTTTAGGGATGAGTATGGTGACTTGAGAATTTTAAATGGGTCATATATTAGGTTTTTTATGATTTTTATATCTTTTGTGAATAATTGGAATTTAATTGATTCATTATTGTTCTCATCTAGACCTTTTGGGTCTAGTAGCATAAAATTTGAGTACATAGTTTGTTGATGTCAGCATTACCACGTGTGGATGAGTCAATGGGAGTTAGTCATATGGTTGTGATAAAACTATTCCATATTTTATATTCAAAAATTATAAATTATATTTATGAATAAAAAAAAATATATTCAAGGGAAAATTTGGGCTTTTAGGTTTTTTGACAGTATTTTCCCATACCCAAATTTGTAATGTGGTAAGAAAAGTTGAGTAAGCAATTTGGTGATGGCATATATCGTACACGTGGAAATTTAAGGATAATTTTATCATATGGGTTTATTCATATTTTTTCCTATTTTATATTCACAAAGTTTTATGTCTATTTTTAAAGCATGGAAAAATCTATACATGGGAAATGTTGGTCCTCCCAAACAAGTTTTTGACATAGTTGGCTCTATGATAGAAAAATATGAGTAATCATTTAATGTTATTATATATCACATGTGTGAGGGTTAAAAGAGAATATTAATTTTTTTTTAATTCTCATATGTGAGGATATCATATGGTCAAAATTTTATAACATGTGCTTGAGTGAAGCAAAATATATGGAAGCGCAAAGTTGGCCTTCCAGGTAGATTGTAATGGTCTCCATAATCATTTTTGCACAATGTTAAAGATTAGGAATAAATAAAAAAAAATGGTGCATATGAGTTTATAAATATAGATATATGGTGTGTATTAAGTTAAATAGGTTAATTATTTTTTTGTTAACATAGTTAAATATCATGACTAAATGAAGATCCAACGGTGTGCAGGAGATCATGCAATATTGATCTAATGATGCATGTTGAGAGAGATGGTAAGAATTGCATAATTTTTAATAGTATAAGTGATCAAAAGGCATGTAAGGGAGAAAATTTTGATGATAATAGGGGTCATAATAAATATATAATGGTGAGTTTTATAATATAAATACGTAGTTGATCTGTAGAGATCGACGGTGCACGTTGAGTCAATATTACAAGATTACTCGAGATGAGGCCAACTATTCAAGGTTTAAAATTTGGGAGTTGTGAAATATGTGTTAAATTTATATATTAATATAATAATATTGATGTTTCATGATTTATATAAATAAATTAGGACATAATATGTGATCATAGTGTTTGATGTTTAACTGTGACTGTTTGAATTCAAATATTTGAATTTAACAAAGGAAAGACCAATGTCTAGTTTTTGAGCCATAAATTTTGATATATGTATAATTTTATCATGAAGTAAAAATAAAAGATGTATGAGAATATAGGGTTCATCTATAAATATAAATTTTAAGGTCTGAATATATGTAAAAATAAAGATATTGAACTCCAAAGTTGACTATGTGTTTGATTATGTTATGCAAGTAACCCGAGAAGGGTATTTGAGCTTGTTTTGATGTTGTTTTTATATATCATGACGAGTTAGATATTATGGAGTGTTTTATAATACACAAGGATAATATGTGTTTATTATTAAAGTTTGAACAATCATATATAATATGAACAAAAGTTTAGAAGTCAACTATGTATTCATTCATGGTGACTGTGTGCATATAATGTTGTTTGAGTGAATTGTACTTAAGCAAAAGGGTAATGTAATGGTTGTTGGAAATTAAGGAGGATATATATATCATTTTTAATTGGTTAATGTTTTTGAAATTTTTTCTTTTTTTTAATTAGTTTTCTCAGAGAAGTGTCAAAGAGCTGAATGGGTCTCCATAGGACCTAAAAGTGACTTAGACCTATTTGAAAGTGGATTGTGCTTAAGTGTGATCCATGTTAGATGCCTTAAGGGTGAAGGCATGTTTTTTTTGATGAAATTTAATATTTTTATCTTGTTAATTAAATATTTATCTATAAATGGTGAAACCAAATGTGTTGGTTTATATATTTTTGAGAAGGTTTGAGTGGATAGTAAGTGTTGAAGCAAAGGATAGAAAAGTGTAGCTATGCCTAGTGGATAGGTTGGATAGTAGAGAATATTAAGGACTATGTGTATGGATTATAGGTCATATTTATAATGTACAAGTATTTATATTAAAGTTTGAGGATATTTTAATAGGTCTGAGTGTGCATATGAAGACAATTTGAGTGAAGGAGAGAAATTGTGGCATGCCTATGTGAGAGGTCTGTATGAGATAGATAGAGAGTTTATGTAGGGATTAGATAATTATAGATCCATAATTATGTGTTAAAGACATAATTTCTAAGGTGGATGTGTTAAAATGATGGTCTAAAGGAATTTATCTTCCTTAGGTGCAGTTGCTTCTTGTGAAATAGATGTTTCACTAAAGGCCTTTGGTCAGGAGGATATGATCAAGGTTGACTGGTCTAAAGGAGTTGATTAGTCTCTTGTTTGTAATTTATTATAGGACAAGTAGTCTATGTGTTTCAATCTTGAGATTGGGTTTTATTCCCCATGAGGGTTTCTCATAGGAACTATGTGTTATGTGTTTGATTTTGTGTATGTATTGAATGAATGAGCTCTCTTGTTAATGTTGATCAAGTTGATATATGTTGATTGTTTAAATGGTTTGAAAGGATTGGAATTGAGATTAAAATATCTAGGGTCACTAATTCTCACCCCTCTTAGTGATCTTACCTTTAACATATTTTACCTATCATTTCTTATTATCATCTTTCTTGAATGTTAAAAATAGGGTCTATGTAGTTATAAAGAGTGTTTCAATGTTGGATAAACAAATTCAAGACACTTTAGGAAAGATGTATGACAAATTACATATCATGTCCTTACACACATGTCAAATGGCTTGAAAAACCCCTATCTAATGATATAAAACTTTACATTTGATCTCTCCTAGTAAGTCTCATCTCAACATTGGAATATACCCTAAGACTAAAGTAAATGAAATATCTTAATATTATCAAAACTACCTTAATTTATACTATTTTTTTTTTAAAAATGACCACCTTGAATGAAATTAATAATGAGACTAAGTGATTTGAATTCACTTCCAACTACACCTTTTTAGGATACCCTAAAATCTACTAAAAACCACACAAGGTTTATCACCATGAGATCCATTATGACCAAGACAAATAATTTCATATGATTATCAATAAGCTTAGGAAATTTATGACATAAGTTTTTAATGTTGATTAGATATGGTATCCAATTTTGGCTAACAAACCCAACCCAACTAAATGAGGGATTTCCATGTGGTACTTGATGAAATCAATAACCTCTTAAACCTAAATTTGACATGTGTTTTCCCATCACCAGACTATCAACCCTAAACCCTTCAAACCAATGAAGTCCTACCTATGTTGATATACCTTAGCTTAAATTTCATGGGCATATGCCTATCACTAAGTTATTTTGGTTGAGTCATCTATGCCAATGATTAGTTAAATCAAGAAAATATTCATTTATTTACCAAATCGTTCTTATTCATTAATTATTATTATTACCTTTACTTCTCTTTAAAATCAAAATTAAATAGTTTATTTTGAATCTTGTAGATATCATTTCCTTTCTAATCCTAGATTAAGAATGAGGTTGACACTTATCAAGCCTCACTTTCATCACAACTTCTTCATGATTTCATAAAATAAAAATCAGCCTAGATTTTCCATAGATGTCAAATCTTATAGTAGATGACTAGAATTCATCAAATGGCCTTTGGATATTAGATAAAACCTAAGTCTACAATATGTAAAATTGCTTGACCATCTACTATTCCATTGGATGACCCATGTTCCTTTGGTAATTATTTTAGTCTTTACAATTTCCTTAATTATCTAACTCTTTTCCACAACCAAATCCATATTATCATGACACATATCATCATCATAGTGATTATAAGTTATAGAGGTTGATTGAGTAGTCACCAATCCTATAGACTCTGAGTCACCATGATCATGCCTTGTGTCATGATCATAATGAATCATAGCCTACAGGGGATGTATTCGATCTTGACAAATCCCACTAAATCACCATGAAATTAGAGCTCCATAATGTTACCATGTGGTAACATTATAGAGACCTGAGCCCATGAAGGATGCTTAATCACTACTTAGGAGGGGGGACATGATGAGTTATGTGGAATCGATGGCCATAAGGCTCCAGTTTAATGTGATCATGCCACATGGCATGATCAAATTAAACCAAATTTAAAGCAATGCCAATATATTGTAGAGGGGATACAAACCATGGAATAAGTGGGGATCCAAATGCATAGAGGGGAAGCTAAATGATAAATTAAAGCTCAAGAGCATAAAAGAGCTTGATAGCAAATCAAAGACTATTGCATGGTAATCAAGTTCTATAATAAGGCCACATGGCTCTTCCATATAAAAAGAGCATGGTGAGGGTGAGTTTTATGATCATCTCACCATCAAGATCTCATCCAAGAATGGATTAGAATATTCATCTAGTTAATTAGTTGAATCAAGCACATAATGGATCTAACTAAGAAAATTGGTTGAGAGGGGGAAAATACCATCAAGATATGATAATAGTGGTGTGAATCACAAACGTAACACATACTTTAGGATCAAACCAATAATACAAGATAAATTAAGCCTTTAAAGGGGATGGTGGTTAGCTATATAAATCACATCCTTATGTTAATACCAAGATAATCCTAACTACATTCCCCTATCAAAATTCAATTTAATTTTTGTCAAGGCATGATATAAAGTGTTTTTATGATGTGTCCTATGTAGGATCCCTCCTAATTGACACATCTCATTGATGGCTCCCAACCATTTTTAGGTAAATGGTTGATGAATTCAAAATTCTTCATGAATAAACTACCTATATATGGCAAACTCATCTATGTAAAATGGGTTGCTTATTCCTTAGTTGGTGAACTACACCTATTTATATACCTTTAGTTATTAGACTAGACATTCCATTTTTTTCATTTTTTTGATTTTTAGATTAGTTTATTTCACTTTTTCTTTGTCTTATTGTTATAAAAGTGAAGTTTATAACTGAATAATGATTGTAAATCCATTTTTGATTAATCAAATGTTATATCTTCATACTTTGATTATTTTGTAGCTTGGTGTTTATATCTTACACATGTATATGGTGGTTTTTCTCTTCCTTATAATAAATTATCCTTTAACTCTTGCATCATATTTTAGCTAGAGTTGTGCTAGGTCTAGATCATTTATGCAATGGTTCTATAGTATTTTCTCACTCAGATGTCTCAGCTTCATCTCATAGAAGTAATATTTTTCTTCCCTTCTATCTTCTCTTTTACTCTTTATTTTTCCAATGTGTTAGTTTAGAAATTAATAAAATTTGAGTCTACATGAATATATCTTAATTTCTTAGTTTGGTTTGTTAGTAATTTATCACTATTGAACATGTAAGTGATTTAATAATAATGGACTCTCATAGTGTCCCTAGCTTAAGCCATCATCTAGAGTTAGTTTCACCAAAGTCCCTTATCATAAAATGGTCACAACAAGTCAATTGGGTTACCCAATGTACCTAGACTTAGTAATCAAGACCTTGGGTAAGGATTTATTATTAATAAATCCCTCCTTTTAGGAGAGGTATTGCCTAACAAATCCTACCTATTCTTGGCTATGTCAAAAACCCATTAACATTATGCTTTTCATACATAGGTATTGACCTTTATTAAGTGTTTTTGATAATATAATGGTTTCAAAGAAGTAAAAAATATAATTAAAGTAAAAAAACACATAAAAAAAGAGATATAACATAAGACATACCTTAAATAAACTCAATGTGAGAAAACTCCAGCAAGAGTGAAGTAATACTTCATCATACCTAATATGTTATATAGTTTAAAATATTTTTCATTATTTGGTTTATAAGGACACTGACCTCAAAATTATTCTATAATCATAATCATCTCTGCATTTTTTAGTGGATGACTTACTTAGTTATCAAGATATACTATTGAATAGAAGAAATATCAGTTATGTAGTCTTTAAATAATAACTTAACTAAACTTGAATACCTTATATACACTTTATAGAGCTCCCATTAACTCATTGTTCTTCCTCTGATATCTACTACACATCTTTGAACATATTTTCAAATACACTTAACACTAAGTGAATGCATCATTTAATGAGAATTGAATTAATGAATTCATTTGATGAATTCTATAGGTCATATATATAAAAAATAACACCCCTTAGGATCACAAAATAATCCCAAGGTTCATAGACTAAAGCTAAAATTCCTTTATGTCCCTTCAATTTCTTATACGGGTAAAAACTACCATTATATGTAGGCCAAAATTTCCATAACATTTGTGAAACCACCACTAAATGTAAAAAAAACCATTAAGATAATTGTGTAACCACTAGGGTAATTTTAAAAACTTTTGGGGTAGTTGTAAAAATGCCACTTGTTACATATATCAATGGTTTTGCAACCATGAAAAGTCTTCTATCTTTCGAAGGCCCCAAATTTTTCATACAAACTTAAAATCACATCCCATTTTTTAAAAATTACATAATTTTTTAGAGGAACCAAAATATATAAAGGTAATTTTAATGCCAATCATATTATTTATTTTCTATTACAATATAAATTACCTCTTTTATAGGACTTGGTGTGTTGTGAATAACCCATATTTGATAGTCAATTGTCTTACTAATTGAATAAGATGATCATCTTAATCCAAATTTTTAATAACATGCCCCAAATTTTAAGTATTTTGGTCCCAAAAAATATTCATAAAAATTATATGAGTATTTACCTTCTATATTCTCAAGTGGGATACCAATTTTACCATCTTCTTGGGTTATACCTTGTTCCTCTCTCTTTTAGTGAGTGACTAGCCAACGTGAAAACTACAACCTATGTTTATAAAGAGTACATTAATCCTTCCAATATATTCCAAATGACCTTAGTTAACTATTTTGTTTCTTTATATTCCTTGTGGCTATTCCTCTTAGCCCCTTTTCTTTGATACATATGCTTGTAGGCTAGGGTGAAGTTCTCCATGTGGAGATGCTTATAAAACATCCTCCTTGTTTCTCATAATTATTTCAAAAAATTAGCACTTTAAAAAATTACCCTTATTTTGGGTCTTATAATTCAACAATACAATATACATGGATTAGAAACATACAATTCCATTTACAAAGTTGCCTATATCTTGTAGATAAAAGTTTGCATTATTCAATGTACATTAAGTGAAATATATTCAATGAAGGAAAATGGATGTAAAAACATACATTAATCACAAATATTAGTCTTCTTATGGATTGATACTCACCAGAACACACTTATCACCCTTCATGGAAGAACCCTGGGAAAATGAAGATGTAATAAGATACCCACTAACATGTCATACCAACTAGTGTTATATCAAAACTTATTTTTGATAACCTACCAAAGCCTTATTCCATGTTCATAAAATAATTCAAAATCATGTTACAAACTTCCTACATATATTTAAGGTTATCATGTGCATACCAAACTAATATGAACATGAGAATGCTAAAAAATAATAAAAAACTCATTTATGCAGTGGGATACTCCTATTTGTGCTTCTCAAACTAGTTATATAATTTCTTCATATTGAATCTCAATTAGTGGCATTCCTTAATGTTTATATCATACAAATGAATTTATATCTTATTTTAACAATGGAATTTAACAATTAATCTAGAGGTGCTTATATATGCATGCTAGAAAACATCTTAGATATTAAAACCAAAATATTATTTTTGAAAATATCCTTGTAAAGAATGATCTCTTACCATGTTTAACTCTTGGAAATGATGATGGGTTATCCTCTATTGGATGATACTAATTCATGGATCCTTCCTTATATAGGTGGGCTTCTTCTTTTGATACCTCTTTCTTTGGAGGTGCTTGAAAATTTTATTCATTTGATACATATTTATTTATTGGTTCTTGTTGGTTTCTTTTAGTTAGTTCCACTTCGATGCTGAAGCTTTCCCCCAACAATCTATTACACTGGCCCTATCACATAAGAGATAAGTATCACACGCTCACCTAAAACATGCAATGAAAGACCAATTATTGAAGGATTTGTAATACAATATTGTATATTTTTCATCTTTTATAACATAGTTATTAAAAGGTTATTCAACACCCTAAATATACTAGTATTATCCTTATTATTCTAGATTTGACTACCACTATAATGAGGATCACCATTACTATTTATTAGTAGTGATAAAAGAAAAAGATACCCATGACTTAAAAATAAACCATATCCATCATCCAACAATTAGAATAATTTATCACTTATAACACACTATAGTAAACATTAATTTATCATTCATTACTTACTAAATTACAAGATAAACAATGGTCCCTCCATACCATGTGACAAAAATGGAACAATACTTATTCAAATTTTAGGGGTCAACATCACCCCACACTAAGCCCTTAGTCCATCCCAAACTAAGCCATGCTAGCATCCTCCAAAAATTTTGGCCCCTTCTTCTTGAGTTCCTTCTTCATCCCATCCCAATAGGACAATGCATTAAGGACTTTGGTAGTTATTCTCTCAATGGCCTCTTTTTATTCTTTCAACTTCTCAGGCTAAGTTGGAGTCTTGATATTTTTCATGTATTCATCTAGGGCTATGTTGGCTTCCTTCTAGATGTCTTCTAATTCAAAGACCTCCTTATCAACTTATCTTAGATTTTATAAAAACTTACATTTATTTATTTATTGATGATGATTATTAATGGCATCTTCCATTATTTCAACCTCCTTGAATGCTTTCACGTGTTTGGTGTAGTCTCTTATTAAAAGGGTAGCATCAACTGCTTACTACCTTAGGACCTCCTCATCATGGAGTTAGGCCTCCAATATTTTATTTGGACATGCTAGGTGTGTAAAAATGCCATCCAAAATGGGGATAACATCCCTGACTCTCTCCAAGGTGCTCTTGTAAATGTCTAATATTATGATGAATTAATAATTTCCTTGGCCTCATCTCTTGGCATGGGGTACTGCTTATTTTTCTTGAGAAAAATCTCAACTAGGGTTTCAAAATTTTTGATGGCATCCCCATTCAATGGTATGCCATTTACAAGCCATAGATCTTATTTGAAAATTATTTTACAAAGGGTTAGTACCCTTAATTTTTCCCCCATGGCCTCTTGGATCTTTTAATTTAAGGAGGCCACTTCCTCGATTAGTGCTTAATTTTATACAATCAATTTATTATACATCTCTATAACCCTACCATGTTTCTTTTCTATCATGCACACGTTAAAATCTAACAAAATGTTTTGGTGTATCATTTCTATGGCTAGTTTCAAAAATGCAATACTTACCACTCCTTCCTGCTCACTTAACCCAAACCCTTCATCTCATCAACCAACTCCCCCACCTTCTCCACCTATGAATACCTTCACATCCACCATCTCCAAGGACTACCATAGGGTTATCTGCATAATAACCTCCAAAGTTAGTGCCCAAATGGGACCCCTCTCAGGTAAAAATTCATAGTTTAGGATCAAACTCTGAGAAGACACCATCCCTAGTATAAGAAGCCCCATTCGATGATCAAATTGATATTTAATAGAGTGGGAGTGAGAAAGATGGCCTTAAGAAGCCATCAAGAGGATGAGATTGAATGAGACCCAAAAAGGGGGAAGGGATCAACTAAAGAATAATAATAGAAGGAGATATCTACTATGCATAAACATTACCAATTTATTATAGAGGATAAGGACCTCTAGTTATGGTCTAAATTCCAACCCAAGTACATGACTCCAAAAACAAGGAAGTAGGTGTCCTTATTTTTGGAAATGTATAGTGAGGATCCCCAATTTGATATTCCTTTAGATTGCATTTTTTCTAGCCTAGATGCTCTAAGACTGTTAGACCTTATGAAGGTTGATCTATAGAGGCTAACTCTAATAATGGCAAGTGACACATTTTTTGAAAATGGTCATAGAAATGATGCACTAGAACATTTTTTTAGATTTAGATGCATGTACGATGGAAATGAAACATGATAGGGTTATAGAGATGTGTAATAAAGTGATTGTATATGAGGAAGCAACCTTAAAGAAAAATATCCAAGAGGCCAAAAAGGTAAAATTATGGGTATTATCCCTTTGTAAAAAAATTTTGAAAGAGGATATGATACTTGTGAATGGAATACCATTGGATGGGGACACCATCAAGAAATTATAAACCTTGGTTGAGATTTTACTCAAGAAAAATAAAGAGTGCCTTGTGCCAAGAGATGAGGCCAAAGAAATAATTGAACAATTTACCATGGTAGTAAAAATTTGAAAGAGTACCTTGGAGAGAGTTAGAGAGGTTATCCCTATTTTGGATGGTATTTTTACACACCTATCATTCCTAAATAAAATAGTGGAGGCATAAATACACAATGAGGAGGTCCTGAGGTAGTAAGCAATTTGTGTTGCCCTTTTAATAAAAACTATGTTGAGCACACAAAAGCATTCAAAGACATTGAAATGATGGAAGATGACATGAATAACCATAATCAACAAATAAATGTAATTTTTAATATACTCTAAAGATAAGTTGATAAGGAGGTCTCTAAATTAGAAGACATCTAGAAGGAAGCCAACATAACCTTAAATGAACAGATAAAAAAGATCAAGACTCTAACTCAGCTTGAGGAGCTAAAAGAATCAAAAGAGGACATTGAGAGAATAATGGCTAAAGTACTTAACACATTATCCTATTGGGATAGGTTGAATAAGGAAATTGAGAATAAGGGGCCAATTTTTTTGGAGGATTATAACATGACTTAGTCCAAGATAGACTAAGGGCTTAGTGTGGGGTGATGTTGACTCCTAAAATTTGAATAAGTATTGTTCCATTTTTGGTGTGCAGTGTGGAGGGACCATTGTCTATTTTGATGTAAGTACTGGCACAACATGGGATGACCATGGTGAATAGTTTATAGGTGTGGAAGGTGATGGGAATATAAGGAAATTGGTATAAGAGACCCAACATGAGAGGACCTAGTCAAGAGAACTTGTCATGAGGGACCTAAGAACATAGGACTTAAAACAAAAGTGAAATACTAGGGGAGCATGTGGGAAGAAAATAATGAGGGGAAAATGAGAAATTAAAATAAAAAATCAAATGGGACACTTTGATTCCATCAATTAGAGGTTCTTGTACTAGACCACAAAGAATAGAACACTTGGCTGCTAGGATATAACATAAAATGAGGATCTAAGAGTGCAAAGACCTAAGTCTATAGGAATAATTAATTATAAGAGCCATGACTCTCAGTTTGTTGGGATTTCATGTGCCATCTATTCATAAAAATTATAATTATGATACTTGGTCAAGGTAAAACAAGTATAAAAACCCCTATTGAAATCATTCACATGTGTGGTCCTTTGGAAAATAGATATAACATCTTTATATTCTAATTTAATAAGTAATCAATTTCTCTATATTGTGTTATGAGTGATAAATTATTTTAAGTGTTGGATGATGGATGTGGTTTATTTCTAAGTCATGGGTATCTTTTTCTTTTATCACTACCGATAAATAGTATTGGTGATACTAGTTATAGTGGTAGTCAAATATAAAATAATAAGGATAATATTAGTATATTTAGGGTGTTAAATAACCTTTTAAGAACTATGTTATGAAATATGAACAAATATACAATATTAAACTATAAATCCTTTGGGAACTAGTCTTTTTGTACATGCTTTAGGTGAGCATGTGAGACTTATATCTTGTATGATAGGGCTAGCGTGCTAGCTTATTGGGTGAAAGCTTTAACACTGAAGTGAAACTAACTAAAAGAACCCAATAGATATTGAACAAATTCCCTCTTATTTGTATATTCATATTCCTTATTGAAACATTCCTTGCAATTATTTGGATGAATCTCCAAAAATTTTCATGCCAATGCCCACTCATGTTGAAATGAGTGCAATGATTCTTGTCCATTCTCTTAGAAAATATGACCTTCTTGCCCTTCTCCACTTTCTGATGGAAAATTCTCTTTACACCTTGTATATTTCCTTTTGAAGGACATAGACTTATTTTGGATGGATTTGCTCTTCCATCACATCACTAAATAATGGTTATTCATTACACAAAAATAAAATGGATATGTATACCAAAAATTTTCTGCTATGTGGCCACTCTTATTACATTTAAATAAATCAATGGAAGACTTATGCTTTTCATGCCTTCTTGGGATTCCCTTTATTAAATCATGATGAAATGGTAATGTGTTACCTCCTTTTGGATGTTCACTTATATTTTGAGATGATTTAAATTATTCTTTGATGCTCTTCCCATTTTTGAAAGGTTTTCCCCTTCCTAGTTCTTTCTTGCATTCCCTCACATGGTCATGGAGTGATAATGTGCTATCCCATTCTTCATGGAGTTGTTTTACTCTTCTTGGAGACTCTTCTTTGGCCCTTTGAGGTGGAAAAATACTATATTCATCTTAATGAGAGACCTACCCATTTTTTAAGAATAAAACTCATTAGATTTGGAAAAATAATTGATTCCATTACCTTGCATGGGTTATTTTTATTGAGCTAGTGGATTTGGATCTTTGATTTAACTATCTTGGAACATTCTCCAACTCCTTATTTTGAAAAAACATATCCCAAACCTGCATATTGAGTCCTTTTATCAACATTTATGGAATTGGTTATTCCTTTTCCATTGATGCCAAGGTCATTTCTATCATAACCCATCTTGGTTAGCAACTTAGAGGCATATCCCTTTGTATGCTTCTCAAATTTACCAAAGGAAGATTATAGATCTTGATGAAATTAAAGAGAATATGGTGAAGTAATTACTTTTCACACATCATTTATGGTTTTTGCATCTTTGGTAGAGGAAAATATAATTTACATGGTAGATTCCTCTTTCTTTTACTCCTTCACAACCATCTCAAAACTTTACCAACATCTCTTCCTTAGTTTGAATCTCAAGTTGTAACTCTTTAATGATACCCATGATAAATTATCCATGGGTCATAAATTGATCTTGAAAATATTGATTCTCATATTCCAAGTGCTACCACATCTTTCTTAATTCAAATTTTTTCTCTTAAATTCTCAAGTTAGTATCTTTAAGCTATTTAAGCCTTTATCTCTTTAAATATTTACCCATGGTTTAAAATTATCAAACAATAAAATTGTACTTATTTGTCAATAAATAAACATTGAAGAATATATAACACAATGTATAAATGTGTTAGTAAACCTTTCCAATGAAAAATAAAAACTCACTCTAATACCAAACTAATCTATAAACTAGGTGGATATTCTACACTAAGCTTTACCAACATGAATCCTTTCAAGATAAAGGGTTGTCCTTAAGTTTTATATCATAGAAAAACACCTAAAATTTTGTTTTAGGATACATCCCAGCTCTTATCACTATCACATACAACATACAAAATATTTCATGCCCAAAAATTTGCATGATGAAATCCACACAAAAGCATGCCATTTTTTTATAATGTACAATGCACATTATATACTCAAACCTCCATCAAGATATCCAAATACATTGTAGAGAGGAAAAATAAATAAAAAAACACAAATACCTAAACAAAAAGATTACAATGTGTAAGTTTCCATATAGTCACTATGCAAACATGTAAACCCACTTATTCTAATAGGAATTATGCCTTTAACTAGCCTAAAAATTCCTACATGAACCTAGAGGTCCCCATATCCCCAAGGCTCAATCTAAACACTTGAATAAAATGAGGTGAGTTAAAGAAACCACAATATTTAAATATTCCTCTTAACTCTTAATGGAGTTCAAATGGGTACCCATGAAATTTTGGCTAATGATAGGGCCCAATTTACACATTAAGTTATAACTTAACTTTATTCTCAAGATGAGTTAATTTTATAGAACAAACTTTAACAAATATCTTATAGTCTTCATATGACCTCAAAAAGGGTCTAAAATATATTTTCTTAGATCCTTGAGGATGGATCATCCCACATCAACTGTTGGATCTTTTCTATCTTGACTGTGAAATTAATATAGGTTGAGGAAACCCTAGGAATATTAATTGGAGGCAATAAAGGTTTCTAACTTCACTTTCCATGTTTATTTTTATATATGGTAAAGGGGAAGGAAGTTTAGGAGAATGACTTGTCCATAGTCATCCCTCTCCACCTTCTTCACCCCTATATTATGCCATTAATGGGGTCTCTAAGCTTTTGAAATATTTCATTTTGTTTCATCTTATATTTATATGTCGATACAAAGTTTCATGGTTTTATTTCTTACGTACCCATATTCTCAAAAAAATTACATGAGGTCTTAGTCTATGACAATTTTTGAAACAATGATTAGGAGCTTTAAGCTCTTCCATAAATATTAATGGTCACTTATGTCTAGGTTAAGAACAAATTACTATTCATTTTTAGTTTTAGGTTTTAAAAATAGTTTCATATGGTAGGGGATGAAAATTCATGGGGGGTTCCCTTTTAGGTCAACTTATATCATGGATTACAAGAGCTATAAAAGGTAAAAAAAAGTCCAAAATATAATTTCATGGAAAAATGTACATATCTTAAACTGTATATGATTTCAAACACTAAAAATGATTTCATGTGAAAGAGGGAAAAAATTAATAAGGGGTACCTTTTTAGTCATCCCACCTTGGGGTCTTCTCATTGACTCTAACAATTGTACCAAAAATGTATAGGTATGAACAATAGTTATAGTTTAAAAAAATAAAATTAAACTAGAGACATAAAATCAAGGTATTCATAAAAAGTACTATTAATTTTTTTTTAAATACTATGTGATTAAAAACATACATAGTTTAAAAGTTATGGTCAATGTCAACATTAATTGCACATAATTTTGATTGCCCAAGCTTTCACTCACCACTCACATGAGTTGGTTGGAGCTCAAGAATGCCATAGTTAGGATGTAATAACCATTAGCCCCATCAAGACTTAAATCACATAGAGCATGTTCACATAGGGAATCACATCTTATATGTGAATTTCCCTATGGGGAAAAGGTCATTGCTCCATTTTTTAGGTCATGTGTAAAAAGTTACCCTGTAGAGTTATTATTTTTAAAAATTCACTAAAACCACCCAATAAATCCAAAACTAATAAAATGATTTTTGTAAAATTGATTAAAGTCCAATTATGCCTTGAAAAATGTTTCTATTTTTTTTTCAAAAAGGGCTATTTTACTTAAGTATGAGGCACATGATAGTAGTTTATATTTAAAAATTCATAACTATAATTCTATTTGTCCAAATATTAATCCATGAAATTCTATGGATTCATGGAAAATTTTATTTTAAGAATAAATTATTTTTAGTAAAATTTGGTGTGTTCTAATTATTCAAAAATTGTAGAAATCAAATTAGCTCTTGAGGGCCTAAGAGTTTGCATGTCATTTAGATCACATAAAGTGAAATATGATTATTTTCCCTTATACTATTATATTTTTACTAGAAATATAACATTATATAAATGATGTTTACAATCAAATGATTCATCTAAATAATAAAATCCATTAAATTTATAATTTAGCCTTCTTATACTCAAGGGTATAAAAAGGTGTGTTTAAAATATTACAAGCTCAATAAATTACATTTAAATTTTCATTTTTCAACACTTATAAAATGAAAAAATATACATTTTAATGCCTTATAATATCCAACTAATTACATAAAATTAATAAGAATATAATGATAACTAACCTTCAACTCCATGTTCCAAGGCAAACCACTTGAACAAATAAAGGAGGGGCTCACTTCCCATCCTTCATTATTAGGTAAATACCCTAGGTACTCCAAAGCCTCCCAATTCAAAACTTCACATAACCAACCATAAGTTTAACAAAGAGATAACATGTCTTAATCTAAGGAAATAATATATGATACAATTAAAGATGCATACATAAGAGCATAACCATTCTTGAATCAAGATATCAAAACCACAACCAAACATCACAATGACACAAGGAGGATTATTTACAAAGTTACCTAATACATGGGATGTGACCAATTATAAAATCTACTTACTTAACAACAATTAATCATTCCAAATCCATTTCCATAATATGGGACATTTACTTTATCCAAGCCCTACATTAAGCACCAAGTTTAAAGAGATGATCCAACATATACATACATGTTGGGTCTAAATGGTAGAAAAAAACTTGATACTCTTAATAAATACATGATGAGGAAACCATACAATGGTTTTATAGCCTATCACAAACTCCTTAAAAAGGGTAAAATAATACAAGGTAAAAATTCCAAACTTATTCAATAATCAAGAAAGCCATGAGCCCCAAAATGGCATAATAAAAACCACAAATATATTTTCAAAAAAGTAATAAGACATGGGAAAGAAAATAAATTAAACTAAGCCACACATGGGAGGATTTTTTTGACTACAATCCTAACTTATGTCAACCAGTTGAAAGAATGCATCCATCCTTAATTTAATCTTCTCCCCTTAAACCCAATTATAAAAATCACCAAATCACCCAACTAAAATTATTACAATGAAAGAAGAGTCAAGCCACAAGCCAATAAGTATGGAATAAAATAATGAAATAATAAGTTACTCATAAGTGAATATCTCTCATTCTTATATAAAAATCTCTCAAAATTTTACACATTTGAAACCTTCCATGTGTTCATCTCATCTCCCTAGACTTGCCCCTAAAGTATTTCTCACCAACAAATCTCCCTTATAAATAAATATTAAAAAAATCTTACAAGTCACATGGCTACAATTCCCCTCTTACACTTTATTTACTCTCTATTCAAAAAAGGCAATCAAGAGGGTCAAAGGACACTCAAATGTCAACAATATGCCAATAATATTCTCCCTAATCCATGTATAAAGTTGATAGGCCTATTAAAACACCTATGAAAGATAAAAATTGTCTAATACCCCTTCATATATGTCCATTATTATTAAAATATGAGTTTTACAAGTGGGAATTCATTAATGAACCCCAAAAAATTTCCCAAATGTCTTCTAGATACTTCTAAGGGTTAAAAGGAAAGAGTTTAGAATTACGAATAAATAGATTAAAACTTTATATAGTTTAAATTTAACTATAATTTCAATAAATAAACCAAGACTAAGATAAATAGGAATAAATTTCACACCCCAGGGGATAAAAATGGCTAATAGATGCATAGTGTAGTTAAAGTTACCTCACTTGGTAACCTTGTAGTCTTACACATTATTTCATACATAAAATTTATCTATCCTAAGATAAATTAAAAAAATGTACTTGAAATATTCTCAAGTAACACATATAAACATGTAATGTATACATAAAATCATCACAATGATCATATTATCTCAAAATATCATGTGAATTAATTATAAATATCTAAATATCCATTTTTAAATAACATGATATCAACGTAAGAATACAATAAACAAAATTAAATGATAAAGGTATAAATTGGGCCTTACATTCTCTTACCCTTATTATATTTACTCATAAAAGTTGTTGAAATGTTTGAAGTATAGTTTCAATGATGTTATAATAATATTTAAGAATCATGCTAGCTCAACTCAAAGGTGTATCTGAGCCAATGATCTCAAATCTCAACTAATGGATCACAGGGCACTACTAGACATATACAAAAATATACATGGCTGAAGATAGATTAACTCCATGAAATGATGAATCATTCTCCAAAGCATAATTTTAAGTCTAGTTTATTAATATTTGGTTTCTAAGATATGAGTACATATAATTAAGAATGATTTGTGTCTAGTCAATTGTCACTTAATGGTAAGATCATGTATATCAATGTGGAAAGTGTCATGTCCAAGTAAATAGGTAAGGATTTATTTTATTTATTTATTTTATATTATTTTATTTTTATCTTAAGGGACTAGGAGAATTTAAATTTACTTCATGTTGCATTGCTACTGTTGGGCCCCTTTTTGTTGGGCCTCTTTTTGGGAAGACTTGATCACACACTAGCCAAGACCAACCTCAAAGCATGGAAAACCATGGACAAAGTGAAGGACCCTTTTTTCACACCTTGGCACTAAATAGATCAACTCCCAAAGTCCTCATGCTAGCTAGCTGATGGTTATAAAGCATCATAATTATTGAAGCATACCTATCCAATCTTACATGTAGTGGTTCAAGGATCAAGGAGCATGGAGATATAAGTAGTGGAGTAGGTAGGAATATAGCCCTAACTGATAGCTTGACACTTAGCATGCACCCTATTTGTCTTCTATGGAATACTAGAGATAACAAGCTCTCACCTACCCATCCTTCAACATGTGCTTATCTAGTTAGAAAGAAGAGTGGCCAATGCTTATATAAAGAAGGAAACCTCCAAGAGTAGGGGGGAGACTATTTTGTAGTGAATCTTTGGAAAATTCAAGAGTGATAAAAGGATTAAGCCTTGAGTGCTAAGTAGCAGATGTAAGCCATGCTCATCTGTGAGCCTCTAGAATTACTAAAATTAGGGTTGATCAGTGAAGGTTGCTACTAGTTATTATAATATAAACAAGATATTAATGGATGAATATAGATTGCTGATGTTATATGTTATTATGTTGTAGATTTATTGAGTTGTGAAGTTCTCTTCCCATGTAGAATGTTGATGAATTGAGACTCCACCCAGGTAATAAGTGGTACCTTTACAAGACTTAGCCCTCTTACCCACTATGAAGGACCCTCATGCTAGATGTAGTGATAAATGATAGCCTTAATATGAATAAACACCCTTATGTATACTCCCTTACCTACATGTATTGATAATGCCTTGACCCCCTCTATTTGAGCATGCATCGATAGACCTATCCTTTTGAGGCTCTGTACTAGATACCCTATAAATCCTTTGAAATACTAGACCCTAGACCACCCTTGACTATGCTATGGCAAAACCAGCCTAAAATAGACCTAGTCCCTTCACTATCATAATTTGGGTGAGTGTATAAGGTTTGTGCCTTATGTGAAATTGATGCCAACGTGCTAGTATGTTTAAATGTTGTGCATTAGACCTTTTTACCCTTGCACCTAGCTCACTTAACCCTAGAAATTTTGGATAATTAGAGTTGTACACTGAATAAGTGTGGTGCCTACTTAAATAACACACTTAACTACAACATTTTGGTTTCATTACCAAGATGTGTTTAATTTCATTACTAAGATGTTGCAACAGAGTGATGCTCCAACTATCACTCAAGAATGTCAAGCACTAGCTAGAGTAAGTGGAAGATTGCTTTACATATAATCATCCCATGTGCAAAGGAGAGAAGCCATGGAAATGGGTGAAGACTTATCTATATGACCCATTATATGAAGTGTTATTTTGTGAGCTACCTAAGCATGTATATAAATGGTTGGCTACATATGTTGATACTAGATGAAGAAGTTATGGTAAGTGCCTCAAGTGGATTTCAAAGTGCATAAAGAGGTTGGAAATCCTGGATGAAGTGTGGATGAATGCCATAGACAAGTGGTGGGATGGAACTTTTAATAGATATGTGTTAGAGTTCATAATATCAACCTTTTCATGCCTAGAATAAGTAGAGCATGAGTTTTTTTGAGAACAAGGGGTGCATTAATCAAAGGACTCTACATTTAGTTAAAGAAGCTCATGGTCAATTATGGGATAAAGACCATAAGGACTGAAGGATAAAAATCCTTGCATGTATGGTCAAGTACAAGGGGAAGAAGGGGGAAGTATAGGAAAGATATCATGGAAGATAAATAACAACCTAACACTCGAGAGATCTAGAGGTTGAACTATAGTAAGTACAGATGAAGGTTGATGGAAGAAATGAAACTAGGAAGTGCTGAGAGGACTTGTATCAAGCAGGAAGGTCATGGGGAAGGATATTTTGAAACACCATAGCATAGGAATAAAAAAGTGCTTAGATTCTCTAGATGGGTGAGGGGTGTGATGATTTCCTACAAGATAAGGCACTTGAGGATACATTAGAGGCACCTACCCCCTTTGAACCTAAAGTGAAAAACCATGCATTTCCCCCTTTGAGATCAAAAGGAAGGTAACTAAACCTATTACCCTAATAGACTATGATTAGACCAAGATTTTGGATCAAGGCTTTGTGATTGAATATGTGATCCCATATGAGGAGCTGAGCAATGGTACAATAGATCAAGTAGGTATTAGTCTAAGTTCTATGAACACAAGTGAAAATATTCTCATGTAAAGAATGTCAACCATGCCAACCAAGAAATAGCCCATAGGAAGTGGTACAATGCCACCAATTAATAGAGATACACCATCAATATCTATAGTGAAATCTCCTCCATTAGGGTTAATAATCAACCCTACTAATGGGGGAATTGGGGGACCACCCCCTACATAGACATAAGGAGGTCAAGAACCATATAATCCCATGCTACCACCTTAATAGATATACTATGAGATGGACATGCATATACCTAAGTATTGTGGAGTTGAAAATCATGCAAATCATGTGTTATAATGTGAGTTATAGTGGCATGCTTGGGGCATTACTTAGCTTGAGTACAAGGTGACATAGTTAATGATAACCCTGTTAGATCATGCCCATACTTGGTATTGGAAGTTTGATCCAAACTAGGTTGTGGTTAACTATGAAATATTTAAGGAAGCATTTTTGAAGGAGTTTGAAATTCCTCATTTCAAACAATAGAGCATCATGGTGCTCAAGGATATCAATCAAGGGTTATCTAAGAGCATGCACTTATATGATGTATGGTTCAAGACTCTCCTCTCTAAGCTTCCTTATGATATCCACCCCTCCCAACATGATTAATGGTTTATTAGAGGCCTATTAGTGTCATTAAAAAGGGTGATTTCCATGAATACCTTCATTAAAACCCATGAATCACTTGAAGCTATGCTCTAGGCTATGGTGGTAGGTAGTGCTGACACTAGGATTAGTCCTTTTATAGAGGTGTAAATTTCATCGATGGCTTCTCAGCTACAAAAGATTACTACTAGATAGGCACATGAATCTCATAGTGGGATATGGTGCACAAACTATGAGATAAAGGATCATTAAAAAAATAAATACCTATGTAAGAATGTCCATGCAATACTCCCCAACTATGAAGTTTGCCATGGAGTGCATGACTCACAAAACTAACCCCTATTGTAGTGCACTGGTCAAGTAAATACTATAATTTAGTACAAGATGTGTGATTACTACACACACATGATGGTTGAATATATATTCATCAATGATATGCACCAAAAAATGGAGAGAGGTACAAGGAAATCCATGACTTGAGGTGGTGGCTAGGAAGGCCAAGGGAATGAGGGCTATGGCCAAAACACCATGGGTTATGGAAACTAAAAAGGGTGAATGGTCGAGGAGGTGGATGTGGTGGAGGGAGATTCCCATCATAATATTGTGATAAGTGTGGGTCAATAGAGCATTATCATCATAACTACCCCACACACCTAACATGTGGGTACTATTGAAGCCCACACATAGTTAAAGACTACCTAGATCTTTACAAGAAGTTGATGTAAGGTTGGCCTAGTATGGATAAAGGAGATAATATGGTGAGATATTAGTCTAAATAAGTGATATGGACCCCCAAGCCATAAAAAACTCCTAAGGGGCCTCCAAATGTGTAAGACATGACATGAAGTGGGATCACCACTCAACCACCTACCATGCTAAACCAAGACCTACACCTAAAATATGATGAGTTAAGATATGACAAGTACATGACATGGATAAATCCAAAATAAGTTCCATATATTTATCCTAAATGACAAAATAACATCTTATAATAAGTGATGACTATGATATAATACCTGTAGGGTGAACTCCAGTTGGCCAGAGACTTGGAGGTACATGCCACCATGATGCACAAAAAGAAAGACCAACAAAAGGCTGAGGTCTAAGAGTTGATCGACATCTTGTGCCTCATAACAATGGAAGGGGTAATACCCCTACTAAATGACTTACTTCTAAGGTATGTAATGAAAGCACCATTATGGGAAGCCAACCCCTAAGAAATAGAGATTATAGTGTTGCATATGGAATAGGTGTGAGCTGTGAGGCATAATAAAAAAATTGAGTATGAATAGGAGTTGTTAATAGACACCACCATCAATAGGTGGTTATTTTATGAAGTTCTGGTCATTATAGGGGTAGAGGTCAATATCTTGACCTATAACACCTAGGAAAAAATGGGGAGGCCACCCTTGAGACAATCACCACACACATTGTTCATAGTAAATAAAACCTGAGTGTAGACTAAAGGGATCTTGAAGGGTGCCATAGTGGACATCATGGGAATTGAGTTCCAAGCTAAATTTGAGGTCATAGAGCTCATAGAGGAGGACAACTACCTGACACTCTTAGGAAGGCCATGGTGCTATGCAAACAATGCTGATATACACTTGAATAAGTGTTATATGACCTTTAAAAACTACATAGAGATGGTGGTGATACCTCTTTCAAGTGACCAAGGTCCACCTTACATTAAAATTATTAACCTTGATGATGAGGTAAACTATATTTATAGCATCACAGTGTAAGGAACTAATACTCTCAATCCCAATGAAAAATGGGTGCTCACTTGGGAAGATGGCCAATCAACCTTGGATATAATGGATATAGCTTATGAACATTGGGTTGAAGAAGCCTATGAGGTCACTGGGCATAGATGCTACCTAGTGCACAAATTTAGATCTAGACTATTTGGCATAGGCATGGTAAGAATTACATGAACCCAAAAGAATTTGACTCCTCATGCTAAGAAGATAGGAAAGAGAGTGATCTAAATTAGCAAGGGAAAAATCATATCACTCCCTACATATGAAGGAATCCATCCTATTGAGAGGTATCTATAAGATATTGAGGCTTACATCTTAAAGGAAATTTATCAGTTGGGTGAATTGGTCTATACATGAAAAATTACTATCATGCACTAGTGGGCCATGCAAAAACCTAGATTAACAACTTGGTGAGATGTGAAGGTATCCATGTGTACCATATTTGATAAGAATAATTAGGATCTATACATACCCCCTATGATGGAAACTCTGACCCAATTTCACACATCTAGCTTTGTGAAGAGACTTGGGAGATCTATGGAGAAAATGTCCCATGAGGCTTGTGGATGTATGCATTCTATATAAATCTAAAGATATGGGCATGATCATGGTACATTATGAATGAGAAATGATAAGAAACAAGAAATTGAGATGTGCTAAAGGAGAAGTTTGTGCACACTTTCTCCTTCTCTTCGTAGAACCTTGAATTATTAGAGCTACTATAAGTTATCCATCAAGCTATGTTTAAGGACACAACTATTTTAGAGGATCACTTAAAAGAGATGTTTAGAGAGAAAGGACTGGCACTTCTAACTTTATTTGAAGAAATGGTTCTCCATAGTGACTCTAGTGAAAAAGATGATGAGACCTAGAAGGAGCAAAATTGGAGGGCCTTGGTAGGTAAACAAAAACTTATGCATCTCATTGATGATAACCCTCTAGATGATGGAGACCTGATACACCTTCAAGTTGAGATGAAAGAGGGAATGAGGTATCTTGAAGACTCCCACCAAGAGAGAATTGAACCCTAACATGTACCCCTCAAGATCACCTAGATAGACATCAACATGGAAGGTGAGGCCAAGATGGCCACTATAAGTGCATACTGGTCTAAGGTAGAGCTCACACTTATCATCAACATCTTGAGGGAATTTCAAGATCTATTCTCATGTAACTATAAGGAAATGAAGGGCACCCACCCTTAATTATGTAAAATGAGCATCAAAGTAGTGGATGGTATAAGACCAGTTAAGAATTAGTTTTATTGGATGAACCCCAATCTCTATGCCAAGGTGAAAGTAGAGATCAATGGAATTCTATCCATTGGTGTCATCTACCTAGTGAAAGAATTAAAGTGGGTGAGTCTGATCGTCATCAAAATCAATAAGGATGGGTGCATATGAATCTACATCAATTATAAGATGCTAAACACCACCTACATCAATGACCCTTTCCCAACATCATTCACTGACAAAGTCCTAGATGGGGTTGTAGGTTACAAAATATACACTTTTACCGATGGGTTCTTAGGATATATTTAGGTGTAAATAGAAGAGGAGGATAAGCCCAAAACAACCTTCATGACTAAATGGGGTTTTTTTGCTTACAACATGATGCCCTTTTGGTTCAAGAATGCACCAATAATATTCTCCAGAGTGGTGATCACCATTTTCAAGGACTTCATCCACAAATTCTTCCAAGTATATCTAGATGACTAGACCATGTATGGTCTTGTAAGGGACCACCATGACAACTTGTGCCTTATGTTTGAAAGGTGTAGATAGATTTAGATATCATTGAATTTGAAGAAGTGCATCTTCACAACATCATTTGGCACACTGCTAGGCACATCATCTACAAAGATGGATTATTTGTTGATCCAATGAAGATTGCAATAATCATCCAATTCCAGACCCCTTCCATGTAGAATGATGTTTTTTTCCTTCTTAGGACATTATGGATACTATAGGAAGTTCATAAGGTGCTATGTAAAAATAATCATGTCTCTAGAGGAGATCTTGCATAAAGATGGCCCATTTTATTGGGGTGAGGTGTAAGAGGAAGCATTTGACACTTTGAAGATGAAGTTGGTGAGTGAATTGATACTTTAATTTCTTAATTGGATGACTCCTTTTAATGTCAATATTGATGCATTAGGGTCAGCCATTGACACCATTTTGGCCCAACTAGGTAAAGGTAAAACAGACCACCCCATTTCTTTTGCAAGCAGAAAGTTAATGTAGGCCAAGCAGAAATATACCACCATCGAGTGTGAAGCACTAGCACTGGTTTATGCCCTATATAAGTTTAGATAGTATCTATTATAAATTCCATTCACTTTCTTCACTAATCATGAGGCACTAAAATACCTCATGAACAAACCTATTTTGCATGGGCACATTTATAGATGGGTTGTCCTCTTCTAAGAGTTTCAATTTTTAGTCATGGTTAAACCTAGAAAGCAGAATTTGGGGCCAGACCACTTGTCCCACATCAAATTTGGGAATGCCAAAATGCTAATTGAGGATGATATGCTAGATGCATAGATATATCAAGTTCATCATGTTCCTAAAGACTTGGTGGATATTACCACTTTTCTAACCTTAGGGCTAGTACCATAAACACTATCCTCTAAGGAGAAGAAGTAGCTTGTTATTTATGCTTCCCCCTTCCAAATCATTAAAAGAGAGATATACAAGATGAGTAGGGATGAAGTATTACATCAGTGTGTTTTAGAACATGAGTAGGAATATATCCTTTAAGAAGTGAATGAAGGGATTTCTGGAGGACAGTACACTAGAGACATAACTACATGTAAGATTCTATAATCAAGGTTATAGAGGCTAAGCCTATTCAGTGATGCCAAGGAATACACATGGGCATGTGATGTAGGCTAGCACATTATAAAGTTGAACCATTAAGATGAGATGCCTCTCATCCTTATTTTATCCCAAGCACCATTTGATAAATGGGCCATTGACTTTGCAAGGCCAATCACCCTTGCAACATAACACACACGAGCTAGATATATCCTTGCAATAAATTACTATTTCATGAAGTGGGCTGAGGTAGTGCCAACTAAAAACTAAAAAATTACAATAACCACATGCTTCATTTAGGAGAACATCATCAACTGATATAGGTGCTTATTAATTCTAATTAGTGATAGGGGCACTCATTTCATCAATGAAATAGTGTGCATCATTCTGATGGAATACATGGTAGCACACCATAAGACCACCCCCTATCATCCCTATGCCAATAACATAGATTAATCCTTCAATAAGATCTTTGGAATGTTCCTCACAAAGATATCTGACATTGGTCACAAAGATTAGGATGATCATGTATTTGTAATACTATGGGCCTACCACATAACTACAAGCACCTAAATAAGGCTACACCCTTTTAACTAGTGTTTGGCATGGAAGTGGTTTTGCCCATGGAATTTTTAGTACCTTACTTATGCATTACATGAATTATCTAACTTGATGACTAGGAATATTTGAGCACAATATTGGAAGAATTAGAACACTTGGATGAGATGTATGCCTAAGCCAAGTGGGGTCAACAAGTTGAGAAGGCATGCCAAAAGAGGTGGCATGATAAGCATATCAAGTGTAAGGTGCTCACTAAAGGATCCTTAATATTATTATATGAATCAAAATACTTTCAACACCTAGGAAAGCTATAGATATTATGGATGGGTCCCTATGTCATCCATCATAGTTTAGAAATGGGTGCATGCAAACTGCACACATTATCTGACAAAATGCTTCAAGGGCATTTCAATGAAAACTAATTGAAGCCTTATCAAAAATACGTTGGTATTCATGCAAATTTTACTTTGAATCTTTGGTTAACAATCAATGATTGAGTTGATCAAAATAATCAATGCAAGATGGCCACAAAGATCCCTATGTTTTACCACCATGCATAAATCCACTCGGGTGAGTCAAGCACTTGTGCCACAAATGCATGAGGCTAGACACCTAAGTCATGGGTGCATAAAAAAGAAACATCTATGCAAGAGTTACATAGTGAGATGGTGAGAAGAGCCATAGAACCATTGAGATTGATGGATGGCTGTAGAGCCATGTTTAAATCCTTAGTGTGGTCAAGTATGATCTATTGTTATAGGAAGAGCCTTTGAAAATGATGAACTGCTAGAGGGCTAGTGAAAGAGAAGATGCTCAACTATATTGGAAAAAATATGAGATGAAAATGTTCTCAAATCAAGTGAGCTCAAGATAGGTGAGAATAAACACTTCTTATAAAGTATGCATAGCAGATGAAGATACCAAGAATTAGAGGGCCAATACAAGGAATTTGTATGGGGTAGGATAGGCCAAGGTAAGATGATGTGCGATAAATCAACCAAGAAAAAGAAGGGTGATAAAAAAGGATTATAGCTAGAAGAAGTGGAATTGAGGAGGTTAGATTGTGCATGTGTGAGGTGCTACACCCAAGTTGCCATAAGAGAGGTGAAGGTCACACTAAAGAGATGCATAGAAAGGGATTGTCAAGGATAACTAACATCCACCCAAGAAAATTAGGAAGTGACCATTTGAAAAATGATGTCACATCACTAAAAAATCAATAAAATTATTTAATGTGACACTAAAATAAAGACATGCATTTAATATGGACATGACATGAAATTTTCAAAGATCTCATGATCTCTCAAGAAATCCATCAATCAAGTTTGACTAGTGGCATTAATAATGGTGGGTGACATATCAAGCTATAAATAGGGTGAATGGTGAATGAACAAGGTTATAAACTCATGTAAAATTGACTAATAACTATATCCAAACAACCCCAAAAGAGTAAATTCTCATAGAGCAGATAGTGCATCAAGTGAAGAATTGGTGCAATGAACTAGAATAGGAAGTGTATCAAGAGTGAAGTGTAGAAAAACTAGAGTAGAGAAGGCAAACCAAAATAGATGTTAAGCCACCATTAAAAGCTAGAGAAGCTTAGGAAAATAACTCATACCAAACCAAAATTAGGGGTTTTGGCAAGCCACATCTCCCACACTTCAATTCTAGTAGATTCATAATGAAAAAGAAGTAGAAGGTGTCAAGATACAAAGAGATCTGACTTGAACCCAAGTAGGTTTGAATAGTAGAGGAAGCAATTGTCACCAAGACAAGGGCATAGGTAATAGAAGCAATCAATATTGTGATGGTGGAAACCAAGGCACTAACCAAGATGTCCTACCAACACATGCAATTCTCACCCAAAGTGTCGATGGGTGAACCCTAGTGCTCATTCATGCATGTATGATAGCTATGGGATTACAACCACCAAACATCAAGTCAATTTTAAGACTTGATGCAAGATTAGATGGTGGACACTAGGCACAAGACCCCAAAGGGAGATGCAATCTTTGACATCTTAATAAGATACAAATTTAAGGCTTTAGGAATAGATCAAATCTATGAGTTTCCCTACTTTATAAATCTAGAGGAACTTGTTTAGTTCCTCCTCTTACACATACACAAATATTATGTACTTCATAGGGTGATGCATGGAGATATCCATGTGCATGATCAATAAAATAACTAGTCTGCCAGACTTTAGAAGAGACATCCATCAACTAATGGGTGATGATGAAGAGGTAAAGTGAACCACAAATCTCCTTAATTAATTTAACGGGGGATACACTATCCCCATCATCAGGTGTGAAGACCTTAGCATAAGGGTAGTGGCATGACTGGTTAGCTCAAAACTATTTCCAGGAAGGAGATGGACTGATGTGTCTAAGACATACCTCTGATTAGCTTATCACATGTCACAAGGGTAAATTTCAATGTGGCATAGTTCATCACCATAAAATTTACCAAGAATGCACTGGAGTGCCATAACATGAAGGGGATGTTTAGATGGGGCTCCATCCTCATCTTGATAGTTATGGAAGAGATCAGGATCCTTGATGATGGAGAAGACAACTTATGGGTATTCTTGAAACACCATAAAATATTGACATAGAAATATAAGGGCTTCACCTACCCCATAAACTTTAGTGATAAGTACATACCTGACATACTGAAGTGGTACAATAAATAAATAGAGGCCTTTAGGCTAGAGTGGCACATCCCACAAGGGATCCCAATGAGCATGTTTAAAATGATGACCTTCATCATCATGTAACACTAATACATCATCTACCTATCAATCAAGGATGGGAACAAGTTGGGATTGTTGAAGCTTCCCTTCACCATCTTGATTGATTCCTTTTAGGATGCACTTGACAAAATCCCTAATGTGTGGATCCTTGACATTCTAGTCAAAGAGCTAGATGAAAAAGCTAGTAAATGAGGTGCAAATTCCCTTACATGGGTGGAAGTGTGATAGAGGATGAATAGGATGCCTCAGATTAGATAGACATTGATCTTATCTAAGAGGTAATAATCCTTAGATTCATCCACAAATTTTATTATGTGATGAAGCCTAGAAGAAAGGATGATGATGTGGGGTCTAACACTGAGAAATAAAGAGACCCTTTAATCCTAATTGGGAAGGAAGGAACCCTCAAACCCCAAGAAAATAAGATCCCAAAAATAAGAGGGGGGAGACCTTGGAAGATAATAAGGCGAGGCTGAAGCTAAAGATAGGTTTATAAGGGGAAGCCTCAAAGATATAATCACACTAAAAGTGTGTGTGCTTCACATTTTGAGCCCCCACAAGCCCAAAGGGGAAAAATAAAGAAAATTCCCCTTCCCCTACACTAAAAAAAGACACATCAAAAGAGGAAGAGTGGGGATAAGGTACCTACATTGCACTTAAAGACATAGAATCATCCCCTAGTAAACAATCCCCTTCACCTCCACCACATGCACAACTATAAAAACCAAGGCACAGGTTGAGGAGACTTGGATCCTATGAGGCTAAGACCAAAAGGGCATGTGACTTAAGGGATTAGAAATAGGAGATGTCCAAGGTAGGGGTGCCTATCAAGGTCATCCAAATGGTAGAGGTAAAGGAGTAGAAAGTGAAGAAACACATAGGGTCTAGATGAAAGAGATGAGTAAAGTAGTTAAAGCACCTAAAGAATCAACTCCCTCTAGTACAAGGAGTGAATAAGAAGAGCTGATAAAGAAATGGAGATAAATAGGCCTAGACCAAGGCCACATCAATTCATTTCTCACCTTACATTAAAGGTGTAAGGAGTTGAGGGCCATGGGCCTAACCCAGGCTGATATTGACCAGATCAAGGCCAAAGAAGTTAAAAAGAGGGAAGAAAAGTGTGCCACAGAAGCATTTAAAAGAAAGTCTAAAAAGGAAAGCCTAAAAAGAGGAAAGGATGGAGGATGCAAAGGTAGAATGCACCTAGAAGAAGGAACATGAAGTAAAAGTGGCCCAAGAAGAAAGGGTGTACATGCTAGAAGAATGAGAAAGAAAAAAGGGTTCTACTGGAATTGAGCCCAAGAAAGAAAAATGTGAGGTAACACTCAATGCTGACACCAAAATAGTTGAAGAATCCACACAGAAGGTGCACCCTATCTCTAAGGTGGCACTTGAGGAAGACAAAGGTGATGATGACATTGTAGAAAAATAAGTAGAGGAAGAGGAACCAAACTAGGAAAAAGACAAGGGGAAAAAGTCTACCAAAGGACCCCCACTATAAGAATAAGATGATGATCCTAGCATCAGAAAGGTAAGATACTAGGAAGAAGAGATAATTGAATAAGTAGGGACTGGCACCAGCACCAGTAAAGAAGAAGAAGAGAGAGTTGAAGAAATGGGGAATGGCACTAGCACAAATGAAGAAGAGGAACTTAGGGAAGAAGAAGAGGTTGAGCTCATGAATCATGAGAGAGCATAGATGGGGTTCAAGGAGGATGATGACTTCTACATGATGAAGTGCATGCCTCTAAGAACTACCATAGCCCTTACATGCAACCAAGTTTCATGGGCCATGAAATGTTACATGGATGAGGTGGAGTTCAAGGTCCTTGTAAAGGTCATCTGACACTCTAAAAAGCTAGAAGATGGCCATGACTACCACCTGATGAACCCCCAAGACTTGAAACCCATGTGCTCAGCCAATGCATTGATCAAGATGGTAACCTCTATGGTGCACAAGAACATCATCAATGATGTTTGTGCTAGCAGATGGAGGAAAATTGCTAAAGACATGGAGAAGGATCTTAAGGAAACCAAACTCAAGCTCTAACAACTTGTCAAGCATGTTAAGAAAGTAGAGCCCTCCATTCGAGACAACATTGACAACTATAGCATGAAGGAGGTTGTTATGCCTATGTTTTCATTAAGTAGATGATCCTTAGGCTAAAGTTGATGTTGGAAGAGAAGGAAGACCCTTATGAGCTATAAGGTGTGAGTTGAAAAATAAACTAAAATAGGTTGAATACCTCTTCACCAAGCTCAAAGAAGGGAGTGAAGAAGTAGACACCATTTTTTTTAACTTCAAGGACTAGGCATAGGTCATTAGCATGCACCTCAAGAGACTAAAGGAGGAAAAGGATGACTTGATCTAGTGTTCCTACATGGTTTCAAGGACTGAATGTGTATAGGTGATGGCACAAGTTAACTTCCTCATCACCCAACTGAAAATACAAGAGCAAGACCTAGAGGCAATATTTCATGATTTCCAAATAAAGGCTAGTGATCAGGGCAAACTCCTTGATAGAGGAGTGAGGAGGGTGAAGGAAAGGCTAGAAGCCTTTAGAAATGAATTATAAGGCATGGATGTATTTTATCTATAAGTAGCATCCATAGAATTATATGGTGCCATTGAGTATTTTAAAGGTGTTATCCACAACTTTGAAAATTTTAAAGAGGATCTAAGTAAGGTGTGCCTAAATTTTGTGCACTTAAGGCACTTCAAGGCTAGTCTAGGGTGGACTAGAAATTTTGTATCGGGTGATGTTGGGCCCCTTTTTGGGAAGAATTGATCCTATTCCAGCTAATACCAACCCTAGAGCACAGAGACCCATGGAGGAAGTGAAGGACCCTTTTTGTATACCTTGGTGCTAACTAGATCGACTCTTAGAGTCCCTGTACTAGTTTGCCAATGGTTTTAGAGTGTCATAATTATTGAGGCATACTTACCTAGTTTTACATGTCGTGGTTCAAGGCTCAAGTAGCATAGAGATATAAGTAGTGGAGTAGATAGGCATATAACCCTGATTGATAGTCTATCACTTGACACGTGCCTTAGTTGTCCTATATGGTGTAATGAAGCCAACAAGCTCTCACCTACCCATCCTTTGGCATGTGTCTATCTAATCATCAAGAAGAGTGGCCAACACTTTTATAAAGGAGGTGACCTCCAAGAGTAGGGGGAGACTATTTTATAGTGAAGCTCTAGTGAATTTGAGAGTGAGAGAAGGATTACACCTTGAGTGCTAAGTAGCAGATGTAATCCATGATCATCTATGAGCTTCTTGCATTAGTAAAATTAAGTCTGATTAGTGAAGGATACTACTGGTTATTATAATATAAACAAGATATTAATGGATGAATATATATTTTTGATGTTATATGTTATTATGTTGTAGATTGGTTGAGTTATGAATTTCTCTTCCCACGTATAATGTTGATGAACTAGGACTCCACTTGGGTATTAAGTGGCTCATTCACACCACTTAACCCTCTTACCCACCATAAAGGGCCCTCATGCTAGATGTAACCTGAATTATGACCTTAGGATGAATAGACACCCCCATGTGGACTCCTTTACTTGCATGTGATGATAAGGCATCAACCTCCTTTGTTTGAGCATGAACCAATGGACCTATCCCTTTGAGCCTATATGCTAGAGACCCCATGAATCCCTTGAACCACTAGACCCTAGATCAACCTTAGTTGTACCATGATACAACTAGCCCAACATGGACTTGGTACCTTCACTATTATGCTTCAAGTGAGTGTATAAGGTTCACACCTTATGTGAAACTGATGCCAACGTGCTAGTATGTTTAAATTTTGTACACCATACCTTACTGCCCTTGCACCTAACTCCTTAACCCTAGAAATTCTTGATAACTAGAGTTGAATACATGACCAAGTGCCATGCCTACTTAAATACCACACTTAACTACAATAGTTACTATGCCAATAATGAAGAAAAATATCCAAGCACATGAAACCCATAAGATTAGCCTTGAGATTCTTTAAAATCTTAAGAGGTTATTAAATCATCAGGTGGAAAAAAATGTCTACCTTCCAATCAATGTAAACATAGGAGGATTTTGACAATTTACTTATCATTTTTGCCTAAAACCTTCACTTAGGTACAATAAGAG
This sequence comes from Torreya grandis, assembly GCA_037957365.1. Lineage (NCBI taxonomy): Eukaryota > Viridiplantae > Streptophyta > Pinopsida > Cupressales > Taxaceae > Torreya > Torreya grandis. Next base: position 2,153,993 of record JARHVA010001809.1, read on the forward strand.
GACTTGGGATATTATATTGCCTTTTCCCAAAACATATTTCCACATTCCATTAGAAGGATTTTAGACATTATCATGATGCCCAAACCCTAATCAAAGAGCATATTATGAGGAATTTAGATGTTTGTCACAATGTTCAAACCCTAATTAATAAATCCATTAAGAGGAATTTGGAATTTATCCTTGATGTCCAACCCTAATAAAATAATCCATTAGGAGGACTTTAGACATTGTCTTAAAGTCTAAACCCTAATCAAAGAGAATATTAGGAGGAATTTATATGCTATTACCAATTCCTAAACCCTAATCACTCAATCCATTAAGAGGACTTTGGATGTTAGCCTCAATTACCAACTCTAATCAAACCATTAATACCAAGGTGTATCTAAAATCAAAACACAAACAACATCCATCACTCAAAGCATTATGAGGGAACACATGTTATCAATATTATAAACATATGACTAATGATCACATCTTTACAACCTTTTGAGAAGAAAACATATGAGACAAACTTATTCCAACTTGATCAAAAAGTTACTCAACATGTAATATTTTATCATAAGCTAATACTAATAAGATACATATCACCAACTATTCCCACACTCACATAATGCAAAAGGTACCAAAACATGGCTCATCAAAATAACATACTTAACAAATTTAAAATTTTCAAATCCAATAAAGAAGTTGAAACAACCCCAATTTTGTTTTTGAAGTTGCATATCAGAGTACACAATGGATGCATAATGAACCCAAACCTCACTTTCTAAAGAAAACAAACCACACTTAGCATACTTACATACACATAATTAGAAAGGTTAAACTTAACCTTCTAAGTCATCAATGATCATACTAAATCATGATAGGAAAACCAAGATGACATTGTCTCTAGTGGTAATTAGACATAACTTTCAACATTAAAAACACACATAGCAACTCGCTATCAAAAGAGTGCACATAGATTTAAACCAAGGCTCATGAGCATAAAATAGGGATAATAATTCTCCTAGAATGATTTCAATTAGTTCACAAAAATGCTTGTCATGGTCCAAGCTCATGGATGAAGTTACCTTCATGCCTTACTACATCCTCTAACATATAATGATATAGTGGTGGTCAATCCATGAATCATTATAATCGATTCTAAATTGGAAAATAGCCAATATGATAGACTACCAATAATGGTATGAGGAATTAATACACCTCAAATACATGGTAGTCCATACATGTATACATACACACAAAGAGAGAGAGAAACACACAAAATTCATATAATTAATTATCTTATTAATAAATTTTAAGGTAGAAAAGGCATAATGGCCCAATGAATTTACACACTCACATTAGCAATTTAATTAATCCCATAATCATGAATTTATTGAATGTGATTAAATTTTACAACATTGACATGTCATATTATCAAGTAATTTTTAATAAATCAACCCACTTTATACAATATCTTACTAAGTTTTTCAACATGAAAGAGTAACATGCTTTGCTTATGAAATAATATCTATTTTCCATGCATGCAATGGTGCTAATGAACCAATTTGATGAAGTAAACAAATATCAAGGTTTGTATTCATACTAATATCAATTCCTACTCACCAATAAAATCCAACTAGTATGAGGATAAGTTAATATCATAATCATCACACAAGAATGATATTTACATCCACATTATCCACCAATTCACTTATATAATCTTATAAGGAAGGGAAAGTATCAATAACATTTAATTTACCTAACTAAGGCTCCAAGCCAAATTTGAATCTGGAGTGAGCGGGAAAAGAACAGGGGAGAATCTGGCAGGAGGGACAGACCCTGGGGGAAAAATAGAGGAAGAATAAAAATATGGAGGGCCAGGATTATCGATTGACGCTGACAAAGGAAGAGATTCATTTGTTTATGAGCCCTCTAGTGGGGTCAGAAATCCCCCATTGAATAGTGTGTTGGAACAGTACACGGAGAAAGTGAAAGATAATGATGAATATAAAAAGGAAAAGAATCCTGAAAGACAGATAGGGGCCCTTGAACAAAGGACTTGGTCGTCGTTGTTTGGGAAATAACCAACTGGGAAATCCCTTTTTCCACTAGTGACATCTAAATCGTGCTGGGAGAAAGGTGAGATTCAAGTTTTTATCCCAGACCCTTTACTTGATTTCTCAGTGTCATCTATGGAACTCACTCTAGTGGGTAAGTTTCTAGGAGCTAGACCAAATATAGAATCACTCAAAAATATGATAAAAAAGAAATGGACTATACGTGGAGATGTTGACATTGCACCAATGGTGAATGGTTTCTTCTCTTTTATTTTCAACTGTAAGGAAGATTTGAATAAGGTTCTTAGTGAAGGGCCTTGGTCTTTTGGAAGATGCTCTCTTACTATCAAAAAATGGGAACCAGATATGGATTTATCAGACTCTTTTCTTAACTACCCCTATTTGGGCTAGACTTCCTAGTCTTCCTTTAGAATTCTGGCATGAGGATATTTTTAACGGAATACCTAGTTCATTTGGTGAGTTAGTGGCAGTGGATAACACCACGGCTTCAATAACTAAACTCCAAAGTGCCATAATTTATGTTAAAGTGGCAAACTTGAACCATCTCCCAAAAAAAGTGGAATTATTTTCAAAGCTTGGTAAGAAAACCCAAGAGATTGCCTTTGAAGATTTGCCAAACTCCTGGTATGCATGCAAGAAATAGGGGCATTGGGTCAAGAATTGCCCCAACAAAGGTAGAACACATCCTAGAATTGTCCAGGAAAGGAAAATTATTAAGATTCAACAAAATAAAATATGGAAGATAAAAGAGGACTATCAAAAGATAGGAAAGAATCAAGAAGTTTTAGTAGACCCATGCACAGAAGAGGAGAAAGTTTCTGCAACTGAAGAGGATGACATCCTAAAGTTAATAGGAGATAAAGAGCCTCATTTTAAAAAATATAGCCCCTAGAATGAAGAATAGGGGATGAAAAATTAGAACATTTAACAGAGGAAAAGACAAATCTTTTAAACCAAATCGTTGTTACCCAAAGTTTAGAAAATCAATTTAACGAGGTAAAGGATAACAATGGGTTAGAGGAAGGAGAAATGATGCCTGAAGGGGGAAAAAATTTAGAAGAAAGAGAGCTGTGTGATACCCAGCTAGGGGAGAAGCAGGTGTCATTTAAGGATGATGACAACACTCCTATGGAAGAGGCCCCATCTGCAGAAGAAAAGAAAGAGGCAGGAAAAAACTCAAAATATCAAAAGAAAAAAGATGAGAAAAAGAAAAATACAAAGAATATAGAGACAAGAAGTGTCAAGGTGAAATCTATTGGGCTTCCTAGGCAAAAAGAAGGAAGAGGAACTGATCCACAACCCAAGATAAAACCAGATGTAGGCTCTCCAGATAAACCTGGGAAAAAATTTGCAAAGAAGAATAGAGAGATGGAAAGTAAATAGAATATTGCAGATGGTAGGTAGACAATTTTGTCGAATTATGTCTAAAATAAAAAAAAAGTAATGAAAATATTAAGTTGGAATATTAGGGGCTTAAATAGCATAAACAAAGTAGATATAGTTAGGAATTTTGTCAGAGATCAAAAGCCATATTTCCTTTTGCTCCAAGAAACTAAGATGAGTAAAGAGAAAGTAGAACAGATCAAAGACTTTAAAAATTACTCTATCAAGTCCAGTAGTTCTAAAGGTGCTTCAAGGGGCACCATGATGCTATGGAAGAAGAATCATTACTCTGGTTCTATTTTGACAGAAAGTAAAAACCTTATGGTTGTAAAAATTACTAGTGTTGACCAAAAGGAAAGTTGGTATGTTGTAAATATCTATGCCCCAAATGTCAAGATCCAAAAGAAAAAGGTATGGGAGACCATCTCAAATTTCAAAAGCAAAGATTATTGTGGACGATGGATTTTAATGGGAGATTTTAATGTTCCCCTCTATGAACACGAGAAAAAGGGGGGTAATACTATTCAAATGGAAGGGAGATTTGACCTCATGGAGTTTATTGATAAAGAAGGTCTAATGGATATGGAGCTTCAGGGAATTCAGTTTACATGGAACAATAAGAGAATTGGTAATGATTATATATAGGCCAAGCTTGATAGGGCTCTCATCTCTCCAGACTGGACAAAAGATTATATATGTAAGTTGGAAGTGTGCCATAAAATAGGCTCAGATCATTATCCTCTTCTCTTCACAGCGGTCAAAACGAACCAGAAAAAGAATCATCCTTTCAGATTTGAAAAGATGTGGATGCAGCACCCACATTTTGAAAGGAAAATGGAAGAGTGGTGGAATATACCTATTGAGGGGACAACCCTCTTTAGAGTTGCATCTAAGCTCAAGAACGTTAAAAAGGAAGTTAAGAAATGGAATAAGGATTGTTTTGGAAATATATTTAAGAAAAAGAACACTATCAAGGAGGAAATTAGCAGAATTCAGGAAAAAATTCAGCAAAATGGATACACCTCAGACCTCCTTATAGAAGAAAGGGAACAATTGGTTCAATATCAAGATCTTATAACTAAGGAGGAAATCTACTGGAGGCAAAGATCTAGGGTGTTATGGTTAAAAGAAGGAGATAAAAATACAAAGTTTATCCATCTCTCCACTCTGAAACACAGAGCTAAAACTCACATACAATACTTGAAAAAAGGAGATTAGAAGATGTTAAAGGAAAAGGAAATAAAGGAGGAAATGCTTTCCTTTTTCTCCTCCCTGATGAAGGCTGATACAAATATCAATTTGGATAGTCAGGATGATATCCTACGTGTGGTTCCTCCTTTGGTCTTGAAGGAGCAGAATAAAATGTTATGTTCAATACCTAAGGAGGAGGAAATTTTCAAAGCAGTTAGTTCTTTAGGAGGAGATAAAGCACCTAGACCAGATGGATTTCCCATGTTCTTTTTTCAAAAGCTATGGAAACTTGTTGGCAAAGATGTAAGTAATGCGGTGAAGGAATTCTTTGGAGCCAAACAGATGCTTAAGGAAGTTAATGCCACTTTTCTGTGTCTGATTCCAAAAAATATCGGAGCTGACTCTCCTGATCAGTTTAGACCAATTAGTCTGTGCAATTCCTTCTATAAGATTATATCCAAAGTTTTTACATCTAGACTAATTCAAGTGATCCCTTTGATTATTGCTGATCAGCAAAATGGATTCATCCCAAGAAGACAAATCCTCAATTCTATAATTACTGCTCATGAGAATATTCATTCGTTGTTCAGCTCTAACAATGAGGGGTTCATAATGAAAGTTAATATTGTTAAAGCATATGACAGGGTGGACTAGTTATTCCTTTCAAATAGTCTTATTGCCTTTGGCTTTGAACAAAGAGTGGTTGATATTATTAAGCAGTTGATATCGACTACTTCTATTGCAGTGTTGGTAAATGGGAGTTCGTCCTGCTTCTTTAAACCGTCAAGGGGACTGAGACAAGGGGCCAATATCCCCTATTCTATTTATTATTATGGTTGATAGTATGGGATGATATATAGGGGACTTAGTCCATAAAGGTTTATTTAAGGGTCTGAAACCCTCTTCTCATCCTTTAATATGCTCCCATGGTCAATTTGTTGATGATACTATTTTCATGGGGCAATCTAAAGTCACAGAAGTAAGAACTTTGAAGAAAGCTATAAATTTATATTCAGCTGCCTCAGGACAATTGATTAACTGGAACAAAAGTGTAGTGTTCTTCACTAACACCCCAAGTCATAGACAAAACAAAATAGCTAAAATCCTTGAATGCTCCATAGGATCTTTCCCCTCCTCTTACTTGGGTCTCCCTCTTAGGATGAAAGTTCCTGAAGCTTTTTGGGAAGGACTTATTAGCAAATTTAGCAAGAAACTTGTGGGATGGAAAGGTAGTTTTCTAAGTCAGGCAAGAAAGCTTACCCTCCTCAAAGCAATTCTTCAAAGCATACCCACATATGCTTTGAGTCTTTTTAGAATTCCCACTAAATTTGCAAAAGCTATTGAAAAAATACAGAAAAACTTTCTTTGGACTGGTACTGAGGAGAAAAGGAAAATGCCTTTAATTGCATGGGATAAAATATGTAAACCTGTCAGGGAAGGAGGACTAGGAATAAGGAAAATTATAAGTATGAACACAGCTCTCTTAGCCAAGCAGGGATGGAGGGTTTATCAGGAAACAAAGAATGGAGCAATATATGGAAGCATAAGTATTTATTCAAGGCAAAGTCCCTCTCTGATTTCTTTTCTTACCCTGACGTCTCCCATCCATCTGCCATATGGGGGGTAGTTCAGGGTATTAAACAAGTTTTAGAAGAAGGAAGCTCTTGGAAAGTTGGCAACGAAAAAAGGGTGAAATTTTGGGAGGATGTTTGGTTAAAAGGGAAACCTTTGATAGATGAAATCCAAGATAAAGAAGCTATAGACTAATGTAAGAAAAGATTGGGAATAATGGTTAACCAATACTGGTAGAACAACTCCTGGGTGAATCTTACTGATATTGATCAAGATTTCAAGAATATACAACTATCCCTAAATGCTATATCTCTCTACCCAAATCTTGAAGATAAGATTGTGTGGCATAATGATCCTTGTGGATAATTTAAAGTTTCTTCCATTTTCAATTCAAAGGGAAATGGAAACAAACCTTTGTGGATGAAGGCTTGGATAAAGGGGCTAATCCCTAAAATCAAAATGTTCTTTTGGACCCTCCTCCAAAATAAAATCTTGACTCTAGACAATTTATAGAAAAGAGGAATATATATTGTGAACAGGTGTATTCTTTGTAAGGACTCTGAAGATAGAGATCACTTGTTTGTGAACTGTTCTTTCATGCAGCAAGTTTGGAAAGAAATCCTCAATCTGTGGGGTATTGCATGGATTCACCACAAAAATGTGGAACTATCTCTTAAAATTTGGTATTGTCCCTCAAATAATCCTGAAGTTATATTTTTATGGAAACTAACTCTTCCCCATATTTGGTGGGGAATATGGAAGGAAAGAAATAACCAAATTTTTAGAAGTAAAGAACTTCCCAGATGGGTGGTGGGGCAGAACATCATTAGAGCTATTAAGGAGAATTTTTCATTGCAAAGGAATCCAAACCCAAACTTTCAAGTGGATAATCCCTTAAGAACGGAAAATTCTAATGGTAAACCTGAAAATCCTAGACTAGGTGTTACTTGGAATGTCCCCCCTCAAGGATGGATTAAAGGAAACTTTGACGGAGCTGCTAAAGGGAATTTGGGGAATGCAGGATGCAGAGGATTCTTGAGAAACCATATGGGAAATGTAATCGATGATGTTGCAATCCCCATTGGAAAGTCGAATTGTCATATAGCTGAAGCTTCTGCTGCCCTTCAAATCATCAAACTAGCTGTGGATTCAGGATATTCTAATTTATGGTTGGAAGGGGACTCTTTGAATATCATAAATATTCTAAACAATAAAAATTTTGTGTCATGGAGTATAGAGGCTATGGTGATGGAGATGAAAACTTTAATAATTTTTTTTGAAAAAGTAACAATTACCCACACCTACCGTGAAGCTAACGGAGTGGCAGATTGGATAGCAAATTATGCAGTCTGAATAGGACACAAAGCGAGGTGGCAGGAAACATTAAAAAAGAATGTGTATCTTAACATGCTCATTCATCATGACACAAATCATGCAAAGGAGGGAAAGATTAGATTGTAATAGAAATCTAATGAGTTGGAGGAGTGGTTTTATGGAGAAAGGTTTACAATCATTAAAAAGGAATGCCCTCGAGAATGAGAAGCGGGTCCTGAACGTGCCTAAAAAAAGGTGAGATTTGAACCAAATAGGTAGCATGTGGGGTCATTGTATAGTTTACAATGATATGGATTCAAAGGAAATCTGCATGGCTCACGTAAGGCAAGGAAAACCAAGGAAGCAGGAACCCAAGAATTGTGAAGAGTGGAGAGCAAAACAAGATGTCTGGAAAATCCTGCAGAGAGGGAAGGTTGTGAACTACATGGAAAGGCTCCATGGTTCAAAACCTCATATTACAATGGCTTTTTTCAAAAATTGGATTGATGATAGGGTCACTTTGCATGGCATCACAGTGAATCTAATAGAGGAATTTATAGCAGAGGTTACGGGGCTGCCTATGGAAGGAATAAAATTCTCCAAGTAGACTATCATTTCAAATGAGGCCTTCTACAAATTCCCTAAGATGGACGTTGAAGAGCAAAAGCTGGAAAAGAATGGGGATTTCTTTAAACTGGAACAGATTAAGGGCATTTGGAGGGATGTCTTATGCTGTATTTGAGAGTACTTCATACTCGATGGAAGAAGCAAGAGAGTCCACAAATTCCACTTTGTTTTCCTAAATCACTTCAGACACAAAGTAAGAATTTCCTTTCCCTTTTATCTGCGTTTCTCTTTGGTCTAAAGTTTATTCACTCACAAGAAGAAGGAAATGCGTCCTATCTTACATGAAGGATTAATTCCATTAATTGAAGGCTACTGTAAGAACAAGGCCATGGTTATGAACCCTTATCTGGGGAAAAACAAAGGGAAAGATAAAATCAAGCCCCCTAGTGTCAAGATTTAGAATGTTGACGAGGATACAGAGTGGGAGAGAACTGATAAGTCTAGGGAGGAAAGCTTGGAGGAAGAGGGAGGAACAGAAAGTAGGAATTCAAGTTCTAATGAGGAAGAAGAAGTTCAAGAGAAGAATGAGAAAGAAGGAGTCAATATAGAGGAGAAGTCTGAAAATAGTGAACATGACTCTGAGGAAAACTAGCAAGTGTTTGAGGATGATAAAGTCCTGGACGACCCTGTTGAGGACCCTATTTTGATAAATGAGAGGGAAAACATAGGTCAGGCCAACAACCAAGAAATGGACTTGGGAGTTCAAGCTGAAACTAAGGAGCAGAATCAAAGGGGAAGAGAGGACCACATTGAAGAAGGCAGAAACAATCCTAATAAGAATATAGAAGAATGGAGTGATAAAAGGTAGAATGATGGAAGTCACACACCTACGAGATGGGTTAATTGCAAAGTAGAGGCTATCCTCCAACTTAATTCATGGATGTTCAAGGAGATAATGGATCTCAAAAGGAGAATGGAAATAATGGAAGACAACCAGAAGGCAACTTGGAACAAAATCAATAATATGGAAAAATAGATGAGAGACATCCTCATCAAGCTCAAAGACTATGAGAACAACCTAAGGGAACTCATCAAGGAGAGTAGAATGAAAATGGAGGAAGTAACGTCTAATATATGTGCTGCAACTGTTAATATTGGAAAAAGAGCTAATGAGGAGATCAAATCCTTGGAGGGGCCTAGCAAGAGGACGAGACAGAGCTCACGAAAGAAATCTATGCAAGAGGGAGCCATGTCGGTGGCTACTGCCATTTAGGATACTACTATGAAAGGTAAGAAAATAGTGAAAATGATTTTGGAACTAGAAGAATAGCCTGGTTCTTTAAATTAGTTGTGTTATCTAGTCCTGTTTCCTGGTTTTTTGTTATCTTTTGACTTTGGTGTAGCCAGGTCTATGTAAAACTTGGGTCATGACTTATGGTCTTTCCAGTGGTTTCAGGTCCATATAAAACCTATTTTTGTTACTTCTTTGTAGTAGGTTTTAGGTTTTTCCTGTGGTCATAAATGCTTCATCTTTCTATCTTTGTTTTAGGGTTTTGGGGTCCCTTCAAAACCTATTTTTACCTTAATCTAAAACATTTCATTTACCTCACATTGAAAGGTGACTAAGAATTACATTATCTAGTCATAACTGTTAGTTTTTTTCATTATCATAATGTATAACCACTCATGTTTCCACATACAAATTGGAACACCCAAGGAGCCTTTACACTCCAAGCATAATTTAAAAACAACAATAGGTAGTTCCATATTCTTAGTTTGTTTCAAGATTAATTCCAACATGTATAAAAATGAAATGAATGCATGCATATGAATACATAAGCAAACTTAGATAGCTCTCATTAGATTCTATCTAATTTAAGATTCCAACTTATTGAAGTTCCTAGCCAATATGCTCAAGCATGCCCAATTACCAAAGTACATAAAATCCATTTGCCTACACAATCTCTATACCAACATCTTCATGGTTGTTCAAAATAAGGGAATATATATATGGAAGTTTGATAATATGGCATAATAAGGTCAATACCACATGAAAACATTTGTAACATCATATACCATATATTTCATAGTGTAAATAACAAGGAAATTCACTAATTATAACATTAGAATTGAAAATCCACCAACATAACATTAACAATTGATAACCAATCATTAATCCAATCTAAAACTCAATTATGCTTAAACATAACATATTTTAACTCTTCACCTAAGCAACCCACTAATCAAATTTACCATGGCAGTTCACATCAAGTGCATATAATGAAGTTCTATAAAAGGTCATCATGAATCATTGCTTCCCTAAGTATGACAAAACCAAGTTTAGGTTATTACCACGAACATGGTAAAAATGTAGTATAGTAGTAAGGAATAAGGAGTGATAAAAATAAGGTGTATCACTATGGCATCAATAATTCATACTCAACTAAAGATCTAGGATTAACTCAAGTGTATCCAAAGGGTTACATTCAGAGCTATAAATGAACTCCAACATAATACACCATATATCAAAAATATTAAATTTCAATTTTGTTCCATAAGGACCCCTATCCAAAACAAGGTTAGAATACAAAAATTCAATATAACTAATCTAAAATCTAATGGAAATAATAATAACTATAACCACTAGTCATGTTATATGATATAAACATACATCTAAGCTAGCAAAGAGATAAACAACATGTAAATAACATTCCAAAATACAACATACATATACATGAAGTTATCCATGTATGGAGTAGCAAATAATAAATAAGAAAATCCCTCCTAACCAACCCTATGAGCCCTCCATAGGTGGACCTCAACACCCCCAAACATTATCTAGATGATGGTTTTGACAAACAAGGTCAACGAAGAAGTTCTGAGCAAGTTGGGTACTAAACCAATATATATCACACTAAAATAACATTGAACCAACACAAGGTACAATCTCCATCTAGGATACACTCCATACAGTCATAAACATATTAAAAAGCACCACATATAACTTATGGTTACATTCAACCATGTCAAGGACTAATAAATACACTCATGCAAGTATGGTAATCAAGCGACTCAACCAACATAAAAAATTAGGCAACTTAGCCAAATGAAGAAAATAAGAACTTAACCAAATAAATAAAATAGGCACTCAACTAAAACACTGAGTTCACACATTCATCATAATTTCCCATAATGCTAACAAGTTCTAAATGGACATAACTTAACATGACATGCATTCAAATAGTAAATCAATTTTAAGTAATAATGGATATAGAGAATTTTAAGGATCATGATGAGTTTTCATGACCTCATATGATACTGAGTACTAAAACTTGACTCTCCTAGGTCACAAAACAATAAATTGTAATACAAACCTTCATTACACTATAATGATACTAATAGGGTATTTTCCCTTTTCCCAAAGTTCAATAATATGCCAAGCATATAAAAATCTCCACAAAAACTAGGATCAAAACATGCCAATACTACACACAATAAAACTTTACCCCAACCATCTTGTAAACTTCAAAGAATGAACTTATTCAAAGGAGATGGGAAATAACTAGTCTTTAACATTAGTTTACAATTTAGCTAGTCAAGGGGAGAGGTTATAGCCATAAGGTGATTTTGAATGACACAATGATAATGAATAATAATTCACCCTCTTAGATATAGGATGACCCAATGGGCTTTAAAATTGACTTGCAGTCCATCATAATAGACCAAAGCCATAATTTTATACAACTTAACTCAATTATCATTAAATCCTAGACTGTTCTCTTTTTCCACCATGGAATAATAGTTATATATATATGACATTTCAGCCATCCCAATGCTTATATAGTGATCCAATAGGATTTTTACCCAATGGGAATATATATATATATATAACAACTAGTCAAATATCATTAATTTGACCTTACCTAGCATAAGGCTACCCAAAATAGGGTATGGCTTCCATTGGGGGGGGATATACATAGGTTAAATAAACTAACTAAAAGGGTTCACAATGACTTGCAATCGTTGTATACCAAGATGTAGGGTATTATAGAGAACCATGATGCATTATAAGAATAAATACAAAAATTAATAAAGTGCCTAAGTCGATTTCTACGGCCACACCATAACACTAACAAATTGAATGGAAACTCATTTATAAAGAAGATGACATGAATTAGTTTCAACACTATAAGTATAGAGTACACAAATTCCACATGAACAAGGTTCTATGGATCAAACACTTAGCCCAATGATAACACATTTGATTCACTATAAATAGGAGTTATGTGGTTATATAGTAAATAGAGCATATAACTAAGTCAAAAAATCACCAAATAGAAATAGGAGTGAACTAGTATATATAAAAACTAGCTGTAAGATCATTCCATTTGCAAGTTATAATAAGAAGGGAATAATTTCCACATTTATTATTACATTCCAAGGAAGTATGATTATATTCAAAAGGAAAGTAAGTTACCCCATTAACACCAACACCAAAGCTCGTACTACACTTTCTCTTGCATTGATCCTCTCCTTTCCACGTCCTTTACTTCCAACTTGCATTTCTATTCCACTTACAACCTCCGTTGTTATTCCACTCCCAACCTACATTGTTATTCCCCCTAGCTTGCATTGTTATTCCCTTCTTGTATTCTTCCTTAGGCCTGCACTTTTCCCCTTCCCTATTCTATTGACTCCTCTTTTCTTTGCTGATCATGCCAAAACACTTCCCCCTACTATGTACTTTATATGCCTCCACCGCTATTCCCTTCTCTACCTTCCACCTTATGCTTCCCTCTACCCAATGCTTCATGTCTCCTCCCACTCACATAGTATGTGTCCTCTCCTTTACCTCTTCACCACCTCCTTTAACTCTCTACACCAACTCCCCCATCATAAATACATCCCCTTCCATATATATATACATCATTATATCTATATATAATTACTTATAGATACCTATTTGTATAAAATTATATCTATATGTAATTAGATAATTATAATGGTGTATAACATAAATATATCTATATATACCTATATATATATGTTTATATATATATATATATATATATGTATACATATATATATATATATATATATGTATGTATGTATACATACATACACACACACACACACACACACACACACACACACACATATATAGATACATATATATATATATATATATGTGTGTGTGTGTGTGTGTGTGTGTGTGTGTGTGTGTGTGTATTATATGTTTCCATATCAATATATTCATATTAAATTTATAATCATTATCTAGTTTCCATAGTTATATTTCTAAGTAGAAATATATAACAACCTATATAGAACACACACACACACACACACACACACACACACACACACACACACACACACACACACACACACACACACACACACACACACACACACACACACACACACACACACACACACACACACACACACACACACACACACAGATCTAAAGATAACTACAACAATATCTCAAGAACTCAATGTGGTGGGTATCAGAACAATGGGTGTCACCACTCAAACTGTCCACTCACATTATTATATTAAATAAATATGATCTTCCATATGAGTGTCCATGCCATTATGGCCCATGACTCTAGAAAATACTTATGCTCAAAATAATGAGGAACCCTATGCTATAACAAGGAACAACAAAAGTATAAGGCACTGAAGACCATTTGGGTAAAATAGAACACTTACACAATCAATGAGCAAAATGATAAATAAAAGGCCTAGATGGAATACAAACACCACCATATAATAACTTGACAATATCAAAAGATAAAATTATCATATGCATAAGAACAACAAGACCAATTCCCACATAATATTAGAAAATATGACATAAACACAGATGAATAAACATGATGGACTATATGCTTAAAGTCCATGTTTTAATACATTTTACCCATCATAACTCATCTAACTACTCAAAACTACTCCACTACCCCAAGATCCAATGCCAACATCCATCCTAGCCCATAGTCAACACTTAAAACCACCAAGTGGATTCATTAGTAGTATTTGGTCCAATAATTGATAAAAATGACAAATAGTAATGAACTAAAATCAAGTATCAAATACATTAAATAACTCACATATCATCACATTCAAAACTATAAATAAGATAAATGAATCAACCTAAAATCATATATCATAGCATCGAGATCTGATAATATAATCCATCTAAACAAGGAAGTACAACATCTACTATACACATACACTATACCAACATGAAGTCCAATATCACAACATTGGAACAATAGTGCAATCCAACTATACAAAGGAGTGAAGCAATCAACCATATTCATTCTAAACCAATCATCTAAGTAATTAGGTTAGGGTACATAAGGGTAGAATCATGACATCCTGTCCTTCTTAGAGAGGAGCTATCCTGATGACTAAATCAACACTCAAGAATTCAGTTGTCACTAGGGACTCAATCACTCTCTATATAAATATTTCATCTAATTAATCATAATATTAATTATAAAAACACCAACTTACATAAAAATTAAAAAAATGAGTGCATTACACTATATAAGTAAGGTACATTTATTATTTACAACATAAATCATAAGCTATAGTCATGTATTAACTTAATCCAAGTCACAATGACTCACCTATCATTTTATGACATTAGTAAATAATATGGAGCTATCAAAGGTCATATAGAAATAATGGCTAAACACATACCACTACTTAAGGTAAGATTCCATGTTTATGATGCATAAGTTATTTATTAATAACCAAAAATAGATAATTATAACCTTCGTGAAGGTCTCATAGCTCCAAATTAGCTCTAATATAACACCAATACCAATGGTATACCACAATTTTATCATAGTTCTAAGAAACTATAAAATTCAATCACCCAATAGGCATGAATTTATAAGTAAAAAAATAATACCAAATAAGGAAAATAAATTTCCCAAACTCAATAAAGACCAACAAAAGCTTCCATTGTCTTTTAGGCATACTTTTTTCAGCTAAAATCTTGTAAAAGATAGGCAATTTTTTTATCAATTTTGATTATTAAAATAAAAAAATTTGCTATTTAACCAATAATAGATGGACATCCCTCTTATCCAGAGGAGAACATATCACACAAATTAAAACTTTTATGACTGAAGTTGCAAATTGTACAATCTCATTAGAATTTTAAACATAAAACCAAACTTGAACTAGTGTCCACATTGACACACCTTATGTCTGACACATAATTTTAATCAAAATTCATCACAAAATGCTATTAGAGGATAGTAACCCATTTTGAAAGGTTACTTCCAAACTAACAAATTACCATTTAGGGGATAGTGCAGTGTCCCACACTATCCACATTGAATAATAGGAGAAGCCAACCTAGGCCATACATGCTACCCACAAGGTTTACTTCATGCTCTCCAAACACTTGTGAGCTCACATGATGGTTACATGAATCATAGTTCTACCATCACACTACACTTACCTCATTGCAATAAAAGAAAAGACATGGGTACCCAAAATAACAAAATCTACCTGATTAGGGCTTATAGTGTTCATTCCAAACATAAGACTAACATACTATCTAGTCATGTATAAAATAATATAGAAACATATTCTTATCATAATATATATAAAATAGGTATATCAAGCAATACCTCAATCACAAAATGTCTACATGCACATGCCAACACATGCATGCATTTCAACAAGTAGCCCCTTATTGAATTGCATCCACGTCCTCAATGTAATACCAATTGGTGTTTTATAAGATTTGAGATTCCACATAGATTATTTTGCAACAACCTCATAGAGGTGGTTAAAGAACACTAAACCATAAGGTGACCATTATGCAGGAGGGTCCCATGGCCAATATGTGGCTCTCATGGTTGACACTCTGAACAAATTAGGTGGTTTCCTCATATAATGGGGTGGAGTGTATTTTCAGCCTACAAGATACTCCACTCCCTATCCCATACCTGGTCTATCCAATATATAAATAGTATCTCTTTACTCTCATCCTCATAGTTTCATCAATGTTCATAACTAGACAATGCCATGGAATAAAAAAATTCATCACAAAACTATACCTTGGAAACTAAACAAGAGGTTCAAATTTTAACAAGGGAATTAACAAAAACATAAGTGTTTAGATTCACAATATAGTCTATCAACACAAAATCACATGTATACCATAACTAGAATACTTAGAAAGTAAACTAGATAGTATAATAGTTCACATATTCCACATGGTTAAAATCTTTCACACTTCATAAGGCTTATACAATACATAAACATAACCATGTATGTAAATGGAGTAATGTAAGATTTATGTACAATCAGGTATAGCTAACTATGACAAGGTACTTTTCCATAATACAATGGTCAAACACATAAGTGTTTGAAGCACAAGGGTCCATGAATCTACATCATTCTACCTAATGTGTAGATGCCATGTAAACAACATTAGATACGTATCAATGGTATCACATGATCAATCATAAAAATCTTAACTTGGTCACATAAGTCAACCATAGTCTCCCCATTAGGCCTTCCAAGCTTGAGTCACACCCTTGGTCCTCCCAAGATACATATCATAGCCTCATTGGATAGCTTACTCATATAATAAATCAATGGACATCTAGGTATTATCATAGAATTCCAACAACAAGCTTACACAATATAACTGATTGACTGAATCTAACATGTCAAAGGTCAAATAGAGAAGCTTGTATTAATGCAACATTAATTTGGGGAAAGGTGATATTAGCCAAGTCTCAAGGAGAGTACCATATCACTACTATGGAAATCATAACCCCTCACAATCATCAAGTTTAATAATAAATTGTAAAACACATCCTTATGGATGTAAGACATATCCAATGTCTCAATAGACATACTCATAAGTGTCAAGATGAGATCATGTCTAAACAGACATCCCCATGGGTGTATAACCCAACTAGGATCACTCAAAATACACTTTTAATCCACCATATCTATGAATAAAACTTATGTCATAAATTTAAAATTGATCCAAGATCATAATAAACATGCCAAAACTATTCAGCTTTAGCCCTTTAAGAGTTAAAAAGTTGATTGTTTCACCAAATTAACCCAAAAGAGGCTAATAAAACCAAGACTAACTTAGCTATATGCCTAAGTTTCTATATATACACAAGCTTACCTACATATAGAATGCATAATTACTATAATTCAGCTCACCAGGCAACAAACTAGATAATAAACCTTCCAGGTTTACTTAAAAAGTCCATTACCTTGGACAAGCCAATGCCTACTTGGCAGTGATATTGCAATAAAAATTATGATATTATTACCTCCAATCACTTATAGTGACACCCAAGCCAAGCTAAAATTTATGGCTGTTCACCACAACCATTACTACAAAGTCATTGTGAGAAGCATTTGCATAACAAACTGGTCATTAAACAAAAAAGAAGAGATAGGGTAGCCTTGCTATTTGCAAACAAATCTCCCCATGGAGATGTGTCCATTCCACTAAAAACCATCCATATAATGGATTCTATCTAGCATACCCATTCTAGTCCATAGGTTATCAATAGATTGAGGTTATCCTTTCTAGTAGAGAGCTCAAAATTTGCTTACTTTGGAAATTTGGTTCTTTTTTCACCCTATCATGACCTCCAATTTTAGGTTAAACCCTCAATATTCCTTAGGTCATAATGTTCAAATCATATAATGAAGGCTCACCCATACAAGCTGACCATAGATACTTGGGCATCATTTCCCTAATTTGAAGAGTGAAGCTTATATTGCCTAACTCCCATTGACCTACCCATACAATTCAATGGTCGATAGGTAAGACTTGTCCTAAAGCAATTATATTTAGGCAGGGTTAACCCAAACTAAGGCGAGGGGAAATTGCAACTGATATAAGAGAAAAATATAGATTCCTTAGAATCATTTCTTTTGAGCATTGCACAAAACATTACAATAATAGAAAAATAGCACATCATCTTAACCTTAGCTTGAAGGCTATGTGCCTTTAGAATTATTTCTCAATTTTGCCTAATTAGGATAACTCATTAGCCACTATGTATAAATTCTACAAATCTAAGAGTTCCCTAGAGTATAAACACTGCTCTGATACCAGATGAAACAACCCCAAAATTATTTTTTTGAAGTTACATATCAAAGCACACAATGGATGCAAAATGAACCCAAACCTCACTTGCTAAAGTAAGTAAACCACACTTAGCATACTTATGTATCCATAATCAGAAAGATTAAAGTTAACCTTCTAAGTCATCAATGATCACAACAAGCCATGATAGGAAAACCAAGAGGACATTGTCCCTAGTGGTAATCAAGCATAACATTTTATCATTTAAAACACACATAAAAACCTGATATCAAAAGAGTACACATGGATTTAAGCCAAGGATCGTGAGCATAAAATAGGGATAATAATTCTCCTAGAATTATTTCAATAAATTCACAAGCATGTTTGTCATGGTCTAAGCTCATGGATGAAGTTACCTTCTTACCTTACTATATCCTCCAATAGGTAATGATATAGTGGTGGTTAATCCATGAATTTTTATAAGTGAATATAAATTGGAAAATAATCAATACAATATACTAACAAAATTGGGAATAAGAATTAATACACCTCAGATACATGGTAGACCACACATGCACACACACACACACACACTCTCTCTCTCTCTCTCACACACACACACACACACACACACACACACACACACACACACACACACACACACACACACACACACACACACACACACACACACACATGTATACATATAAAATTCCTAACATTTATTATATTATCAGCAAATGTTAAGTTATAAAAGGCATATAGCCCAATGAATTTACACACTCACATTAGCAATTTATCCAATCCCATAATTAGGAATTTATTGAGTATGATTAAATTTTACATCATTGACATTTCATCTTATTAAGTAATTTGTTAATAAATCAAACAATTTCATACAATATATTACTGAGTAATTTTAACATGAAAGAATAACATGCTTCACTTATGCACAAATATCTATTATCCATACATGCAACAGTGCCAAATGAACATATTTTCTAAAGTAAACAAATATCAAGGTTTGCATTCATACTAATAGCAATGCCTACTTAGAAAGAAAATCCAACTAGTATGAGGATAAGTTAATATCATAATCAACACACAAGAATGATATCCAAATTATCCTCCACTTTACTTATATAATCTTATAAGCAAGGGAAAGTATCAATATCATTTCATTTACCTCACATTGAAAGGGGAATAAGAATCACCTTCTCTAGTCATAACTAGTAATTTGTTTCATTATCACAATGTACAACCTTTCATGTTTCCACATACAAATTAGAACACCCAAGGAGCCTTTATACCTGAAGCATAAGTTGAAAAAAATAATAGGTAGTTCCATATTCTTTGTTTGGTTCAAGAGTAATTCCAACATGTATAAAAAGGAAATGAACACATGCATATGAATACATAAGCAATATTTATATAGCTCACATTAGATTCCATCTAATTTAATATTCCAACTTATTGAAGTTCTTAGCCAGTATGTTCAAGCATGCCCAATTACCAAAGTACATGAAATCCATTTGCCTACATAATATTTATACCAACATCTTCATGGTGGTTCAAAATAAGGGAATATATATGGAAGTTTGATAAGATGGCATAAAATATCAATGCCATGGTATAAGAAGATTAATGCCACATGAAAATGTTTGCACCATCATATACCATATATTCCATAGTGTAAATAACAAGGCAATTCACTAATTATAACATTAGAATTGAAAATCCACCAACATATCATTATCAATTGGTAACCAATTATCAATCCAATCTAAAACTCAAGTATGCTTAAACATAATATAATTTAATTCTTCACCTAAGTAACCCACTAATCAAATTTACCATGGCAGTTCACATCAAGTGCACATAATGAAGTTCTATAAAAGGTAATCATGAATCAATGCTAACCTAAGTATGCCAAAACAAAGTTTAGGTTATTACCACCAGCATGGTAACAATGTAGTATAGTAGTAAGGAATAAGGAATTATAATAATAAGGTATATCACTATGGCATCAACAATGCATAATCGACTAAAGATCTAGTATTAACTCAAGTGTATCCAAAGGGTTACATTTATAATTATAAATGAACTCCAACATAATACACAATAATCAACAATATCAAATTGTAATTTTGTTCTATAATGATCCCTATCTAAAACAAGGTTAGCATACCAAAAGTCAATGTAACAAATAATCATAACTACAACCACTAGTCATGTTAGATGATAGAAACATATGTCTAAGCTAGCAAAGAGATAAACAACATGTAAATAACATTCCAAAATACAACATACATATACATGAAGTTATCCATGTATGGAGTAGCAAATAATAAATAAGAAAAGCCCTCCTAACCAACCCTATGAGCCCTCCATAGGTGGACCTCAACACCCCCAAACATTATCTAGATGATGGTTTTGACAAATAGGGTCAAGGAGGAAGTTATGAGCAATTTGGGTACTAAAACAATATATATCACACTATAATAACATTTCACCAACACAAGGTACATTCTACATCTAGGATACACTCCATACAGTCATAAATAGACTAAAAAGTACCACATATAACTTATGGTTACATTCAACCAAATCAGGGACTAACACATAAACTCAGCCAAGCATGGTAATTAAGCAACTCAACCAACATATAAATAAAAACTCAATAGAATGAAGAAAATAGGCACTCAACCAAATAAAGAAAATAGGCACTCAACCAAAACACTTGGTCCACACATTCATCACAATTTCTCATAATGCCTACAAGTTCTAAATGGCCATAATTTAACATGATATGCATTCAAACAATAAATTAATTTTAAGTAATAATTAATATAGAGAATTTTTGGGATCATGGTGAGGTTACACGACCTCATATTATCCTTGAGTACTAAAACTCTATTCACCTAGGTCACAAAACAATAGACTGTTAACATGGTTAAATTTAAAATCAAACCCTTCATTACACTATAATAATACTAGAAGGGTCTTTGCCCTTTTCTTAAATCTCAATAATATGCCAAGAATATAAAAATTTCCACCAAACCTGGGACCAACACATGCCAATACTAAACATGGAAAAACTTTACCCTAACCATTTCATAAACTTGACAAAATGAACTTATTCAAAGGAGTTGATAAATAACCAGTCTTTAACATTAGTTTACAATTTATCCAGCCAAGGGGAGAGATTCCATCCATAGGGTAATTTTGAATGATACAAGGACAAGGAATAATAATTCACCCTCATAGATGTAGGATGACACTATTAGTTTTAAAATTGACTTGTAGTCCATCATAATAGACCAAAGCCATAATTTTACACCACTTAACTCAATTAACATTAAATCTAAAACCATTCATAAATATAATCTACATAAATAGATACACAAACCTATACATACATACATACATACATACATACACACACACACACACACACACACACACACACACACACACACACACACACACACACACACACACACACACACACACACACACACACACACACACACACACACACACACACACATAACAATTGGTCAAATCTCATTAATTTTAACTTACCTTGCATAAGGCTACCTAAAATAGTGTACGACATCCATTGGGGGCAGATATGCATAGGTTAAATAAACTAACTAAAAGGGAACACATCGACTTGAAGTTGTTGGATACCAAGATTCAAGGTGTTATGAAGAACCACAACACATTATAATAATAAATAAAAATATTAATAAAGTGCCCAAGTCAATTTCTATAGCCATACCATGGCACTAACAAATTGAATGGAAACTAATTTATAAATAAGATGACATGAATTAGTTTCAAAAGTACCAATCTAAAGTACACAACTTCAACACAAATAGGGTTCTATGGCTCAAACACTTAGTCCAAGGATAATGTAGTTGATTTATTATAAACATGAGTTATGTGGTTATATAGTAAACATAACATACATTCGAGTCAAGAAATGACCATATAGAAATAGGAGTGAACTATTGTAAATAAAAACCAGTTACAAGATTTTCCAAGTTATAAGTTATAATAGGAAGGGAATAATTTCCACATTTATTATTGTGTTCCAAGGAGGTATGAGAATATTAAAAAGGAAATTAGTTTACCCCATTAACACCAAGGCCAAATCTCCCACTACTCTTTCCCCTACATTGATGATCTCCTCTCCATGTCCTTCACTTCCAGCATGCATTACTATTCCACTCCCATCCTACATTATTATTGCACTCTTATCCTACATTATTATTCCCCTCCCAACCTATGTTTTTATTCCCTTCCCATTTTTTCCTTACACTTGCATTTTTTTCCACTTCCCTATGCCATTTATTCCTCTTTTATTTGATACTCATGCCAAAACACTTCCCCCTACTATGTACTTCATATGCCTCCACTGCCATTCCCTTCTTTACCTTCTACCTTATGCCTCCCTCTGCTGAATGCTTCACATCTCCTCCCACTCACCTAATCCGCATCCTCTACTTTACCTCTTCTACACCTCCTTTAACTCTCTATGCCAACTCCCCCATCGTAAATGCATCCCCTTCCATATATATATATATATATATATATACATAATTATAAATTACACACACACACACACAAACACACACACACACACACACACACACACACACACACACACACACACACACACACACACACACACACACTTATATATACCTATCTATATAAAATTATATCTATATGTAATTAGATAATTATAATGGTGTATAACATAAATATATCTATATATACACACACACACATATCTATGTATATGGATATATGTTTATATATATATATATATATATACCTACATTCATATTATATGAATATATTTATATATATTCATTATATGTTTCTATATCATTATATTTATATTAAATTTACAATCATTATTTGGTTTCCATAGTTATATTTTTAAGTATAAATATATGACAAACTATATATAAAGTATATATATATATATAAAGAACTCAATGTGGTGGGTATCAGAATAATGGGTGTCACCACTCAAATTGTCCACTCACATTCTTAGATTAAATTGAGACAATATTCCATATGAGTGTCCATGTCATTATGGCACATGATTCCAAAAAACTCTTACACTCAAAACAATGAGGAGCATTATGATATAACAAGGAACAACAAAAACATAAGGCACCAAATACCAATCAGGTAAAATAGAACACTTACATAATCAATGAGAAAAATGATAAATAAAAGGCCCAGGTAGAATATTAACACCACCATGTAACAACTTGACAATAGTGAAATACAAAATTATCGTATGTATAGGATCAACAAGACCAATTCCCACACATTATTAAAAAAGATGACATAAACATAGACAAACAAACATGATAGACTATAGGCTTAAAGTCTATGTTTTAATAGATTTTACTTGTCAAAAGTCATCCAATTTCTTATAACTAATCTACTACCCCAAGAGCTAATGCTAGCATCTAACATATCCCACAGTTAGTACCTGCAACCACCAAGTGGTTTCATCAATAGTATCTGGTCCAACAATTGATAAAAATGATAAATAGTAATGAACTAAAATCAAGTACCAAATACATCAACTAACTCACACATCATCATGTGTAGAACTATAAATAGGATAAATGCATTAACTTGAAATCCTATATCATAGCATTGGGATTTGATAATCCAATCTAGATAAACAAGGAAGTGCAACATCTACTATACACATGCACTATACCAACATTAAGACCAATATCATAGCATCAGAACAATAATACAGTCCATCTATATAAAGGAGTGAAGCAATAAACCATACACATGCTAAAATAAGAATCTAAGCAATTAGCTCAAGGTACACAAGGGTAGAATCATGATAGAAGTAACTTTAAATTGGCTAAGAAACCCAAATCAATGCCAACATTAGAAAAAATAAAAAAGGTTTAATCTAAATAATGTTGAAGATAAAAAAAGATTGAATATCCCAATCCAATTAAAACTAAAGATAAGTAAGAAGAGTAGAAGCTCCAAAACTTGATAAAATCTCAAAATAATAAATTTATAAATTTCCTTGAATCATATAACAAGGAAAAGAAATAAAAGATGATTTTAAATTAACTTATAAGTCTTATACATAAGACAAATAATTTCAAGTACACCACATCAAGTGGATAAATTTCATAATTCCAAATACAATAGTACTAAATAGTATAGCTCTAGAAGGCCACAAGTGGGAGTAGGGAACTAAAGTATCATCAAATAAAAACATAAATAGTTGATACCCTTGCATGGTATGAATTATGTATAGCATTCCAAATTTTTAAGTCTTCCACATAAACAGGAATGTGTAAGTGCCAAATATCAAAATTGTTTCCCCTAATAAAAAATAGGTTTAAACACATGGATTCATCGTGAAACTCAAGCTACATAACCTTTCCAGCCAATATGAAGTAGAGGTCTCTATCGTGCCAAGGATGGGGAATGTAGATTAGTCAGTACAAAGGGTACATGGATATGATCACTAAGAACACTTCATTTATAATCATAATAATCATAAATGCACTTAAATGACTTAAGTCATTTTCACTTAGTAATGAAAGAGCATAAATTGTCCTTGAGGTCTATTATGAGCTAAAATTCAGAAACAAATCTTCCCTTATGATGAAAGTATGGATTGAATATCACTTTGAAAATAAATAATCCTAAGATAGTAGAATCCACTAACATCTCATACTACACTCCTTCACTACGAGGAGGATACCAATAAATCAAAGGTGGAATTAGTATTTGAGGGATATGGGTCTCCCCTCACCCAAAATTAATGTGCCCATTACATAATATCACCATAAAAAGATCACACTTGCCTAGGTGGGAAACATTTTTGGCTCTTACAACACCTACTACACATACATAAGTATGCTTTTTAATTTTCATATAATAAAAATGGTCTAATCATAATCAAGGATTATCAATATAAGGTGATCTATAAGGTTTTAGGATCTATTTATCATGAAAATCTTGAAAAATATTGGGTATTGACCTATCCAACATGATATAATAAATAAGTTTATAAGGCCAAATAAAATCTATTACCACCAAACAACTGCCAACATCAGCTACCATCACCACCAAACTACCCAACAATCCTACATCATCACCTCCTTACAATATGCCTTCTATCACCCCCAAAAAACAACATTCATCCTCATCCCAATCCTCATCACCATCCCCATTCTATTCCTTTGCAACCTGATTTTCCATCCATCCCCCACTCCCTTTCCTGCTCATCCCCATTTTCAAATCTCTTTTATGCACTCATAATTATTATCGACCAAATTTTGAACCCAACTCAAAATAGGTCAACCCATCTAAATTAAAAATTTTATAGGGTTTTTATATGGTATTGAGATGATATTTTCATGCTATAAAATGGTACTAAATGGTCCTATATGGTCATATGTGTCTTTATTTATCATTATCCAAGTTCTTATCTTATGTTCACTTGTCTAGTCTTATGGTCAAGTACATGGTAAAACATGGTCAAATGTTTAATATTGTATATTTTAATTTAAAATATTTATTTTTATGTCATTCATATCATATTATCATTCTCTAACCTTTATTTAATTTTGAAATGCAAAAAATGTCAATTTGGCCATCTTTTGGCCCATGTAGAAGAGTTTGGCATGCCACATCAAGGAGAGAATTCTTAAAAAATATTAAAAACGCCTATAGTGTCATAAATATGTTAGTTAAGGTTTAAGAATATTCAGGTTATGATATAATCTACATTTTAACTCCTAATATTGGTAAAAGGACACTTTTAAGCACTTTTATGGCCTAGAAAGATCAATTTTCAATTGAAAATAGTTTATAAGTGTCTCTTGGGATCTCTCACATCATTTAAAATATTTGGACCAAGTTTCAAGCTGAATTGATTCTCCAAATATCTTTTCTCCTCCATGGCTACCTTCACAAGCTCAAAACGGGAAAATTGAAGTGGATGGTATGACTAGGAGAGAGAGAGATTTAGGAGTTAAAATTTTCAAAATTGTTAGGGATCCTAATGATATTAAAATAATTTTCATTGGTTTAAAAAATTATGTCCTGTTATTTATGAATAATTGCTAATAGTGATAGCAAATCACTATGGCCTATGAATCAGAGAGGGGTTTGTTCTTGCACGTATTTTTATAGATAAAAAATTGGAGAAGAATAATTTTATAGGTGATTTTTATATGTCTTGGATCTCCATTTCATGGTGGTTTTATCATCCAAATCATCTCTATGAACTGATTTCACTTGGAATAAGAATGTCTTTGTGCACAAGCTATTTCAGGAAATTCTACTACAAGTTATTATTTCTTTTTCATGATGGTAATTTTTAGAGGTTTATAATATTTTATTATTAATGGAAATTACCTAAATTTCATGGTTTCATTTTTATTTTGTCTCATGTGTCTCTTTGGCTATGATATTCAAGTATACTTGCTTTTGGGAATATGATCTATGTTTGCATAGTCCAAGGGAGGTTTGAAGTTCCAATTTGGTTCAAATACCAGTAACATACCATAGTGTGAAATTTTTGAGATAAAATTAAATATTAAAGGCATACAAATTTTAAGATGGTAGTTCAATGCACCTTAAAATGAGAGGTCATAAGTGTATCCTCCAATTGCATGTTATACATACTTTAAAGATAAGTGGGAGATGCTCATAACTATGGTGGGAGATTGATACATATCCTCATGTACTTTTATGGTCTTAACCACCTCAATTACCTCTTTAAAGTTGTTAAAATTGATTAGAATTATCTAATCCTCTATTCATAGGCCTCTTGTAGAAGGTGACTGCACCTATAGTTCATACTATAAAAAAGGTGAGTTGAAAGGAATGATCTAAGACTTGGTCATGATCTTTGTGATGAATTGAAAAGGTGATAAGAAATGTGTAGTGACTTTATAAGTGTGAAAATGTGAAAAGCTCATAACTCAAGCTTATAGGTCCTCATCTAGACCAAGATTAACATATAAAATTCAACCTATCCAAAATAAAGGTAAAGCTTAATACATGGAGAATCTAATTTCATTAAGGATTCAAATAATGCTTTAAGCCATTGGAGACTACTAAGTTACTTGAATAGTCAAGAGGATAATGGATTAAATTAATAGTCAAATGACACTTACAACTATTCATAGTACCTTTTATGGATGGGAGAAAGGACAAGATGATTTTATAGTTCCAAGAAGTTTCTAGACTCTGCACACATAATGGAATGAGTCCCTTTTTATTTAGGCATCTTCAAGATTCATGTTAGGAGAGAGAACTCAGTTCCAAACCCCAACACATAGTAAATAGCCCTAATAGGTAAATATAAGGGGATTTATGAGGGTTAAGTCATCTTTATACCTAAATAAATTAATAAGAGTGGTTTTTATATGATTTTATCCCAATTTGAGATTTCAAATAAGTCATGAGTTAAGGAATATCAATGAATAATGGTGAATAGGGTATAAAACATAAAAAGTAGTCAAAACCCTCTCAAAGAACCTACATGCCTAAATTATAGGTTCAAGTCATTTTGAAGTCCATTCATCTAGTTTGGATGAGTTGAATAAGATGCACTTGAGTTTTAAGCCACTTGGACCAATCTAGGCATGGGGAATGGAGAGTTACAAGACACTTATGCATATAACTGATGAAATGTCATGTTAGAGGTGTTTCCTAAGTTATGTCATATGTTCAATAAATTGTTTTAGATAATTTAAAGGTGAATTAATGTTTTTAAGTTCCATTTGTCACTCATTTCATGTAAATAAGGGTAGTTTCTAAGGAGCTAGTCAAGGTGTCAAAGTTAAATTATAACCCCCATGCGACTTGGAAGATTAGATCTACTTTAAGAGTGAGACACATGGCCTTGGAGGTATTTTAGACTATCTCATAGCTCATTTTCTAGTTTTGACTCTCATTGACACTTGTCAAACATCTTATACCACACCTCTCTCTCTTCTATCTCACATTTTCTATATATTGAACCACTTTTGGTTAAGTCTATATCTTCCACCTAGGTATGGAAAATCCCTAGCCATTTTTATACCTTTTATAAATGAGAAGCAACTTATTCATATCCTATTGTGAATTTATTTGGTGTGCATATGATAATTAGTGATCTTGTCAAGTGAAATAACTTGTATTTCTTGGCATGTTGTCCTTTTATAATACCTAAATATAGTTTAAAATCTTATTTTATAGGTCATGTTAAGTGAATGAGTGTCGTGTAAGAGCTAAGTGATTTTGTCTATCTTCTAATGTCATTCAAGACCTCTTGGTTAGTCTTATTATCTTAATCAATCATCATAACCTTCACATTAAAACACTCATGTGAGAGATACATATTAAGAGTATTGTATGTAAGGATAGTTTTATTGATTTACAAGTGCACATGTAGCTGGTTGGTAGTGGTGAAAACATATTTTGTGTATCACCTTATTAGAGTAAGTTTTTCTCCTTTTTCCTAGAAAGTGATAGATTAGTGTGCAAGCCTAAGTGATTAATCAAGGGGAGTTAACCCTTAAATATAGAGGTTTACCCATGTTATAGACAACCCATAGGTCTATGGGTAATCCCATGTTTTAACAAATTTGGATAGGTATAAACAACCTTCTTTGAAGTTGTAAAATTTGGACATAACATTTCTGGCATGCCTAGTGGGACTTAAGGTCAAAAAGAGTGGAAGAAATTTTGGTGTGTTCTTCCTCTTATCAACCTTTGGAGGCACTCATTAAACATCAGTTATGACTCTCAATATAATCAATGAGTTATAATCAACCCAAGTACTTATTGTGAAAATATTTTGATCATATCTTGTGTTTCATTTGGCTAATGAAGTTGGTATGGATATATATGAAGAGAGTTCCTACTATACACATCCTTATCAACCATGTCACATCCCACACTATATTCCTCAATAAACCTATCAAGATTCTTATCAACCCTATGAGTCATATCAGTCATATGGTTATCCTACATTATCTTCATATAGTTCTAACTATATGCCTAAATAACCTTCAAAATCCTCCTCGCTTAATTCAATACCATCTCAAGATTATGTTTCACCTATCATATTATTGTTGGAACTTAATATAAATCTACTAAAATTAGAAGAGGTAATGATAAAATAGGATATAGAGCTTGATGTGATCCCTTTTCATCTTATAGATAAGATGATAAAGTTAGTTAAAATGTTGATAAATAAGTGGATGCTAGTTGGAGAGGAAACCCAATATGTTATGAGTGATGAGTTTAGTGAAATGATAACCTTTATCCAATGGTGGATAGACATATTAGGGATGTGGGAGAATCAAGAGACCCAATCTAAGAAACCCTAATCATAATCTCCCATCCTTAATCCACATTATTTGATTCCAAGTCCTCTTCAAGATACACCTATTCTCCCTCAATAAAATGAGATATATTCATCTTGGAGGCCTTATTGGACTATGATTCCTAAATATATCATTCCAAATATTGTGTAAGAATATGAACCTATGCAAGTCTCAAATCCCCTCTTTAAAAAACCTCTTGTATTCCATATTAGTTTTCTTGTGCCCCTTATCCTCATGAAACCATTCACTATCCTAAAGAGGAACCTCCATGAGATTCAATATAATCCTCAAAAGAGCCTAATATATTAAAATTTCCAACTTGGAACTAAGTAGTGAAGTCTTGGGGAAATAAATATGAAGAAAGTGAAGACCAAGAAATTGATTTCAAGAAATAAGACCTTGTATTTTTTCAAGCCTCATTTACCTCTCCCCAAGTACCTATAGTTGTTCCCCCATGGAACCAACCTAAAATAACATTCAAGACAAAAATAAGGCCCTAGTTGAGAATTTGGATGATCAATTTATAGATGAAAATGAAATTCAAGAAGACTATGAGAAGGATGAGGTGGTTGATGGAAAGAATGGAACATCTATGGTAAGGTTGAACCTGCTCTCTCTCTCTAAGAATTCTTTCAAGAGTCTCCAATTTACAAGACCCCAAATTGTAAGAGTACTCCCTCCATCTCCATGCCCATTCATGAAACATTCACCACACCTCATACTCACTCTTCAACCCATGAACTTGTCCATCATCCTCCCACCTTATCCCTTCTTGAAGGAGAACCCATCTTATGGGAGATAAATGAAGAATATCAAGACAAATTTGTAGCTGATCAAGAAGATGACTCAAGAGTCTATGATGAAGAGTTCACTATAGGGACTCCCCTTAGTGAATAAAAACATAAGTCAATCTTCTTGAATGAAAAAATAGATGACCTTGATGATGTTTTATCTACTCATGAATAATTTTTTTCAAGACATGAAAGAGAATATTTTGAGGAAAACATTAAATTACTTGATTTTTTTGAGACTTATGAGCATGTTCAAGAGGTAGAGTTTGAAAAAATAATAGAATAAAAAGCTAATATTGACTTCATACACCAAGATGGTTTATGGTTAAAGTCCAATGAGATTTGTGATTAATTTGAATGCCTTAAAAATCCTACACCTCTTTCTATTCAAGTTGAAGATATTATTTTAGATGCATTACCATTTAAAGGATAATATGATAGCTTCCAAAGTACCAAACTTGAACAAGTTGCAGCCAACTTTGAGGTTGAAGACTATTCAAGAAAGCAATATGAAGTTGATTAAGTACATGATGAGTAAGAAGATGAAGTTGAATAAGTTGTGGTTATTAAAGTGAAGGAAAAAAAAGATCATTAGAAACATCATATTGAGCTCCTCCAAGAACTTTAAGATCTTTTCAAGGTTAAAGATCATGTTCACAAAGAGATTGTTCAATATTTCTTCATTAAGGACAATGATGAGGATTGAGTTGAGCATGCAAAGCTCCTTGAAGAGATTGATGAGCTTAAAATAGTTGATAAGAAGCCTAATCTCATTAAAAATACCATTAATGGAAAATAAACATTCTTGGATGAAGAATTATTTGACAAGATTTTAGTTGAGGAGTCTCATGAGAATGATATTTTTGAGCCATAAGAAGAATCACCTTCATAGGTGATATGTTTTCATTTATTTTTGTTGTAATGGAGGTCATAAAAAGAAGATGTGAAAATATGAAGGAGTTCAAGACATCAATATTAAGGATTAAGAGGTAAATTAATTAATTCCCCTCTTCACCTCATGAAACAAAAGATAGTACAAGCTTCCCTTTTGACCCAGGAGGAAGACGAAAAGTTTAGGTCAGTTATATATAGTTAGTTTACTTCCTTTTTTTGTTGTGTTCCCTAAGTGATTGATAACACATGTGTGTGTCTTGTTCTTGATTTGTTTCTTATTATTTTTTTGTGTGCTTTGGAGGTTAAATTAGTTTGTTGTGTCATGGTCAAATTCTGTTCAAGTCCAAAATTGAGTGGAAACGACTCCATTGCCCAATGAAAGGAGAAGGCTACTAGTATATTTAGAATTATAGGAAATATATCACTATAAATCACCAAGTTATTTACCAAATTTTTACCACAAGTTAAAATAGGTTAACCCATATAAATTTAAACTTTTATAGGGTTGTTATATGGTCTTGTCATGGTCTAAAATGGTCTTAAAAGGGTCTTATATGGTCATATATGTCATTGTTTATCAATTTCACACTTTTTGACCCATGAAGAAGAGTTTTAAGTGACACCTAAAGGAGAGAAAATTTAAATAATATTAAAAAATCCCCTAGTGTCATAAATATGTTAATAAAGGTTTAGGAATAGTCAGGGTCTGGCATAATCTACATTTCAACTCCTAATCTTGGTAAAAGGACACTTTTCAAGCCCCTGTATGGCCTTGAAAGATAATTTTTTATTTTCAAATGGTTTAGAAGTGTATCTTTGGATCCCTAACATAATTTCCCATATTTTTACCAATTTTCAAGTCAAAATGATACTCTAGACACCTTTTCTCCTCCATCACTACCTTCATAAGCTCAGAAAGGCAAAATTAAAGTAGATGGTATGACCAAGAGAGAGAGAGAGAGTTAGGAGATTAAATTTTGGAAATTATTATGGGTACTAATGAGATTAAAATTGGTTCATTTGTTTACATAATCATTTATGAACAATCACTAATAGTGACAACATGTCACTATGGCCTATGCATTGAAGAGGGGCCTATTCTTGCACCTATTTATCTAGATCATAAATTAATGGAGAGGAATGATTTTAAGGGTTATTTTTATAGTTATTGGATATCCATTTCATGTTTGTTTCTCACCAAAATCATCTCTATGAGATACTTTCACTTGGAAGAGGAATGTCTTGGTACATAAGCTATTTCAGGTAATTATACTGCAAGTTCTTGTTTCCTTTTCATGCTAGTCATTTTTAGAGTTTATAATGTTTAATTGTTCATGTAAACTCCCTTAGTTTCATGGTTTCATTTTTATTTTTTATTATATGTATCTTTGTCTGTGACATTCAAGTATACTTACTTTTGGGAATATTATCTATGTTTGCATAGTCCAAGCGAGGTTTGAAGTTCCAATTTGGTTCAAATACCAGTAACATACCATAGTATGAATTTCATGAGTTCACATTAAAGTTTTGGAGGAATAATAAGTTTAAGATGGTATTTCAATGCACCTTCAATGATAGGTCATAAGTGTATCCTCTAATTACATGTTGTATAGATTATAAAGATAGGTGGGAGATACTCAGAGATATAGTGGGAGTTTGATACATATGCCATGTCCTTATATCATCTTAACCACCTCATTGACCTTTAAAATTTTTCTCAAAATGATTAGAAGGATCTAATACTCTATTCATAGACCTCATGTAGAGGATGAATACACCTATAATTTGTATAATAACAAAGGTGAGTTGAAAGGGATGATCTAAGACTTGGTCATGATCTCTTTGATGCATTTTAAGGGTGATAAGAAATGTGTAGTGACTTGATAAGTGTGAAAATTTGAGAATATGATAACTTAGGAAAGTGACTCGCTTAACCCTAAAATAAGTAATAGAGACCTACAAGCCTCAATCCTGTAGGTCCTCATCTATACCAAAAAAACACACATCAAAGTTAACCTCTCCAACATAAAGGCAAAGATTCAGAAATGGAGAATATAATTTCATTAAGGATTAAAACAATACTATAAACCATTAAAGACTACTAAGTTACTTGAATAGTCAAAAGGACAATGGACTGAGTTAATAGTCAAATGAAACCTATAGCTATACATAGGACCTTATATGGATGGGAGTAAGGAAAATATGATTTGATAGTGACAAGAAGTTTCCAAGATCTATACAGATAGTGGAATGTGTCCATTTTTGTTTGGGCATATTCAAGCTTCATGTTAGGAAAGAGAACTCATTTTTAAACCCCAACACATAGTATATAACCCTAATAGGTACCTACATGTGGTTGTATGAGGGTTAAGTAATCTTCAATCTTGAAGCAAGT
The DNA here is from genome assembly GCA_037957365.1 of Torreya grandis. NCBI lineage: Eukaryota > Viridiplantae > Streptophyta > Pinopsida > Cupressales > Taxaceae > Torreya > Torreya grandis. The sequence continues at coordinate 2,187,667 of JARHVA010001809.1, forward strand.
AAAAATAATGGTGTTGAAAGGCTTTAAGCCCAATTTGAGACTGCAAACAAGTCATGAGATAAAAAAGGATCAATGAATAATGGTGAATATGATATAAACCATAAAGAGTAGTCAAAACCCTCTCAAAGTACCTATAGGCTTGACTTAGAGGGTAAATTCATTTTCAAGGATAAAGAGAGAATAAGGGTATATTATTAAATTTTAACATAATATAAAATTAAATTTTTTTTCAAAACCATTATGAGGTCTATTGGTGTGAGGTTCAAGATCTAAACACCTAACACAATCCTAACCCTAAAAAGAGAACTTATAAGCCTACCTAATGGAGCATACTGACTATAGGATTTAAGGAAAGAAAAAATAATGGTTTAAAGTGTTTTATATTACTTTGGTATCTAAAAAAATTTCATGGACCATGAGAAGATCACTGTGTGAGGAGTAAGGTCCAAACAAGTACACAACCAATCAAGTATCCACCTATAACAAATTGTACAGACTATGTACAAATGAGTAAAGGCAAGTGTGATACAAGAGATGATAGAGGTGTTGAATAGGTTTAAAGGGTGTTTTTAAACTAAAATTAAGCTACATCAAATATTAAAAAGGCATTAGGAGGTCACTAAGCTAAGAGTGAGGTTTCTAAACCCTACATTCATCCATGACCTTACTATAAGTCATTTACATGCCTACTTTAGGATCTTTTCATTTTTAAAGATAAAAAGAGAAAATATGTATGGTAAGAGTTTTAATATAGTGAGATAATTAACTTTAATCCATGAGATATCTAATAATGTCAATATGTAAGTGTAAGGCTCAAATCACCAAGAACATAATCAAGTAGCTTGATGGATACCTACATGTAACTAATCATATAGTTAGTCTAACATCAGGCCTAAAGGAAAGAACAAAGGTTATTAAAATATGTTTTGAAACTACTTGATATATTAAAACAAATAATTTCATGAGCTTTGAGAGGCCAGTAATGATAATGATAAGGCCTAAAACCATGAACATAGTTAGAATACCAAACCAGCATCTACATGTTATATAGAGTAGAACATTCTATTCTCAAGCCTAAAAGTGAAAATAGAGGTATTGGAAAATGTTTAGAGTATAAAATAATTATAATAAAACATGTTCATGAAATTTAATGGCTATTAATGTGAGTGTATAAGGCCTAAAACATAAGAAAACAATCAAAGATGCCTATGAAACCCTACACATAGGCTACAATCTAGACTTGAGAGAAATTTGAGTTTTTAAAGTCTTATAGGTGTGAAAATGCCTTTAAATTTGGTAAAAATAGTGGTTATGACTTCAAAAATACATAAATTTTTTAATTTAGGTCATACTAATAGTGGACATATCCACTATTTTGTCTCAGACTAGGCCTGCTCTTTGGCAAAGGGCATCCATGAGACCTAAGAGATCTTCTTGGATAAAAAACTTGAAGAAAACATTATATTCCTCATTTATGGACCTTGAGTGAATGAATAATAATATAATATGTTTATATAGACTTACCAAGTGTAAAAACACTCAGGTTTCCATCCAAGTGCCCTTGAGGGCTAACAAGAAGGAGATAGCTCTTAAACCCCAACACCTTGACTAGTACACCATGAACACACAAAGGGGTAATTATCACTTAAAATAATTTTTAATCATGTGAAATTATTTTATATATGTTTATTAAGTATTAAAATAATTGGGAGTGACTTTTGAAACTCAAAACTCAAAGTAGACCTATCTCATGCTCAAGAAACACTAAGCAAACCACCCAAAAAACAACTTCAAATTCTCATACCATTAACCACACTTTGAATGGGTGTATAATAATTTTGGAATAGTTTAATGGGTCTAATAATTTTTTTTTAAAAGTGTAAGGAGGTCATTTAATGATCTTATCTTTATGAACAATCGTTAAGACCCCAAACATGTATTAAACCCTCTTAAAACCCCAATTGTGACCAGTCATTAGAAAAAGAGCTCAAATGAATATATAATGACATATTTTGATTATTAAACATATTTTATGTTGTTTATTACTCCAAGGATGTTCTGAATATGTACTTCACTTGTATGGACTATTGTATGAACTACTTAAAATACCCTATTTTTACATGTTCTTTATGTTTTATAGGTGTTTTAAGAAGGGGAGAGCTTCCCAATAATGGAATGAGGTAATTTGGGAATTTTAATAGTTTTTAAAACAAAAATAATTTCATATGATATTTTTTATATGATCAAGCTAGGCCCATTTTTCAAGGTAGTCTCAAACAAGCTCAAAATGAGACTAGGTGGAAAGGCCATTTCTTGGTTTGCATACCTCCATAGGTTCTCAAAGCCCAAAAATTGACATGGATATTGGTGATGACCTAGTTATATTTAATCAAAATATTATTTATTATTTTAAAATTTTGGTATAATTCTAGAGAAATAAAATAGGGTCCAAAGCGAGGAGGCCTAATTGAGGCTTAATTTAAGAGAAAGTTAGAAAAATGGGTTTCAACTCAAAATATGAAGATGAAATTTGAAATAGAGATATAAGACCATATAGGGTCCTATAATATGACCTTATTTTTTCAATATAATATGTATAACTCCCACACAAAAATATTTATAGGAAAAAAAGGCTAAAAGGAAACTAGGGCTATTGAAGGCTTAAGGAGCAAAATGAGTTCTTGGGAGTTGGTAAAATAATTGAAATGGTTTTTTTAGACCTATTAACATATTTTAATACCAATAATATATTTTTTATTAGTTTAAGAATATGAATTTGAGTTTTAGGCCACTAAGACCAATATAGGCATGGGAAATGAAGAGTTATAATACACCTATGCATATAACTGATGGAATGGTAGGTTAGAGGAGTTTACTAAGGAAATAAAGATGTTAAATAAGTTTTTTTAGATAATTTATATGATAATTAATTATTTTAAGGTCCATTTGTCACTCCTTTCATGTAAATAAGAGTAGTTTCTAAGGAGCTACTCAAGGTGTCAAAGCCAAATTATAAACCCCATGCCACTTAGAAGATTGGTGCTGATTCAAGATTGAGAAACATGGAATTTTAGGTTTATTGGACTATCTCATAAATATTTTTTTGGTTTTAATTCTCATGGACACTTTTCAAACATCTTCTACCATACCTCTCTCTCTTCTCTCTCACATTCTCTATATATTGAGCCACTTTTGGCTAAGTTTGTATCCTCTACCTAGGTATGGTGAATACCTACCCATTTGTATGTCTTTTATCAATGATAATAAATTTATTTAACTCCTCTTGTGACTATAATTAGTGTACATATGAGAATATTTTATATTTTCAAGTGAATTAACTTGTCTTGCTTGGAATGTTGTCCTTTTCTAACACCTAGATGCAGTTTGAAAGATTATTTGTAGGACATGTGAAGTGTATGAGTGTGGTAAAAGAGTTGAGTGAGTTTTTATATCTTCTAGTGTCATTAAATACTTTTTTTTATTCCTCCTAGCTTAAGTAACTATCACAAACTTTACATTAAAACACTCATGTGAGAGATTCAGATTAAGAGTAGTGTGTGTAAGGTTAGTTTTATTGATTTACAATTTCACATGTAGATAATTAGTAGTGGTCAAAAAATATTTGGTTCATCACCTTATTGTATTAGGTTTATCTCCCTTTTGTTATCAAGTGATATATTATTGTGTGATCCTAAGTTATTCATCAAGGGGAGCTAGCCCTTCAATCTAGAGGTTTACCCCTATTATAGACAACCCATAGGTCTAGGGGTAATCCCATGTTTTACCAAATTTGAATAGGTTTGAACAACCTTATTTGAGGTAAATTTTTTTTTCATAACACTTACCTATCAAATTAATTAGAGTACCAAATCTATGAAGAGTATAGGTGTTCTAAAAGGACACACACACATACAAATAATCCTTATTTCATAAAGGTCCTAAAAAGCATCCCAAATTCCAAGGCTCATGTGTCATATCCAATATGGTGCCTTGGAATATATAACCTCTAATAAGATGAATTCTAACCTATAATACCCTCTCTTAACATTGAAATAAACTTGTACATCAATTGATGACAACTTCATGAAAAAAGGGGAAAGACATTTCACAAATAATCAAGGTAAAATTGATAATCCTAGATAGGTCTGAAAATAAAAACATTGTACAATGCATCCTCTTAAGATTTTTTTTAATTAAAATTATGGATGTGAAACACATGCACTCATCATCAATCCATATACATGGATGAACCAAATCTAACAATCCATGTAAGGATGTGATATGGTTCTAAGCAAGGCACTAAAATTTGTAAGAATAAAGATGTACATCCAATAAGGTACCACTTTCCACTATATTTTGCATGCATTTTTAAAACACATACCATCTAAAATAAGTAATGGTCAACATGAAATAAAAAGGGTCACCTCTAAAAATGTCAATGACCATAATATACTTTATGTGACAATCCAAACTAAACTGCATGCTCTAGGAAACAAGCATATACATGTTATAAAATTGATAGTATACTTCTATCATGACCAAATTTAAGTGAAAAGGAACCAAACCCACTTAGGGGTTAAGGATAATTCTATCTCCCAAATAAAATTACCTATCATTATTTCCAACTTGGAGGAAACTCACTCAATTGGGTGTCATCACCATGGAATAATGCTCTTATACCAGGATACAAGGATGAGACTCACTATGCTTAAGGGAGCTTCTTCAATTTGGACACATTGATCATAGCATGATTATCCACAAGTAGGAATGTATGATAAAAATTATAAGGAAAAATGAAAAACATATCCCTCTAAATGATACCTACCAACAATTTCTCCTTTGAAACATCATTGATTCAACACAAGGGTGTTCTCAATATAAAGTAATCCATGAAAAGGGTCATAATCTCAATGGTTTCATGACCATAATGTTTAGATAAAAAAATCTAGACTATATATGTATGCCTTGGGTTTTGAGAAAACATGAAACAAGAGGGAAAAATACCACATAGTCATGGATTAATTAAATCAATTTTAACACCTACTTATTGCCAAATTACACCCAATGTCCACATGTTCCTCTCCAACCATTGCTAAAATAAAACTAAAATATTCTCACTTAGTCACATGGTTATGAATAAGGTATGTCTCACTAAAAAATGAGATAAGGATAATTCACCCTAGGTTAGGTGAAAAAAATTTAATCCACATGAGGTTCTTTAGTAAGGCATTCTCTATGGAATCATTGGTCCATCACATAATGTGATTACAATATTGTGTAGTAATCCTATAAACGTAGCTAGGTTTCAAGAGAAAACCCATGTGTAATAAAATAAGGCTATTGGTTACTTACACACACCAATCATGCCTTTAAGGTAATTGTAACCTTCAATAGTCTACTAAGATAAGACTTTTGGCCTAAAGGGAACAAAATAAACTCTATCTAAAATTACTCATAAGGAGAGCATTGAAAACTAAGGGGACTAGGATGGTTTCACTGATAAGGCATCTTGATCCATTCCAAAATTCATCACTCATATTGATAGTAACATCAAAAAAAGCTATAACATACTCTAATTTAGTGTTGAGGCTATGTTTGTATGAAAAGGGTGATCACTAAACCTATAAAGGCCCATATTGACCAAAATTCCACATGACACTCTAATATCTAACTATAACCAACCCATTTATATTAATAACTAATTATAATCTATAATGAGAACCATATATGAGGTCTTCAAGGTATGTTTCACATGCCTAAGTTTATGGGGAAGTCACATCGACCTAACACACAAAACTCACTCATAAGCTAATAACCACTTAGACCTTTTACCCATCTAACTTCCTAGTATTTGGTTGGAGTATCTACTCCAAGCCTTTACCAAACCTAATTTTTTCTCTTAGGTAGATGAATGTATATCAAATCCTAACATGGTCTTATTATATGTAGAGACCAAAACCATAAGTCATGCTTAAGTGTCAAGCTTATATACCAAGACCAATAAAAAAAGCCATCAAGTCGAGGGATAAAGTATTCAGATATATCATATGGAACTATTTATATGCAATTAGAATTTCATGATGCACAATGAATTAATACTAGATTAGATAAGATATCACACACCTACACTTCGGATTGGGCATACACTTGTTAAGCAGGAGCATAACCAATATGGGGATCTGTAAGACCTGATTAAGGGATCACTTGTATCATTTGTCACAACACATCATGCTAGGAAGGTTTTTAAAGCCTACAATCTAACATAATCACACAATAACCTTAAAAGAGTCTTATGATTTGATGTTCACTTACGTAATAAACAAGAAAGTAAATTATTCTAATAAAAATAAAAGTAAACGAATCTAGTGCATATTAAATCTTGTGGCACAATGTGAGGGGTTAGATGCAAAGAAATCAAATATGTATAGGGAACTTCAAATAAATTAAGTATGAGTAACACCCTAATACATAAAATATGAAGAGTAATCTTATTCAAGAAAACACTTATATTACTTATATCTACTAAAAGAGAGGAGAATAAAGTTAGAATATACTTACCTGAATGTGAACCCATCACAATTCAATCTTTCCCTTGGCCAATAGGGATTCACAAGAGGTTTTTGTGGTTCATAAGGATCAATTTTTTAGGACAAAGCATCCAAGACCTATTTAAAAGACTAGATTCTCCAAATAAGAAGCCTAAACTAATACTCCTTAAGTAGAATGGTGGAAGAGCACACTGTGAAGAAGCAAGAGTGAATAATAACTCTTTTATTATATGTTCTTCAAGTGATCGAATGACCTTATATATATAGGAATATATTACCCTAAGATTGTTTAGGAATTTCAGTTATGCTAGGTCAAATGAGTTGACCTAGTACAATCTCGGGCTAATACCTAAAATATGTGCTAGGTCGATCAGGAGATAAATAATTCAAAAGAGCTAAAGTGACCTCAGAATACACTAGGTCAACTAGATCAACCTAGTGTATTGAATAGGTAAAAAGGGTGTAAATTAAGGAGAATAAGGATAAAAAGAGGAAAAGACTAGAGGAATGTTCAAGGGAGGATAAAAAACTTAGGGAAAGGTTTTAGGAACTAGTTGGATTGGAAATAATGTGGAAATAAGGGAAAATAATCTTATGAAGCACCATAGGTCTACCCACCCCTTTCTTAGTGCACTCTTGAAGGCATGCACTTAGAGAGATTGAGTTGTGATGGGTTCTTGCAAGATTTGAAGCATCAGTATTTGAGAAAAGTTAAAAATATTATGTGTATACATATGCCCAACTTGAATATCATCATGAGTCACTTAGGTGTAATAGGGGATGATGCCTCGAGAAAGAACATAAGGACCACACAATGCTGATCCTAAAAAAAATTTTTAGTATTTTGAAAAGCATAAATTAACTAAAAGTAAATGATTGAAAGTGAAACTAATCTAAAAAATAAAACTGATGAGTACCTTGACTTACCTTTTATCATGGGATGGTTATCAGCTGTGTTTTTAGTTTTGATTGTGTAAGGTGAAGAGACTGCTTTTGACAAACCTAAAAATATAAAACTAAGGAACAAAAACAAACAAACACAAGAAAAGCCAAGATAATTGGTGCTATGTGGATGGGACATACTTGGGAATTTGGTAAGTTAGGTGATAAGTGCTATGTTAGACCAAATAACCAAGTAAAACAAGAGTAAATTGGGTAACCAAAAAGCCAAGGCTACTAAAGACCAAAAAAATCAAATAAGTAAACCAAAAGTAGGAAAAGGAAAACTAACCAAATCAAACCAAGGATACATGTTAAAAAAAGGAATGATAATCAAGATAAATCAATGGAAAAAGGAAAAACAAAATGGTAAAACAACATTGATGAGTGAGTAGTAACAATACACATCTCAATCATCAATGGAAAAATGGAATGCATAAAAGGAAAAATAACATTGATGAATGAGAAGTAACAAACCACATCTCATCCAACAATATAAAAAGGTGTACAAACTTAGGTGCCCATAACAAAAGGAAAAAAAAATCATGATAAATGAAAAAATGAAGGTAAAGTAAGTCTAGTAAATGTAAAGTGATAAATAAATCGAGCCAAAGTTTCTCAAACATGTTGTTTCTCTTCTAAGGATAGATATAACTAAAACAAATTAGTGATATCATGTTTTTAAGAAATGAAGAAGGAATTTGAAGAAGAGGGAAAACAACTTTGGAATCATAATTTAGCTGTCAAGGGGGAAAATGAAATGGGTAGAGGGGATAATTAAGGAAAAACTAAGGTAGAGATAACTCTTTAGCGAAGTCAAGACAATCAATTTTAGTTTTTCAAAACAAGAGGACTGTCGACCTTAGGGACTTTGAAAAACTTCTCTTAGCTACACAAATCTTGGGTCAAAAATTAAAGTATATAGATCATCCCATGAAGGATATATGCATGAAAAGTAAACTGGACCTACCTTCCCATGATGTGTTCCCTACTCTTCAAGACCCTTTATAAATCCATCGATATACTACGAAGATTAGGTACTTGCATGAGAAAGTAGGTAGCACCATAGATTTTTTTTTGAATTCCCCTATTCCAATCTACTATCCTACCACACCCCAAATGACTTCAGCTCTATGTGAAGATGAATGTGGATTTTGAGCTTCAATTGGAGATAGGAGATGTGATTTTAATCACATAATTTAGTGTGATTTAACTTTTTATATTTGTATGTTGCCTTTGATATATCATTGCCTTTTATTTTAAATGATTTGGATTTTGACTTTCTTGATGGATTTTTATATTCCTCTTCCATATGGATTTGGAAAACCAAACATGGGTGCTAAAGATGACTTTCATTTGAAAACTTTGGGAAAAGGTTGCTAAGAGAGAAACTTCAAAGAGCATGGGGTCTAAAATTCTCATAAATCTAGGTGAAATAAAAGTGCTATCTTGACTTTGACCTTGTTTTATCCAATGTGGAGATGAAAGAAAAGGGGAAATCAAGAGGAATGGCACATGGAATAGTTTGAATTTCTTAAAATTGAAAAAAATGTGACAAAGGGAAAAAAGGGATAGAATGAAAATAAAATGTGATTACATATCATAAGAAAGAGGTAAATGGAGGAAAACATGCTAACATAGATTGTTGTGCAAATTCCATCTAGCAAAAGAAGCAAAAGATAAAGTTTAAGAAAAAAGATCAAGAATAAAAAAATAATGGTAATTTTATGAGGAGGTCTGGGTCCTATCCATGGTATTAAAAATCAAATCATAAAATAAATATCCACGAGGGTGCTAATAAGCAAGAAAAAAGCAAAAATGAGGGAGCCTTTGTACAAAAAACTTCATAAAAGAAAAACCCAAAGGATGCCAAAATAGCATTAGAAAGTAAAAAAGAGAAAGAAGATAAGTAAATGATGGTGATTTAATGAGGTATTATAGGTTATATCCATGGTATTACGAAGCAAATCATAAAATAACAACCCAAGGGGTGAGAAATCAAAATTAGCAAATAAAAAGAGAGAATGAAAATAAGATGAAAGATGGTGATTTTGTGAGGGATGCCAGGTCCTATCTATGGTCTTATAAATCAAATCACAAAATAAAATCCCAAGGGGTGATAAATAAAAATTAGCAAGAAAAAAGAGAATGAAAGATAAGATAAAATGTGAGAAAATAAGGAAGACTATGGTACATCAAGAAACCAAAAGACCAAAAGGGAGGACTAAAGGTATATAAAAAAGAATGAACTGCTACAAAGGGATAGACCCATGCTTAAGTAACCTAAAAAAAATATTATATTGATATAAAAATAAATAATAATAAGAAGGGAATGATTAGGTGAAGTATTTTTGTATAAATTAAGCATTGGTAGGTTCTTTGAAAACATGGCCTTCATTAGTTTGAAGGCGGTAGGTACTTGGACCAAAAATAGATTTATCTAAGTATGAGCCCCACCATTTTTGGGCATACTTACCTTCTTTATCATGAGTTTAGTCTAATTTAAGGACAAGATTGCCAACATTAAATGTGCATATTTTGAAACATTGGTTATGATGTCGAGCAATGCGAGCCTCATATTCGTGATTATGTTGTAAGGTAGAGAGGTGATGTTAATCAGGTAGATCAAGAACATGAATGAAAGCCTCATGTAATTACTCATAGAGAATGATGCCTTGAAGAGATATACAAAGAGAAGGAATCTTAATTTCAAGAGGAAGAATCAAAATAGAACCATATACTAGAGAAAATGGAGTTTCCCCAGTGGTAATATGAATGCTAGTCTGATAGGCCCAAAGTGTAGGATAAAGATGAATATGCCAATCTATGTGGGTTTCATGAATTATATTTTGAAGGATTTTATTGAAAATATTATTAGTGGCCTCAACTTGACCATTACACTATGGATGATAAGGAGTGGAGAATTTGTGATTAATCTTAAATTTGGTGTAAAATTGTTTAACATGTTTATTTTTAAAATTACCACCATTGTTAGAAATGATGGTATGAGGGATGCCAAAAAAAAAATTATTTGGTTCAGAATGAATTTAGATATGGTAAGACTGATAACATAGACAAGGGGAATGACTTCTACCCACTTGGTAAAGTATTCTGTAGTAGTGATAATAAAGATGTGTCCATCTTGGGAACAAGGAAGTTTACTAATGATATTGAATCCCCATGTGGAAAATGGCCAAGGAGATTCAATGGTTTGAAGTTCAACTAGTGGTAAATGAATGAGATCATTATGAAGCTAACAAAGATTATACTTTTTGGCATATTTAATATCATCCTTTTCTAGAGTAGGCCAATAGTAACCCATATGTAGGCATTTATGAGCTATAGCATGCCCACTACAATGACCACTACAAATACCCCCATATTCTTGTTCAAGTAGAGGAGGGACCTTATCTTGTATGACACAATAGAGAAAGGTACCTTTAGCATTATGATAATAAAGGATGTTATTTCTAAATATGTACTTGAAAGCTTGTTTGTGAAGATGTGTCTTTTCATGAGAATCCAAGTTAGGAGGATAAGTTTGAAGTTTGAAGAATAGGATGATATCTTGATACCATGGGAATTATCAAATGGTGATGAATTCGATGTGGTAAATGAGTAAATTATGAGGGTGAGTAGACGATAGGGATTTTATTATTTATATGATAAAATAAGGATTAGAAATAACTTGATGTGGATGAAAAAGAGATGTTGAAGAGGCAAGAGAATCAACAATGGATTTTTGATCTCTAAGAATAGGATCAATTGTAAAAGGGACAAAATCCTTGGCAAGATTGATTGTAATTTGATGATAGGTGATAAAGTTATCAATTTTAAATTGATAGGCACCAATAACTTGATGGTAAATGAGTTGAGAATCACCCAAAGCATGAAGTTATTGTATATCTAAATCAAGAGCAGCTCTCATACCTATGATAAGAGCTTCGTACTTGGCCATGTTATTGGTGACATCAAATGTAAAATGGAAAGCTAAAAGAATGATCTTACCAAGAGGACTAGTGAGAATACAACCTACCACAACTCTTTCAAGGCATTTAGTACCATCAAAATGGAGGGTCCAAGTATCCTCATGTAAGTCAACATTAATTTTAGGAATCTCTTCAATAACTACAATTGCTTTAGTAATACCAGAGGGAGGGGAAGATTTATCAAGTTGATTAGCTACAAGATCAGTAATAAAGCTATAAAAATAATATTTAAGATATATTTATTGATTAAGACCTTTAATATAAAGGATATTATCATCTGGAAGGTTATATTAAAGGGAAAAAGTGGCTAGAATGGGAGCTGTGGCAAGTTGGTCAGTTATGACTTACCCTTTGAAAACTTTTTACGTGATAATGCAAAGATAAAATTCTATTAATAAAACCATCCACTTGCTAATTCTATCTCCTAGAAGAAATACTTTGGAGAATAAATGATGAAGGGGGTCAGAATGAATGATGACATAGGTGGTCTAGTAAAGCATGTAGTGATGAAGATTTTTAGTGGTAAAATAGATAGTGAGGAAATCATGCTCAATTTTAGTATAACATGTTTCATAATTGATGAGGCCTTAGTTAATATAGTAGATGGCATAGTCCTTGCCCATATCATCTTATTGGGAAAGCATTGCCCCGATTGAAATAGGTGTGGAAAAAGTATAAAGAATTAAATGTTTATCATTAGAAGGAGGATGAAGTGTACGTGGATGAAGCAATGACTCTTTCATATTGTAAAATGCTTTTAGACATGGATTTGTCCATTCTAAGGTTGTACCTTTCTTGAGAAGGGAATTAATGAAGCGAATTCAATAAGCCATCTCGGGAATGAATCATCTAATTTACCCAATCTTACTAAGTAGGTATGAATATCAAGAATAGAGAGAGGAATGGGAATGTTAATAATAACATTAATCTTGGCTAGATCAACATTAATGCCATTGAGAGAGACTAAGAATCATAAACATTTACTAGATGTAACTCCAGAAACACATTTGAAAGGATTAAGTTGGACTTTATATTTAAGGAGATGGTCAAAGACGATGACAAGATCAAAAAGGTGGTTTTTATGATGCTTGGATTTGGTGATAAGATCATCTACATATGTTTTAACAATTTTATGGATGAGGTCATGAAATATATGAGTAATTTCATGTTGGTAAGTGGCCCTAGCATTTTTGAGACCAAAGGGAATTTTTACATAATAAAAAGTGCCCAATTCCATGGTGAAAGTAGTCTTATGTTGGTCCTAGGGAGCTATATGAATCTAATTATATCCAAAAAAGCCATCCATAGGAGATAACAATTCATATCTAGTCATGGAATCAACAATAGCATCAATTGAAGGCAAAAGAAAGTTGTCTTTATGAAAAGCAAGATTAAAATTATGGAAATCAATGCAAATACAAATGCCATAGAGACCTTTTTCTGAACATGAACAATATTAGAAACCCAATCAGAATAATCCATAGGTTTAATAAATTTAGCATCGAGTAGTTTAATTATTTCTTTATGACATAAGTTGGTAACTTTGAGAGGAAATTTGCATTGCTTATAATGCACAGGTTTGTCAACAAGATAGGTAATGATGTTATGGACCACTATGTTAGGGTCAATGCCATACATGTCTTGGTAAGACCATATGAATGCCTCTTGATACTTATTAAAAAAATAGGCTGAAATTATCATGTTGAGAAGGTGAAAGTTATTTAGAAACTATGATTGGTCAAGGGCATGAGGGAGTACCATATTAAATAGGAATATTTTCTTCAATAAGCATGGTATTACCATCTTGAAAGTGGTATGGTGCATTAGGTAAGGAGGAAATTGGATTAGTTTTAGGATCAATGCTAGTGATAAAGTTATTGAAGTGAGGAGTTTTATTTTTAAAATGTCCAAGTTTATGATGTTGCTAGGGGAGTTGAGATTCTCAAGCATAAAGTAGTTCAAGAATAGCTTCATCACTAGGAAAAGTATGAAGAGGACGACAATAATCAACATCTACTTCTATATCTAGAATTTGGTTACCATGATGATCATATTTAGAATGTATTTGATGAAAATTGGTTGCCTTATCATCAAGTGTGATTGTAGTAGTAGAAGTAGAAGGAATAGATTTTATGAGAGGATCCAAAGGAGGTAGAGAAGGTGAAGGTTCTATCAAATGTTTGGAAGGTTTAAGTTATTCTTCCACCCAAGGGGAATTGATAAGAGGATGATTGATATGAAGCACATAAACCTCAAGTTCTTAGTGTTTCGCTATGCAAATGGTATGCACATCTCAATTAAAAGAATGAATTTAGGCTAAGGTCTTTTGATAATGTAGGACATCTAAGTCTCTTGATTGAGCTTAGGCCATGATATAATTGTCATCATATGTAGGAAAAATTGTACATGCTTGGGATTTAGGAGGATATTTGAAAGGTGAAATCCCAAGATTACTGAATGTTTTAGGAGGCATAGTGAGAGGATATTAAAACAATTTAGCCACTCCAAAATCATTTAATTTAAAATCATCTTTAGGTAAACATGGATCTTGAGCATTGCATGGAGGGGTAAAATTAGTAATCTCATCTATGAGTGGAATGGTACGATCCTTAGGTAAAAGAGAAGGAGGAATACATTTTGAAATATATGGAGGTAATCTAGTGGTGTTGCAAGTATGCTGTAATTCATTGGGCTCATCATCATCAAAATTTGCAAGAGTAACTTGTAAATCAAGATTCATATTGATGAACTTGGGTAAAGTGGCATTATTAATTTTAAGGATTATTGGAATATGATATTGTGATTTAGTATTAGGTAATTGGATACTCCATGGGTTAGGATCAACTTCATGCTTATAGTGTTTTCCATTATTTAGAAATTTAATGCATTAACTTTTGGAAGAAACAATGACCCTCATTTGATGAGTCCATGGACAACCAAGGAGTTTTTTTATAAGATAAAGGAAGATCAAAAACCATGAGTTTGGTCTGAATGATCTTAGGACCAATGGTTAAGGGAAGCCATATACAACCAAGTGGATTTTGATTAGTCTTGTCAAAACCATGAAAAGTAAGACATGTTTGTTTAAGATGAATTTTATTATAACCAATTTATTTTAGAAGCAATAAATAAGCTATATTAATCCTAGAACCTTAATCAAATAGAAATTTTTGAATGAGGGTGGTATTAATGGCTATTTTGATGAAGAGAGGTAGATCATCGACAAAAAGAGGATTTCATCATTAATCATGTCTTCTTAAATGAATTCAATGGAAGGTTTTGAAGAAGGACACATAGATTCTATGGTATTAATTTAGTTTGTTGAGAATCAATAGAAGGTGGTTCTTCCTCTAAAGAAGATATATCTTCAATCTCTTGGAGTTGTTGCATAAGGAATTTTTGATGATAAGGTGAAGTGAAAACAAACTCCATAAGAGGAATCTTGCATGAAATAGAGTTAAGTTATTCAAGAAAATTCTAATGAGATTTAGAAGAAGAGACATAGGGTTTAGAAGACACATTAGACTTTGGAGGAATTGATGTGGTTGGAGGATCAGAAAGAGGAAGTTGTTCCTCAAGTGCTTCTAATTCAATATTGATGGTGGTGGTATTTTTAAGTAATTGTTCCTCTAAATAAGGTTTCTTAGGCTTGGTAACAAGATCTTTGTGTGTAGGTTTTGCTAATATTTAACTTTAGCCATATTGACATATTGAGAGTTGTTAAAGTATTGATCATAATCAACATCAATTACACAAACATCCTTGGAATTTGGTTGATTATGGGAAGAAGATTTTTGGTTATTAAATGTAGAAGCTTTATAGTATTGCCATTTTTGAGAAACATTAGTATACTCTTGATGATGATGTTTGATCATGGTTTAATAAATCACTAAACATGTAAGAAATAACACATTTATAAAACCCTTTACAAGATTCATGAGAATGTCTAATGTCAACATGAAACCAATAAAAGAGATTGGGATCATACCACTTAGGAGGAGTATTGGGATATATGAAAGGTTTAGAGGGAAATAAAAATTGTCTCATTTGATATACCAAAATAGGTATGTGAGATGGTAAGGGAATATCATTTTTGTTAACTCCTAATTTGGTTGGAGAAGTGTTACTAGTGATAGAATTGGATGTTTGGAAAGATACTTTAAGAAGCTTAGAATTAGGTTCGAATTGCTTCATAATAAAGTCTTGCCATTTAGCTTGGTCAAGAGCTTCATTAAGAGTTTGGGGAGAAAAGGTTTTAACCTTGTATTGAAGAGTGGGAACTAAAGTGGTGGTAAAGATTTTGAATAAGTTATCATCAGACATATTGTGATTAGCTTTATGAGCTAGGGATTTTCATCTTTTAATAAATTCATGAGATGATTCGTGAGGAATTTGCTTAGTATTTATGAATTAGATAAGAAATTTTAGGAAGATCATTGTTTTGAAATTATTTAACTAAGGGATTGACCAAATCTTCAATTTACCAAATAGAATGTTGAGGTAATTTATTATACCATTCTAATACATCACTAGTAAAAGTTTTAACTAGGAGTTTAGTAGTGGTAAATGTATTAGTTTGGATCCATTATTTGTAGAGATTACCAAAGGCTTTAAGAAATGAGGTGGGGTCTTTAGTCCCATCATATTTGATAATTGGTGATATGTTACCAATGTCAATAGCTACAATGAAGGGAGATAAAGGCTCATTTTGAATGGTTTGAAGAATCTTATTATTCATTATTGGTTGAGGAACAACATTACCTAAGGCATCTCTAAGAGGTGGAGGAATGTAGTTAGGATTAGCTCAAGGAGGCATGATTGGAGGTTGATTAGTCACATTGATTAGGTGTTGTTGAATTTGCATCATCTAATTGGTATTAGAGTTTTGCATAATGTTCATTTGTTGAATTACTTGATATAATAGTTGGGTTATATCAGGTGGTGGGTTGGTGTTATAAGGAGCACTCCCCAAATTGGTGTGGGGAGGATTTTTGGTAGGAAGGTTGTTTATGGAGTTATTAAGTGAACTTATGTCAATCACTCTTATATTGTTTTGAAGATTTTGAGAAGTTTCTTGATATGTGTAAAAAGGATTGGATCCATCAACTTCATCTCAATGTGTTATTTGAACCATATGACAATTTGAAGATGAAGAAGGAGAAGAGGTGCCTAAAGAGTGATGGTTCTCTTAGGAGGAAAAGAAATGGAGAAATGAACATCCCATATAGGATTTAAATGGATTAAGACTGCCCAAAAATATTATGATGGGAAATCTCATTCTAATTAAAAAATAAATGAATAGAATGTAAAATGAAAGAGCTGGAGAATTAGGTTGATAAATAAGGATAGCAAGAAACAAAACTAGGTCAACCAGGTTGACCTAGTATAAAAATAAGACCTATAGACTATACTAGGTTGACTAGGTCAACCTAGTGTAGTGAACATGGGTAAAAAATAGGGTCTAAAATAACATTAGGTCAACTAGATTGACCTAGTACAATAGATAGGGAAAAATAAAGGATTGATAGTAAGATAGAAAATAAAACATGATAATTTGTAGATAATCCAAGAAAGTGAATGCTGAAAGTAAAAAAATAATCAATTAGATTGATTTTGGTCAATCTAATTAAAGTACACAATGCAAAAATATTGCACCAATATTGGCTAGTGTAAGATCTTGCACACATAATTGAGAAAAGAGAAAGCAAACAACTTGTAAAGTAAAGCTAGTTAATTGGTCAACCTAGAATGTTAGATTATTAAGAATGATTTTAAATGATAGAAAGTTGGCAGTAAATAAGGTACTAAATAGAAATATATGGATGGTTTTAGGTGAGTTTAGGATGAAAGGGACAATATTGGAAATGATACAAGCTTGGTATTAGGACTTATCCCCTCACTTCACACACCACAACAATAAGAGTGTGAGGTGCTTAGCCAAAATATACCATTAACCATGATTTAAACTTGACCAAAGTATCAAGTTAGCTTCCCCCTTGGTGATGAAATCCAAGTAGGTTGGCCTGGGTAGAAAATACTTTTTGATGTTTAAGTGATTTGGCCATGTGTGCATAAAATAGAAATAGTGTAACTAAGCGGTTAATTAAAAAACTCATAATTAGACTATGTGAACTATTCTAATCATGAAAACAATTGAAATTAAAGATGTGATTAGCATATAAGGTGAATTACAACTTTAAAACAAGGTATAATAAAAACACTATATGCAAAACAAATGAAACTAGGTCGAGAATGTGAAGCTAGCAATGTTGAAAATAGGGTCTAGAAAACCTACTAAGTCAACCAAGTCAACCTAGTTGTTTTAGAAAATAAACAAGACACAAAACTAGGTTGACCAGATCAATCTAGTTGGATATGTAGAGGTAGTTTTGAAGACTACAAACTTGAAAGGAAAGTACAGAAATAAAGAGATAGAAAATAATATAAACTCACCTTGATAGTTTAAATAGAGAAATTGTTGATCCAAAACCTATAAATTGGGTTGAGATGATCGACCAAGTAATATAGAAATCTACTAAAAAACTACTAAAAATGCACTAGGTCAACTTGGTCAACCTATTTGGTTGGACTAGAAGTCTGGAAATATACTAGGTTGAGTTGGTTGACCTAGTAGGATGATTTGAAATTTTGGAAACTAAAATCTATACTAGGTTGAGATGATCGATCAGACTATACAAAGACTACTACAAAGTGATTGAAAATACACTAGGTTGATTAAGTCAACCTTGTAGGCTAAACTAGTATTTTAAAAAGTGTTGAAAACCTATACTTCATCAAGTTGGTTGATCCAGTTGCTTGTTCTTACGCACAAAGAAAAAGAAAACTAGGTTGATATAATTAAACACGTATGTCAAAATATATGATAGAAATGATGACAAAGTACCAAAATAAATGAAATAAAAGTGAACAAATCCAATAAAGATTTGATTCACATCAGGTTTACCAAAATCTATGCAATCAAAATTACATGATGCATAATGAATTAATACTAGATCAGATAAGATAGAGCACACCTACACTTTTGATTCAACATACACTTATTAAGCAGGAGCATGACCAATATGGGGATCTGCTAGACCTGATTAAGGGATCACTTTTATCATTTATCATAACACATCATGCTAGGAAGGGTTTTAAAGCCTAAAATCTAACATAATCACACAATAACCTTAAAATATTCTTATGATTTGATGTTCACTTATGTAATAAACAAGAAATTAAACTATTATAATAACAAGAAAAGTAAACTAATCTAGTGCATAATAAATCTTGTCGAAAAATGTGAGGGGTTAAATGAAAAGAAATCAAATATGTATAGGGAAATTCAAATAAAGTAAGTATGAGTAAAACCCTAATACATAAAATATGAAGAGTAATATTATTTGAGCCAAAAATTATGCTAATTCTATCTAATAAAATAGAGGAGAACAAAGTTAGAATATACTTATCTGAATGTGAACCCATCATGATTCAATCTCTCCCTTGGCCAATGTGTCTTTACAAGAGGTTGTTTTAGTTTGTAAGGATCGCTTTGTTAGGCCAAAGCATCCAAGACCTATCTACAAGACTAGATTCTCTAAATAAGAAACCTAAACTAGGACTCCTCAAGTAGAATGGTGGAAGAGCAAATTATTACCAAGCATAATAAAATAATAACTCTTTTCTTGCATATTATTAAAGTGATCAAAATGACCTTGTATATATAGCAGTATATTACTCTAAAAATGTTTAAGAATGTTAGCTATGTTAGGTCAATTAGGTTGACCTAGTACATTCTAGGGCTAATGCCTAAAATCTGTGCTAGGTCAGTTGAGAGACAAATAAGTCAAAAGAGCTAAAGTGACCCTAGAATACACTAGGTTGACCATATCGACCTAGTGTACTGAATAGGTAAAAAGTGTGTAACACAAGGAAAAGAAGGATAAAAAGAGGAAAATACTAGAGAAATGTGCAAGGGAGGAGAAATAAATTAGGTGAAGGTTTTAGGAACTAGTTAGATTGGAAATAATGTGGTAATAAGGGACAATAATCCTACAAAGCACCATAGGTCTACCCACCCTTTTCTCGGTGCACCCCTTAAGGCATGCACTCAGAGAGATTGAGTCACAATGGGTTTTTGTAAGATGTAAAGCATCAGTATTTGATAAAATTTAAAAATATTATGCGTATACACTATCATATTTTTTCAAAAATGGGTAAACATATAAAAAATATCCCTACATGAAGGAACCTATCACATGACATTCTGTACTCTCAAAATATCAAGTGAAAAGTGTGGAAATATCACAAGTATATCTTAGATTACATAATATCTCATTAAGTGGTCTACAAGCATCCATTATTTAGATTTAAGAGTTCATGGTCCCATGTCTATAGGGGTTATATAAAACTCTTTTGGTGCACTATCCCTACCTCCTTAGTTATTTGTACCACACAACTAAGTAAATGAATCAATTCTCTATAGAAGAAGCAATACATAACAACAATCACTAGAGATATTTATGTTTAAACCATGTTCTGATACCAAAATGTCGAGCCAAAAATTTCACATGATGAAATTCACATAAAAATAAGCCATTTTTTTGAGAATGTACAATACACATTATACACACCCAAACTACCAATAGGCTATCCAACTATATGGTATGATATGTATAACACATCAAAACAAACACACATGCCTAAATGAAATGGATTTTAATGCATAAGTGGTTGAATGACCACTTTAAAACCATGTCAACCCACTTGCTCTAATTGGCCTACATGCCTTCAACAAGCCTAAAACTACCTACATGAACCTAGGATGCCCCACATCCCTAAGGATTGATATAAATGTTCAAATAAAATGAGGTGGGTTTGTGCAACCATAAGCTTGAATGATTCATCTAACATTTAATGTTGTTAAAATTGGTTCCTAAGAAATTTTGGTCAAACATTGGGCCCAATTCACACCTTAATTCTATTTTCAAATTGATTTAATTTTATGGAAAGTGCTTAAAAGAATATATTATAGGGGTCTAAAATATATTTTCTTACCATGTTGAGGATGGATCATCATGTCTTAACCTCAGATATTTTCTATTTTGTCCATTAAATTATGATAGGTTGAATAAACCCTAATAATCCTTATAGAAGGTAATAAATGTTTATAACTTTACTTTTTGTGTTTAATTTTATATATATTAAAGGGGAAGTAAGTTTTGGAGAGTGAATTATACATATCCCTCTCCATCTTCTTCACCCATAGAAAACTATCATTAATTTGGTCTCAAAGATTTTGACATACTTCATTTTATTTCATCTTACCATTCTATCCCAATAAAAAGTGTCTTGGGTTTTTTTATTCAAGTAATGAACTTATTATAAATCCACCAAAAGGTCTCTGGCTCTCATAGTTTATGAAATGGTGATTGGGAGTTTCAAGCTCATCCAAAATCATTAATGCCTACATATGTCTAGGTCAAGAAGAAATTACTATTAATTTATAATTTCATGTTTTTAAAATATTTTCATATGGTAGAAGGTGAAAATTTAAAAGGGGTTCACTTTTGGGTCAACCTATTAGTGGCTTCCAAGAGCTCTAAAAGATAAAAAATGTATAAAATAAAATTTCATGGAAAAACATGCCATATATTGAAAAGTACATGGTTTCAAACCATAATGCTACTTCCATGCAAAATAGGATGGAAAATTAATAGTTTTTCCATTTTGGATTATCCCAACTAACATATTTTAATAAAATTTAGGGTCATACAACCCCAAACTCTTCTAATAGCCTCTAGCGACTGTATAAAAAATATACATATATGAACAATAATTTCAATTTTTTTAAATTAAATTAAACTAGAGACATTGAATTTAAGGTAATTAGTTGTGTAAAAAAATTAATATAAAATAATATTTAAAAGAACACGTAGTTATAAATAATACATGGTTTAAAATATGTTGATAATGTCAACATTAACCAAACATAAACTTGATTTCCCAAGCTTCCACTCACCACTCACATGAGTCAGTTGGATATTGAGACCACTTCAGTCAGAATATATTAGAACCCAACCATCAATCTCATAGAGGCTTAAACAAAATATCATGTGGTCATATAGGGGACCATGGCTTAGCTAAAATATGCATTATAGGGAAGAGTTCTTTACCCTTCATTTTTAAGGGCACGTGTAAAAGGTTATCCCACATATTTCTTATTTTAAAAAATTCACTACGGCCACCTGAAAAATCCAAAAATTATAAAACAAATTTTGTTGGGATCAAAACATTTTATATCTCATTATAAAATTGTTTTGGGTCCAATTATTCCTTAAAAAAAGACTTAAAATTTATCAAAAGGGGCTATTTTACTTGAGGATTAGGGGCATAACAGTGGTTTATCTTTAAAAATCATAACTTTAATTCCATCACTCCAAAAATTAATCCATGAAATTCCATATATTTTTAATGGATTATATTTTAATATTGATTTTGTTTAGGGAAAATTTGGTGCAATCTAATTATTTAAAAAATTGCATAAACTAAACTAGTCCTTTAGGGCCTAAGGGTTTGCATTAAAGTCAACCACATAAATTGAAATATGATTATTTTTCCTTATACTACTATATTTTTACCAATAATACAACAATATATAAATTATGTTTAAAATATAAATGATTCATTAAAATAATAAAATCCATTATTTACAATTTATCTTTATTTCAGTCAAGGGTACAAGAAGGTGTGCTAAAACACTTGCAAGATCAAATAATTACATTTAATTTTTCATTTACTAGAACTTATAAAATTAAAATAAATAAATCCATGGCTTCTAACAACCAACTAAAATTACATAAAAATTAATAAGAAGATAATGATAACTAGTCTTCAAATTCACATCCTAAGGCAAACCATGTGAACCTAGGAGGCCCCATAACCCCAATGATTGATATAAAATCTCAAATAAAATGAGGTGGGTTTGTGAAAACATAATATTTAATGATTCATATAACACTTAATGTGGTTAAAATGGGTTCCCAAGAAATTTTGGTCAAACATTGAGCCTAATTCACACCTTAATTTGTAACTTAATTCAATTTTCAAATTGAGTTACTTTTATGAAACCTTCTTAAAAAGTATCTTATGGTCTTCATATGACCTCAAAAATGGTCTAAAATATCTTTTCTTAACTTTTTGAGGATGGATAATCACATCTTAATCTTAGATCTTTTCTATCTTGACTGTTTAAATTATGATAGGTTGAAGAAACCCTACGAATCCTTATGGAAGGCAATAAAGGTTTCTAACTTCACTTTTCATGTTTAATTTTTTACATATTAAAAGGGAATTAATTTTATGAGAATTAATATTAAATATCCCTCTCCACCTTTCTCACCCAGGGACAACTGTCATTAATGGGGTCTTAAAGCTTTTGACATATTTCATTTTATTTCATCTTACATTTCTATCTCAATAAAGAGTTTCTTTGCTTTTTTTTCAAGTAATGATCTTTTTATAAATCCTAAATAAGGTCTATGGCTCTCATAATGTATGAAATGGTGATTTTGAGTTTCAAGCTCATCTAAAACCATTAATGTGTACATATGTCTAAGTCAAGAATAAATTACTATTAATTTATAATTTCATGTCTTCAAAATATTTTAATCATATGGTAGCAGGTGAAAATTTAAAGGGGGTTCACTTTTGGGTCAACCCCTTATTGGCTTACAAGGTATAAA
Source organism: Torreya grandis (assembly GCA_037957365.1). NCBI lineage: Eukaryota > Viridiplantae > Streptophyta > Pinopsida > Cupressales > Taxaceae > Torreya > Torreya grandis. The sequence continues at coordinate 2,210,887 of JARHVA010001809.1, forward strand.
AAAGTTAAAAATATCTAAAATAAAATTTCATGGAAAAACATACCATGTATTGAAAAGTACAGGGTTTCAAACCATGATGCTATTTCCATGCAAAAGAGGATGAAAAATTAATAAAGTTTCCCTTTTGGATTATCCCACTTGAATTTTTTTAATAAAATATAGGGTCATCCCACCCTAGGCTCTTCTAATATCCTCTAATTACTGTACCAAAAATGTACATGTATGAACAATAGTTTCAATTTTTTTAAAATTCAATTAAACCAAAGACATTGAATTTAAGGTAATTAGATTATGTAAAAAAAATTAATATAAAATAATATTTAAAAGAACATGTAGTTATAAAACATACATGGTTTAAAATATGTGGATAATGTCAACATTTACCAAGAATAACCATGATTTCTCAAGCTTCCACTCACCACTCACATAAGTCAGTTGGATCTTGAGACTGCTTTAGTCAGACTATGTTAAAACCCAAACATCACCCTCCTAGAGGCTTAAACAAAATATAATGTGGTCATAGAAGGTACCATGTCTTAGATACAATCTAAACTATAGGGAAGAGTTCATTACCCTTCATTTTAAGGGCATGTGTATAAAGTTATCCCACATATTTCTTATTTTAAAAATTTCACTACGGCCACTTGAAAAATCCAAAAATTATAAAACAAATTTTTTTGGGATCAAAACATTTTATATCTCATTATAAATTTTTTTTGGGTCCAATCATTCCTTAAAAAAAGACTTAAAATTTATCAAAAGGGGCTATTTTACTTGAGGATTAGGGGCATAATAGTGGTTTATCTTTAAAAAATCATAACTTTAATTCCATCACTCCAAAAATTAATCCATGAAATTCCATATATTGTTAATGGATTATATTTTAAGATTGATTTTTTTTAGGTAAAATTTGGTGCAATATAATTATTTTAAAAATTACATAAACCAAACTATCCCTTTAGGGCCTAAGGGTTTGCATGTCAATTCAACCACATAAAATGAAATATGATTATTTTTTCCTTATACTAATATATTTCTACCAATAATACAACAATATATAAATGATGTTTCAAATTTAAATGATTCATTAAAATAATAAAATCCATTATTTACAATTTATGTTTATTTTAGTCAAGGGTACAATAAGGCATGTTAAAAAACTTGAAAGTTCAGATAATTACATTTCATTTTTCATTTCCAAACACTTATAAAATGAAAATAAATAAATTCATGGATTATAATGACCAACTAAAATTACATAAAAATTAATAAGAGAATGATAACTAGTCTCCAAATTCACATCTTAAGGTAAACCACAAGAGCAAATCAAGGAGGGGTTTACCTCCCATTAGTTCTTCAAGTCATTAGGTAGCTACCCTAAGTACCCCAAAGCTAAAAGTCACAACTCAAATCATCTTATTACCAACCACAACTTTAACAAGGCAATAACATGGCCTAATCTAAGGAAAGGGTGTATGATATAATTAATGACACATATATAAGAGTGCAAACACTCTTGTATCAAGATGTCAAAATAACAACCAAAGCTCACAATGATAGAATGAGGATTTTTTAAAAGATTACCCAATACAAGGGATGTAACAAATAACACAATATAATTACTTAACAACAAGCTATAATTCCAAATTCACTGCCATAATCAGGGACATTTACTTTAGCCAAGCTCTATATTTAAGCACCAATTTGAAAGAGATGATCTAGTATACACACAAAGGTTGGGTATAAATGGAATAAAAAACCCTACCAAACTCAAAAAATACATCATTAGGCAAATAAAAATGGGTTTTATATGTACTCACAAACTCTTTAAAAAGGACAAAACATTACAAGGTCATGATTCCAAACTTATTCAATACTCAAGAATGCCATGAACCCCAAAATGGCATCATAATAACCAAAAATATATTTTAAACAAAGGAAGAAGACATGGGAAATAAAATCAACTAAATTAATCCACATATGGGATTATTTAATGATTATGATCCTACATTATGTTCACCATCTGAAATAAAGTATCCATCCCTACTATAAGCTTCTCCCCTCAAACCCAACTATCAAAATCACCAAATCATCAAAAATAATATTTTTTAGTGTAAGAAGATATAAGGGATAACTCACTAAGGATGGAATAAAATTATGAAATAATAATATCAACACAAGTTAATATCTCTCATATTTATATAAAAAATTCCCAAAAGTCCACCCAAATGAAACTTGCCATGTGTTTATCTCATCTCCCTAGATTTTATCTCAAGTTTCCCTCACCAATAAATTTCTCTTATAAATAAAAATATATATAATACAAGTTACATAGGCACCATGCCCCTCTTACACTTTCATTTATTACTTTTACACTTTATTTACTCTCTAATCAACCAAGTCATTCAATATGAACAAGCTATCGAGAATATAATCCCTAATCCATATCTAAAGTTGATAGGGATAATAAAACACCTAAGAAAGCTAAAACTTATCCAACACCCCTCCATAAATGTCTCTTCTTCTTCTCAAAATATAAGTTTTTAAAGTTTCTATTCATTGATGAACCACAAAAAATATCCCAAAAAGTATTCTAGCTATTTTTTAGGGGCAACGGTCAAAAGGGAAGAGGTTGGGATTAAGAATAAATACATTAAAACTTTATATATTTTAAATTAGATAATAATCTCAATACATCAACTAAAACTAGGAAAAATAGAAAAATAATTAAAACCCTAGGGAAAAATATTAGTTAATAGTTTTTTCATATAGTTTTAAGTCCCCTCATTTGGTTTCCCTATAATATTTTACATCATTACAAACATAAAATTTATCTATCCTAGGATACATAAAGCAAATTAACTAGAAGAAATAACAAATGAACCTGGAAAAATATCAAGTAACATGCATAATATGTCATGCATACATACAAAATCATAATGATCATATTTTTTTAACATATCATGTGATATAATTATAAATTTATAAGTATAAATTTTTTATACATGATATCAATGTAATAATATGAAAAACATAATTAAATAGAAAAGGTAGAAATTGGTCATTAAAAAATAATATGAAACCCTTCACATGCAATCTCCACATGCTACATCCATTTCATACATTCAATCACACTCTAAACATGATACTAATACATACACAATCACTATTGAAATGCTTTCATAAACTACCAATGTGAAGTTATTTAACCTTTATGAATAAGTACCGTGATTTTGATACATGAGTCTTGGGCTCTCTTAAGTGTTTGTGATAATAGAATAGTTGAAAGGAATTGAAACATGTAATCAAAGGAAACTCACACATCAATAAATAGAGATAACACAATACACACTCTAAATAAACTAATTGTGATAAAACTATAGAAAGAGTGAAGCTATGATTTCTCATCTCCACTACATTATGTAGTTTACAAGTTTTTTCATTGTTTGGCTTATAAGGACACCAACCTCAAAATTATCCTATAGTCATAATGATATATGTATTTAAAGTGGATGAATTTATTATTTAGTAAGAGAGACTATTAAAATCAATAATATCAGTTATTAAGTCTTCAAATTAGATTTTTTATACACTTAAATACCTTCTATACACTTTACTTAACACCATTTACTCATTGTACTTCCTCTATTATTAATTGCACATCTATAAAGAATCTCTTTAATACACTCAACACTATGTGAATGCATTAATGAATTAAATTTGAATACATAAATTAATTTTATGAACTCTATATGTTCATATATATAGACAAGAACACCCATTATGCTCATGTAATAAGCCTAAGAGGTAGAAATTGAAGCCAAAACACATTTAATGTCCCTTTAACTTCTTGTGTGGGAAAACATCTCTTCTATATATAGGTTGAAACTATCATGGTGGTTGTAAAATAACCATGATAGTTTAAAAACCATTACTAAAGGTTTAAAAACTATTGTGATGGTTAAAAAATTATTAGGGCAAGTTTAAAAATAACCAGGGTGATTCCAAAACCTCCACCTACGTATATTAGTAGTTTCACAACCATGAAAAGTCCTTTATCTTCAAAAGGCCATAACTTTTGCATATGAACTCAAAATCACATGCCTATTTTTTAAATTGCATAAATTTTCAAGAGGAACTAAAATATGTACTCTAAACATACTTTTGATGATAACTAGATGTTTAATCCATTACAACATAAACTATATATTTTTTAAGACTTGAAGTGTCATGAATAACCACTGTTTGATAGTCAATTTTTCTTATTGACTAAATTATATGTATTCTTGATCCAAATTTATGATCATCATATTTTGAGAGTTTTATGGAAAGGATGTAAAATATGATTCTCCAATTCTATCCCATATATAATATTTGGTAATATTTGCTTTTTATGGGCCCTTTATACCTTCTCCTTATTTTTTACTCTTGTGGGCATGTTCTGTTAGCTTAATTATATTTTTTTGACTTGGATTACACACCACTAGGTCCATTATTTTCAATTTGAGAAATATATATATATACAAAGACTAATATAGGCATTTCAAAAAGAGGTATCACAAAATATTCAAGATGAATACTATCTAAGGTAGACTACCAAGTATTATTTATAATCTTAAGGACTATTTATAAAACATTAGCTACATATTATATCAAAATAAGGATTGGTGAATGTTCATGTAGCTGTAATTATCTTAGGGGAAGAAGGTGAAGTCCTTAAAATTATACCCACATGAAAAATATAACTACATTGAATCTGAGTCCAAATGTGTAGGAAAATCATCTAAAACTCTTTGACAAGGTTTCCAATGTTATCTAAACCTTACACTTCTATATTCCTCTTATATGATTTTTTGGAGAATTATATTAATAATTAAAGATAAGATAACTTACAATTTTTTTCTCACCTATAATGTAAAAATAATGTACATCCCTACTCACCATAGTCTATGTAATAATAATTTTTTTTATAGATTTAAAAATTGAGAAGAGTACAAAATTGACACCTAGGCTTAGATTAGATAGTATAATAGGTATATAATCAATAGCCTTCCAATTATTTATGGTAAAAATTCAAACAAATAATTATTTTATCCTAATGATAGTTTAAAAGAAGATTCATGGATAAACAAGGTAGTCACTTCCATAACTATGTTCTAGTATTATAAAATTAGTTCAACAACTAGGTGTGTTAGATTCTATAACTTTAATTATCTTTCTATTTTTTTATTGCATTCATATAGGTTTTCCATTTATTCTTTTTATTATCCATAAGGTAGATTTTGTTACTATTTTGAACTTTAATATTAGAGATTTCCCTTGTGCATTCATTTTAATTATTTATACATGATATAATTACCATAAAGCTAAAAATAGTTTGGATATTTTGGTGAACCCAAAATCCTACAGTCAACATAGGGTTTATTATCATCTTACCCCTTAAGGTTTAGTATTTTCCACTTAATTTTAGTTTTGATTTTAGGTTTTATTTCATAATTCCATCCTTAGGGTTTATTTACCTTTTTTACTCATAGTTTATTTCGTTGCTTAGTTTTCTTCATGGTTTACATTAACAAATTTTATAATTATGATTTGAATGCTATCTTCATTTAAGAAAAATATGATTAATTTGAATGATGCAAATTTTGATCCTATTAATAGATAAAAGGCTAATGTAAGTATTATTATTTTTTTAAATCACACCTTATGGAAATCCTTCTATTACTAAAAATGTGAACATGGTTAATGAATTAGCTAATTCACAACTTATACAAATCCCCTTAGGCATTGTGATTTTATTTATTTAAAATCTAGGATGTATGACCATGGTGTATCTCTCCATTACATCTCTAATAGTGTGCCCATATTTAATATTAATGATAAGATTCAACCCTTGAATGAACCTCTTATAATTTTCTACTGTGCCTTCTAAAGATATTATGATTATGATGCATGCAATAGGAAACTTATAACACCAAATTCAATCTATATCTATATATTCTATTGAGTCCAATTTTTGGCATCATTATAATGTTGTCTATTATCACCCCATATTGCCTAATATTTTTAATACACCTTTACACCATAATTTTATAATGCCTACAATCTCTTTATTTGAGGATATGGTTATCCTTATTTTAATATTAACTATTTTTTCACTTTTATCAGGATATATAGTAGCAATGATAGAATCCCACTTAAAACATTCCTTGAGAGTTTAATGAGTCATGGATTATATTGGTTCCAAAAATTTAATAGTGGTTCCTTACATACATTCTTTGAATTGGAAGAGGTATTTTTATAACAATATATCAACATCAAGGGACCAAATTCCATGTTTGAACACATTTGATCTCATCATCAAGGAAAATTATTAATCTATTTGTAATTATTTCTAATATTTATGTTTAATATGCACTAGTTTGTATATCAACCACCGGAATTAGAGAAAAATATAATTTTAGTAAAGACCTTATCTTTCCTCTCAAAGATAAATTACTTTACCATACTTATGAATCATTCAAATATATTTTTGATGATGTTATGGCATTAAAAAAGGAGTTTGAAAAATCTTAAATGCTTAATTATGATACTTAAACTACTATTTATATTTCCAAAAATAAAATCCAAATGACTAAAAATAATATACATTTACCACTGGTTAGTGTAGATGATATTTATGGATTATATATCACCTCAGTCTTATACACTTGGAAAACTCAGACCTTAGTTGTTCCTCTTAGTTTTAAACCTTTCCCCACTTCTACAAGTCTTACATCTACTCTATCTTATGCCTTTTAGCCTATATAACTTAGTCTAACTAGTCTTATGTTGATGATACAAGCCTCCTATCTTTCCCAGAATGCTTAAAATTTACCTATCTTCCATCTCTACAAGTTTTGAACCTATACCTTATTTCTTACTCCCTGGACACTAACATCTGGGATATACATTAGCATCAACATTAGTGTCTTGACCCGAAGCAAGTATCCAGTGCCCTAAATTCATCCAATTTGTAAATGAAACACATCCTAATGGTTGACCTAAGTGATTTTATGCAAGTTATTACTCCAAAGGGATTGATCTAAATATAAGCTGAACCCTCATTTATTCCTCACCTAAAAAATACCAAAGATACTAAAAAAACTTATCAAAATCACTCTATCAATCATTGAATTAAATAAATATTCCATATTTCTATACCAGTTATAGGTAAAACACATAAACAAGTCTAAAGTACTAAAAGAGCATCCTAAGAGCCTAATTTTACAAGTTACAATTTAGTCATAATTGTATTTGATTTCCACATATTTCATGATTCACATAGAGTCCAACATGTAGGGAAGAAATACATGAGTATGAGGTCCTCTTTTAGAGTATTGGATATGTAATCAAAACCCATTGATAGTGGGGTCTTTAGGGTCAACTCAACACTGTGTGCCCACTAACCCATTTTTCCCCAAGGTCATCATGAATATGAAGAACTAGGGTTTTGAAAATTCATGAGGAGTGATAATCCATGACCTAGATATAAATACACTAGAGTGAAGGTGAAGTCAAACCTAGAAGCATCTAGGTGGTTGTATGCAATTTTAATAAGTATTTTATACATGACACTTGCATTAAACCCAAATAGTAGCATCGATGAAAATATCCCAAGTTAGTGTTAGTGTATAGAGTACTAGAAGAATCATATCTATAATATGATTACTATTCTAAAACCATATTCCAACCTATATATTACTTGTTCTAGAACTAACACTGTGTTAGCATTAGAACTAACCAAGTATATTAATTTTTTTTCATTTCCTTTCGTAGCTTATTTGTATTTTATATATTTAGCCTATACTCATAATAAATTAAATATATGCTTATATATAAGTTTAGAATTTAATTAGCTTATTATAGATCTGATCATCACCCTTGTGAATTATCATTTCTATATTATTAACCCTTATACCACAAATGATAGGATAATATCCATTATCCAAAATTTAGGGCTAAAAATTTGGTGAACACGATCCATGTGAATGCAATTTTTTTATTGATTTATAAATTCTAAGTCTCCTAGGATTTTAGTTGGTTGTGATGTATTTTCATATCTAAAACTTTACCTTGGGGTTTTACCCTCCTGTAGTCATAAGGGATTCATGTGCTTATGATTTCAAGTGGATTATTACTTGATTGGAACATTTAGACATCCAAACAAGTCTATTTCAAAATTACTAAGGTATTTTTTACTAATAATTTATATGCAAAAACCTTTTTTTGTTTGCAAAAATTTGGTATAAATTTTTTAATTTACTATTTTTAGTAAATATTTGCATACAAGGTGAATGGTGTACTTAAATTAGTTTGTGGGTTTCTTCAAAACTCATATTTTATTCAAAAACCTCTATTATATATCTAAAAAATATTCCTAATATATCACAATTACTGATTATATATTTATAATATTCTAGTGTTTTGCCTGTGAAGAATTCCACATTATTTGGCCATATTATGATTCATAATAGATCAAATTAAAAATTCCTTAGATGTTTATCATTGTTATGTTAACATAGAAAAAAAAAGATTTTTTTTCCCAATTATTGTGCTAATTTTACAAATTTAGCATTTTACTATTTATAGTAAATGTAGATCTATAGGTCATACATATAATTTTATTTCCATAATTTTCTAGGTTAATTTTATTTTTTATTTTTACAAAAAAATCTATCACATTTAAAAAAAAACTCACACAATAGTTTGAAATTTCTATATTGTTATCATGGTTATTCCTCCCTAAAATTTGAAATCCTCTATTATCTTGTTCTCATATCAATTTTTAGAACATTTAAAATGAATACAAAGGATCCTCTTACTCCTCCTAACCCTAAATAAGGTGATAGTTCTCATCCCTCTAACTAGGTATATCCTATCACTTATCTAATGAGTAAGGTGGTCTACCCTATAGTTTCAAATGAAGATAATCAATATAAAATACCTAGGGTTTGTGTTTATGAAATAATAAAAGACCAAATCACAAGTATTATCAAGTTAATAAGAGAGTTACACTATCAGATTACACTCCTATAGAATCCAACACATAGTATTGTTAATTGTGTGTTTGCATCCTCATCTACTAATGTTGTGGCAAATAATATTTCACATCCAAATGAAAATATATAGTAAAATACATTAAAAAAAAGTGGTTACAAAAGTGACCAAAAGGATACTAAGAGGCCAAGTGAAATCCTAAGATAAATTATTCAAAACAAAGTGATAAAATTACCTCTTGTACATCCTATACGCATATCCAAATACTATTGTGAATATCATATAGTTAATGGGTATCATATAGATCATTATTTTACATTAAATAACCAAATACAAAGTAACAAACATAGTGGTGATCATATAATTGATACATATACCAAGAAACCCTCTCACATTATGAGTATTTTTCATAAAGCACAAGTGCCAAAACTGAAAATATGGGTACTAAAGGAAAATTTAGAGCAAAAAAAATTACAAATACCAAACTTAGATGTAGAAAAGGTTCAAAAAAAATATCAAATCAATAAAATGATATAAATTAACCTCTCATTAATGACACACAATTTTCCAAACAATATGGTTTTGGAATGAAATATTTACAAAAATTTGGTTATCATGATCAAGTATTTGGAAAACATTTCCAAGGCATCGCTCATCCTATTTCCACATATAATCAAAATGAATATCAATTCTTGGGATATAATGGAAATACAATGCATATAATTCAAATATACATTTTTTAAATTTAAAAGAGCAAGAAACTAAAAATGAAAATGAGGTACACAAGGAACAATTCCACAAAGAACAAGAAAAATATCAAAAAGAGGATTAAAAAAACACACACATACAAATGAAAAAATTAGATCAAGAACAATTTTTTCCAAGTCAAACTCATAAAAACTAGATAAACATTCTCAAAAGAGGGTTTCTAATAAAAGAGGTCAAAAAATAAGATACACTTGACAAATCTAATGTTCTAAACATGATAAAAAAGGAACAAGTACAGAAAGAGAAAAAATTACCTAAAAAGGGTAATGTCAAATGTGTGCCTTCATATGAAGAAACTACTAATCATTACTTAGAACATCAAATCATTAAACCAAGTATAGATGGGAAGAAATGTCAAAATATCATGCTCAACCCAACTTGTGAATTCAATACATGCATCTGGAAATTATTTACATCTCTAGGATATGGAAGTGAACATGCAAATATAACTACTATATTAGATCTTTGTGATAGATATTTTAAATGTAATGTCACACTTAGATCCAAATGAAGATATATTATATTTCATATTACTCTATTTTTCACAAAGTATAATGCAAAACTTGGTATATCATGGTTACTAAAAGTGAAGAAAAATATATCTAAGGCAAAGGTACCAAATATAAACTTAACAAAAGAGAATGATACAATTTCCAATTATGTTATGAACACATATGAACCATCTAGTTCAAGATAGGTTAGACACTCACCACTCCTTGAAAATTCTCATCACTTGGATGGGATCATAGGTTAGTATATTTAAATATTAGAAACATACCATAAAAATAAAAACATTCAAAAATCCAAAAATATTATAGACACCTACATGTTTTATTATATCCTTAGAATCTAAGTGTTAGTTCCATGTCGATGGATGGAATACTTAGTTACTCATACATGTACATATGTGTGTCAAATTCTACCTGAATGTGATATAGACATACATAGATACATGATCTATTCTTATTTTTGGATGTTGGGTTTTACCTTTACTCATGTCATGCAAACATTGAGGGCATCCAATTATTTGATATTGATACACACATGTTATATAATTTGATAATCACTCTAAATTATCATGTTTGAGATTACATAAATACTTACACATGGTACTTGATATGACATACACTTAACATTTTTCCTAACACATGATATATAAGCTACTATGACATGTTTATACTGGTTTTTTATGTTTTACTTTATTCACTTCATTTGAGTGTCTTGCCTTGCTATTTTATGCCTTATTAGAGCATTTAAATATGATTCTTTGCTTATAGCCATTTTTACTATGTATGTTTTAATTTAAAAAATTAATGTCATTTCTTGTTGTATAGACATTTCAATATGTCATCCTTACTTTTATGGACATTTGACTAAGTCACATCCCTTTGATTATGCTGCATTTGAACATGCTCCTTATTTATGGTCTCCTTGGACCATTGAATTTTGACTTATTTTTGAGTGCTCTAGTGTGTGTACTTATTATGATCCACACTTATAATAATTATAAAATATGTATAATATAATGTATATCAACTCAACACAATAGATATGGGTGGACCAAGATGTCTAAATATTCAATATATGTAGACCCTTAAGGTAGGGAAATATGATACAATACTCCTTTAGGTAGGAATAACTCCATAATATATCTTCGAGGGGATAACCTCCAATATCTTCTTATAATATAAGACTCAATGATTTATTTATACCTTTATAATGATAATCATCTCATTTATATAGACCTCTATCTAACTAACAATGGATGGGTAACCTCTTAATCCCAATGTAGGCTGACCATTACACAATGCATTGATTCCACAAGTTACTCCATGATCCTAATATATTGGACCCATATAAATAAGGGGGATGTGTGCCACATGTCAATATATCCATCAACCCATATACATTAATATATCATATCCCTAGTTACATAGCATACTCCAATCTCCTTCCCCTTTGCTCACTGGATTAACTCAACTTTTATAGCACTTGGGAACATCTTAGTGCCTAAGTGAAAGGAACACGTTAGGTATTGATCTGGTGATATATGTAATCAATCCAATAGCTCCACTACCTTACTTATATCATGCTATGATTATCCCATGTGCCTACTTCCTGATGATGATTAAGTCAAAAGGGAGTTAGTTAGCTACCTACCAACTGACATCACAAGATGACAAAACAATAATCATACCAAGTGATTTCATCACACCCAAGTGTCTATTGTGTTGGCATGGATCTTATACTTAGATGTATTTTGGGCCCAAAATTAACCCATACACAAATTTTAGTTTACCCTCAGATTAGTCTTCCAACTCTTATGGTGCATAAATCTTGGGTGTGCACTCCTTTAGTTCTACCTTGAAGTCCTCAAAGCCATCAATTGTGATCTTGATTTATTCTATAATGCCATCTATATATGTGGAGACAACACTAAGGGTGAGCATTTTAGTTTTATCTAAATCCTTCCTAAAGTCCTCTATCCTTTCCTTTACCTTTGTTATGCCTCCATCTAAGATTGCTCCTTGTTTGCATGCCTTTGTTTGTAAGGCATGGAAGAGTTATTCTAGGTCTTGATCCTAGGTCTTGATTTGGGAACTTGAAGTATTAACCTACACCATGGTCTACATGAACTTAGCCATGATAATAGTGTATGCCCATGCCATCAATACATCTTTCTCTTGTTTTGCCTTTTTGAGGTACACTTTGATAATTGATGTTTGGGTGACTAATTTTCATAAGATTGCATCGATCACTTCTATACCCTCTTCAATATTTATAAAGAGGTCTTTCATCTCTTCAAGTTTTAAAAAAATATCTTGATTTAAGGTAGTGAAAGGGTCCTTTGATTCTTCTATCACTAACTCCATCTTTAATCTTGGGAGCATCTGCTTTACTAGCACACATACCTTATCAACTTCCCAAAAACTTGAAGTGTCGATGCCATTTAGGAGGGATGGATCAGCTTCCTCTATGCACTCAGATAGTTGTTAAAACTTGAATTTCATAGATTTGATCTCCTCCTCTACCTTTAGCATGATCTTCTTCCAACTTGAGGCTCTAACATATTTAACAATGTTCTTTTGTGATACCTCAAAGGCCATTCGGATGAGGGTGTTGGCTGACCTTATTAGATTCATTGCATAGGGGTTGATAAGAAGGGAGTCATGCCATTCCTCTAGTTGATATTCACTTAATATTACCTTCTATGGTACTTTAAAATGAGGCTCATCCATATAAATATTAAAGGCAAATGATAATTTCTAACACATCCTTGTTGTGGTAGCTCCAAAGGGAATATATTCTAGCATATAATAATCCTCATTAGTAAACCCCTTATACACCTTATCTCATAAGCTCAGCTCAATGCCCTCTTATTTAGTGATGGCAATCTCTATTTTTTCTTCCTCTTCAATGCTAGTGATTTCTCCAATGTCCTCCAAGATCTCTTCCTTTTCCAATAGGGGTTCTTACTCAGACTTGTCTCCTTCATCCACTTCTTCTTCTTCTTCTTCATCGATGCTAGATTTTATCTCTTGCATCTATTTAATTTCTTCTACACTCTCTATTTGCTCTTCCAAGGTGCCAGTATCATATTCCTTATCTTTAGGTTCCCCTTCACTACTTGGGCATGCCTATGGTGTGGATTCTTCCTCTATACTGGTGGGGGTGTTAGGCAACTCTATTACTTTATCCTTAATGGTTTTTACACTTGTGGTAACCATATTTTCTTCCTCTTTTATCTTTAACCTTTCTTTTTAGACCTGCTCTATCTTTTCCTTCCTCTTCTTTATTATTTTTGCCATATTTTCCTCCTCAACCATTATCTCCTTGGCCTCTACTTATGAAATTTCCTTTGATGTCATACCCTTGGCCTTTATTTCCTCTCTTTTATGATCTAGCTCCAACACCACATATATATGTTCCTTGCTAAGTCCCATTTCCATCCATCGACACTTTTTTTTCCTCTTTTATTTGTAGAGGACATGTAGTGGGTTCTACGAGTGGGGTGCTTGATGGATTTTCTACTTCCCCAAGTGTGGTAGTAGTACCAACTTGGATAGCCTCATGAATTTTTTTAGTGTTAGGATCATCCCCTATCTCTTCTTCTTGGATGATGTATACCTTTATCCATCCATCTTCTTCCTCTTCCATCTCTTCACATGCCTTCCTTGCCTTAGCTTCCTTACATTCCTCTTGCACCTCCATCTATACCAAGGTTATCATGGGCATTACCACTAGCCCTTTGGACTTAAGTGCATTACCTCCTACATTGTGTGGCACTCAAGTGCATTCTTCACCATATCCTCTACTATGAACTTAGAGATGTTAAATTTGACTCCTTGTACCATGTGATAGGTGATAGATAGGTAGGTATTTATGATATATACCCACTGACCATTAGGATACAATTTCAAACTCATTGGGCATGCAACTAACCTCATCCCTGGGTCCTTAACATATTTGATTGGGAATGAAAAACCTCCCTTATAGTATCCTAGGATATTTTTAACCCTTTCAACTTCTATATCATTCACCATCATCTAGTCAATGTCTATGCTAGAGTCTAGGAGTCTAGTGATTCTCCTAATAAGTCTAGCTAATAACCTTATGCACCTCCCCACAAAGTATAATTGATCCTTGTAAACATGTGAGAGGAAGAACTATACAAATTATTCTATCTTTTTAAAACATGACAACTCATAGAGTTGAGTTACACCTCTAGTTTATAATTTATCCTAAATGGAGACATCAAATAGTGCCATGCTTGCTTTAGTCTTTATCCTTGTATTTACCACCTAGTCTTGTACTAGGTCTTGTGCATTGTTCATGGTATAGTGGTTATATTCCTTAAGCTATAAGTTGTACACAAAGGATGCCTAACTTTATCCTATTAAAACATATTTTAGAAACTAGATTTCTTGATAGGACATCTTTGAAAGTACTTCTAAATTAACCTTGATAATGTTTACTGCTTCTACTAGCTGCACCCTATTTTTTTGTCATGGATGCTTCTTCTATAAATTACCTCTTGGTATCATTTTATGACTATTATGGGATGGATCTGATGCATTTCTTTCCCATTATGAATTGGTTGGTGTTAAAGCACTATCTATTTATCTTTATGAAACATTTGATTTTTGTTGGCACTTTTCACAGTCATGAGGTCTGTGATTGTGTCTTTGATTCTCAAGATTCATGTTTCATTAATTGTAGCCTCTACATCACTTTAATTTTATAATACCTATTTATTACCTAATTTGTACCCCTTAATTTTTTATTCCAATCTCACAAGGAATGAAATTAATTTTTTTTACATAATCCTTCACTTTTGGCATCTAGGCGTGTTCCAATCTCACTATAGTATATTTTTATTACTTTGGATTTGGTTCTCTCTTCAAGTTTGTAATTTAAAATAATTGGTGTCTTGTTACTTTATACTGTAATTTCATTTATCATTTTAATTACAGGTGTTTAATAGTGTGATGACACATATAATTCTTGGGATTCACCAAAATCCATGAAATATATGAAAATATAATATCACACATGAAATTAATTTGGATATTTGTACCTTCATCATTTCCTCAAATAATTATCCTAATGGTATTTTGGTGAAGTGACAGACAATTCAAAAGATTACTTCCTACCTTACTCTAGGTGGATGCTAGCTTATCCTGACAATGTTTCTCCTATGCTTTTGTTTACTTGGAATGACCTTCTTTATGGAAACCTAGGTGAATAACTTCACATGTGTGTGATTCAACCTTCATTTTCCCATTTACTCTTCCTATTTCAATTCCATTTCATGCACACTTTTCCTATCTTGGTTGATTTCTATGCACTTCTGCCTCTTGCCTTGGCCTATCCTACCCCATACAAATCCCTTGCACTAGTATTCCATCACCTAAATCTCTAGGTATATTGAAATCTTAGCATCATATGTGAATTTTTTTCATCGCATGCACATGAGTATCTTGTGCATCTTTATTTGTCATTTAGTATTCTTATTTTCCAAGTCCAATGAGTTTTATGTAGCCAGAGGCTTAGGTGTCTAGCCATAGGTTATTAGGTTGAAACCATGATCAATTAACCTAACTGGTATTATGTGTGTAAGCACTAGAATAATTATCCTATGGGCCTTAGGGTGCCCCACTTTCCAAATATTATGCATAAAGATTTGGTGCTTCTTATGTATGAATCTAGCAAACTTCATGTGCCCATAACTTAGGTCTCTAGCCTCAAGCACTTAGAAAGTGTCTATTCTTGACTCACCTAGCTATAATTATGAATGAAGGTGATATAAAAGTGTTATCTATGGGCCTTAAATCACCACTTATTTTTTTATCTCCATAACTCAATTTATCACAAACTATGTGGTTTACACCAAAATTTATTTTGGTTATACATTATCATTAACTTGTGACTAGGGAGATGGTGTCTGATGGCATAAGTGCCATCCTACTACCTATAGGTCTTTAATTGGTTTCTATTGAAATGCTTAGGGATCATCTCACTTGATAATGTGTACATATTACATGCACTAGTCTCTAATATATTATGGATGATGTATGGAGCCATCCACCTTATCTGTAGCTTGCCTAGGTACTTGAGGTACTTGGAGCCATAGAGAAAAAATAATTATTTTTTAATCAGTAATTTGTTCTTAATATGATAACATATGGCTCCAAGTACCTCAATCACAAAGTATCATATTTATTACTTTGTTCTTGATCACTATCTTCACCGAGATCACTATCACCTATTTGGTGTACAATATTCCTTTTGCCTATTAGAGTTTTTCAATAACACTCATAAGTTTCATCATACTCTTTTCTTGAGCCACTATTGAGCATTTATTCCTAAAATAAAGTTACGATTTGCAACCCATTATCCTTTAACATTTCTTTCAAGCACTCCTTGAGGATTGTGGTGTCTTTAAAAAATGCCCCCAAAATTAATTGCAGTGGTTCTATCAACCACAAGTTCTATGAAGAAAAGGAGAAGGTGTGCACAAAATTCTCTTTAAGGGCATCCCAATTAGTTGTTTCATAGTCCATCTCATTGACCACATACCATGTTCATGACCATGTATTTAGAGTTATATAGATGGCATGCACCCATAAGTTCTTTAAGGTTGTTGTGCCATAATCAATCCATGTCTCTTCACATAAACACACATGTGTTATGGGATTAGAGTCACTAGAGTATACTGATATATCCAAGTCCTTGTTAATTTTCTTGAATCTAGTATAAATGACTACTTTCACATCTTGCTAGGTTGTCAAGTTAGATGTTTGTACTACCCACCAATGGGTGGTAGTGTTTCTCATTATATACACTAGTGTGCCCATTCTATTTGTTTCCTTGGGGATGCATTATTTGATATTTTAGACATAATTTTACACTAGGTTTCTCCCTTAAAATTTTGGGAGTGATACAAGTTTACCTTTGCTTAGGCATAGTACCTTCTTTCCTTTCTTCTCATTGCAAGGGACCCATCATTTTAGAGTATGATCAATCTATACTCAACCAGTCCTCATAATTTTTGTAGCCTTGGTACATACCAAATGACACCTATGATCAGTGGCATCATAATATTATTTTATCCATTAGTCATAAACAACATCAATGGTATCTGAGGTTGACTATCTATCTTCCCAAGAGATCACTCCTTGAGTAGTAGGGTTGAGATTCTTGACTCCTTACACCATTATGTTGTATATATGGTTTATATCATCCTCAAGATCAACTCTCTCTACACAAGTGGGTCTTTGGTCACTTGAGAGGGAGATCAATACCCTTTCCTTTCTATTTTATAAAGTCATTTATTAATTTTTGAAGTGCATATCAACATTTTTTGCATAACACCATGGCCTTCCTATAAGCACTAGATAGTTATCTTGTTTAGCCAACTCAAATACCTCAAAGTCAATATGGAATATAGTGCCCATAATATATACAATGGTTCCCTTCAAAATTTTGATCAGTTATGCTTGAGTCTTGTATTCTATAAAGAATACATGGGGGGAAGGCCTTAAGGATGGCCCACCCATCTTCTCCCATGAATTCTTGGTCAGGATATTGACCTTGGTGCTTATGTTGATAAAAACCTCATAGATAGACTATCCATCAATGGTGGCATTCATAAGGATTTCTTGGTCATACTCTACATTTTGGGTATGCTTGAGCTCTCACATCCTTTTCATGTGTCGTGTGGTAACTTAAATTGATTAATGTCCTACATGTTATAAAAGAAAATTATTTAATAAGGGAAACATCCATATTATTTATAAGAGGCATAAGATCACCATTAGTTCTTGTACTTTAGCCTCATGACCATCCTACTTTTGGCAAGAGGTAGTAGCCTACATCTCTAAGTCTTGCACTAGTTAGATCTCTCCTTGTAAGTTCTGGATCATGCTCATAGCCTATTGTAATATGTATTTTTTGTGCATTGGATATGTGTTGATGCTTGGATTTAACCCTTGAGAAGACACTTAGTTCTCCTCATCCAATAGGCAAAATGGAATCATCTCTCTCGCTATGGGTGATAATTTTGTTGAGATGAATCTCTAGATTAGGGGTTAGCTCCCCTTGATGTACCACTTGACTGCTGCTTCTATTAATACTAAATTTTGGGGTGAAAATGGAATGAGGGAAACTAAAGCAAACCTAAATTAATGGAGGTGATACACCAAAATAGATTATGGCTTACAACCACATGTATATGACACTTATGACCAAAGTAATGACTAACATATACTTTCCCGGTCTTTTTCTTCTTGCATCAATATTACATTGTAATGTCATGAAAGATTGTATTATGTTAGGAGGACTAGATGGGAGGACTTGAATGGAACTATTGAAAAGACAAATTCAATTAGACATGGGCATCTCTTGGAACACTTCATGTGCCCTAAAAAAATAAGTTGCAAATAGGTGAAAGAATGAAGTATAATGCTAAGGAATCTATAGCTTCATTAAGAAAATTCAACATTAAAGTAGAGCACACTATGAACAGTCATGAAAGAGGCAAACATTTAGTCATTTTATTGACCAAAAAGGTGTAAAATTGAGTATATATTTTCTATAATCAGGTGGAGCCTCCAAAATGAGCCAAGAATAGCCATATATATAGCCTTTTAGAAGAAGGTCAAGATAAAAGAGTTTGAAGGTTACACGGACATGTTTCAATCTTGAAAATAGAAATAGTTAAGCTATATTCTATAAGACTATTCTAATGGTTATACCATTAGGATAAAGATATCTCAAATTTCCTTTTGCTATAGATGGGTCTATTAGTTGGAAATTTTTTTGGATGCTAGCTATTCCTTATTGGCTTACAAGATTGTGAAATGATATAACAACTTAAACTTTCAACCTACCTATTTTTGCTTATTGTACATAGATGCTCAAGATATCATAATATATCACCTTTATCTTTTCCTTCTAGTTCTAATTGAGCCTTTCTTTTAAACTTTAATGGATATTTTATATAGTCTATGATTGATATTTTGTAGGCTGTCACTCCTTTGTTTGAATCTCAATGGCTAGTTTTCATAGTCTAAACTTGACATTTTGTGGGCCTTCACTCCTCAGGTATTTCTTTAGATTTCTTGTCTTTGGCATTCTTTTGGACAATTTATCTAAAAAAATTATTTTAGGCTCTTCTTCCTTTCCTCTTAGCTTTTTATAAACTTCCTTCAGACAAAAAGTCTGAAGGAATTATTTCCTTTGAAAATTTCCCTTTAGATATTTGAAATGGTCCTCCTCTTTGAAAAGTACTCTTTGACTATTTAAAAAGAACCCTTTGGCTTCTTGGAATGGTCTCTTTCTCTTTGGCCTTCCTGTGGATACCCTTTGGAAAAATCAACATACCCTTTGGGATTTTGAAATGGTCCTTCGAAAAAATGAAATGGTCCACCTTTTCTCTGAAATAATCCTTTAGAATTTTTGTGAAGTACCCTTTGGAAATGGAAGTGACATTTCATAAGAATTATTTGGACCTTTAGAAAATGTAAGTGTTCTTCAAAAAATTAGTTTTGGATAAATGTTTGAAACAATTCTTTCCTTCGGTTTTTTTGCCAAGTGCCCTCAAGAAAGGCAAGTGTCTACTTTCAGGAAAAATGAAATGATCCTTTAAAGAAAATAAAGTAACCCTTTGAAAAAATTACATGTGACCCTTTAGAATAATGTAAGTGTCCTTCAAAAAACCTATAGTTGTCCTTTGGATTTTTGGAAACGGTCCACTTAGCCTCAAAGATACCCTTTAAAAAAAATCAAAGGTCCTTTTTAGCTTGAAAGAGCCCTTAAAGAAAATTAAAGTTCCTTTCAAAAAATTTACAAGCACCCTTTATAAAAAATAATTTTGACAAAAAGTTTTAAAGAATTCACCTAAGTGAAAGGCTTTAGACAAAAAGTCTGAAATAATTCAATAAGGACTTTAGAATAAAAGGTTGAAATAAATATACTTAGTGAAGGAACAAAAAAAACCTTTCAATGAATTCATTAGTGAGGACTTAGCCAAAAGATTAAATAACAAAGTTATCAAAAGGAAAACACTTGGGCTTTAACATGTAATAGACTTCAGCTTTGTATAAGAACATTTCTTGCATACTAGACATGAAATCTACGTATTGGACATGAATAAAGGTATAGACTCAGACATGTTTTTGCAAATAGGGGTGCCCAATTTTGGCCTGAAAGGCCAAAATTTGGTTAAAAAATTAGTGACTCACAGGGGTAGTATGCCTACTATACTAACTAGACCAATATCCTAAAATAGTCTATTTGACATGGAGTCAATTAAAGACCAAAATAAACCAAAAACCTTGACCATGATTTAGAACTTGATCAACAAGATAACCATTGATTACCTCCAACACATAAAGGAAAAAGGAACACAACAAAGACAAAAACAAACACACATGTCCTACTTAATACTTAAGAAAAGACAAGATACAATATAAAGGAAACTAATTATGTATAGCTAATAAAATATGTTCTTCCCCCTCCTAGGTCAAAGGTAAAACTTCTTATGTCTCTTCCATGGCAAGAAACTTCATGATACTAGATAGGTAGTTAGTTGAAGTAGGAGCTTGGTGACTCATCCTTCTTACTTTCCACCTTAATTAACATGTACCCAAGTGAATTGGGTTTAAACATGTCTCCAACATCCATGTACTCATCTTTTTCTTTGAAACATGTCTCATGTTATTATATCATGCTAGTGTATTCCATCAATGGATCAATGGATGTTAATTCATCATCATAGGGTTCGTTTGACTCATGAACCTCTTGGTATGTAGCATTTACCAACTTGCTCCTTTCTATCTCCTTGAGAATCTTGTCAAATTGATCTCTTACTTCATCATGGCTCTCTTGAAGAAGGGTGGCTGGTGTGATGTTTGACCTGAGGCAAAATTTTTATAGCTCATTATAGAAATCATCATTTTATTTCTCAAGAACTCTAAAACCCCTATCAAAATAATTAGACCTCTCTCCTTGATCAAAAATAAAAATATTTAGCTGTTTGGAAACAAATGTCTCCATCTATTCAAAAACATGCTCTTGGACCTCATTTAACTTAGGTCACATGTCTCAGTCATTATCTTTATCAAAGTAACAAGAAGGTTCATCAAACAAAGGTAAAGAAAGCTCACCATGCTTACATTCTTCATCCAATATTGACAAGTGAAGCTTGTCAATCTCATCCTCATATTTCTAGAACATTTTCATGTATGTGTGAACTATATATTCTCCTTGAATCATGTCACCTTCAAGAGTCACTTATTCAACCTTATTTTTATGAAAATCTCCTATAACAACCACCTCTTGAGATATGATTTGACTACATTGTTTATCTTTGATAATGCCTTCTACCTCATGTTCATGATGATGGTCATCATGATTATGTTCATATGGAGTATCTATGATGATCTCATCTTCATTATCACTCATGATAGTCTCTTGATCAACTAAGAATTATATTTTCTCTTGAT
The DNA here is from genome assembly GCA_037957365.1 of Torreya grandis. NCBI lineage: Eukaryota > Viridiplantae > Streptophyta > Pinopsida > Cupressales > Taxaceae > Torreya > Torreya grandis. The sequence goes on from JARHVA010001809.1 coordinate 2,232,702, forward strand.
CACTTGCCTCCCTTAAAATAATTTCTTCTTTAGGATGAAAATAAATGAAAGGTGAATGGACATGTTTATGAATTTGAAATGCAAGATTTGGAGCATGGAAGATAATGAAAGGTGAAGGGAGTGAAAATTGAGTATGGGATGAAAAAGAGGACTTAATAATGGAATTTAAACAAATTCAAGCACTAGTGAGCTCAAGATCAAATTGGGAATGAGAAGTGAGGTTTTCTTTAATGGGCTCATGAAGAAGAGGAGGTAATCCTTGGGCTAAAAAAAATTGATTCTCATCCTTACACTTAAATAACACATCATCTACATATAATATAGCTTGATGAATCTCTTGAAGGGGTGTATATAGGGTGTGTTTAGACATATGATTTTTTGTTAGGTCTAAACCATCCATTACACCTTGAATAAGGACCCTAATTCTTGACTCTAATTATTCAATCTATTTAGCTAAATTTTCATGGAAGAGTATTTATTAGAGATCATGTACATCATCATGATGAGGAAGAGTAGCTTAATTTTTTACTTCATAATCTTGAACAATACTCTTCTCTACTTCCTTACCCCATGATTCAACTATTTCATTCCAACTCATGATCTTAAGATTGGAACTCTCTTCCTGAGGGTAGGCAACAACTTCATCTTTCTCAAAGTCTTGAGCTAGTTCATGATAGATATTTATCCAAATTTTAATCATGACATCATGTTTTGGGACTTGATGAGGTTGAGGGAGATTAGGAAGAGTTTGCACATGTATAGGAAGAATTACTTGAGGACAGACTTATTTTTTTCCAATAGAAGTAGGATGTTTTTCTTTAAAGTAGGGCTCATAATCCAAGGAATTGAAAACATTAGTTTCCATATAAGGCCATTTTAATGTCCTTTGGTTTTGGATTGATAGGTGTAAAGGATTAACAATAGGAGTAATTAATGCATCAGATGGGTTAGAAGATTGACTCATTTTATTTTGGTGAGCAAGTGCTATCTGATAAAAAATATTTAGTGTACAGGGGGAGGGTTTATTTTGTATAGGAGGAGGATATTTTGGGATGGAAAAAGGGATACATGGCTGACTACCTTGAGTGGATTGACTTCTCCACCTTACTAGTTTGTCCTCCATAGATTACATGACTTGAGCTTAATTAAACAAGCATTCCTCCTTATACATAAACTCTTGTTGATATCTATTTTTATCATTTGACCTATCTATTTCCAACATTTGATTCTCATAATCCAATATTATCTCCCTAAAACTATTGGATTCACTAGGAGAAGGATAATTAGGAGGGTTACATGAGGTGATTACATGAACAACATGAGCTTGATCAAAACTATATGAAGGAGCACAAGATCCATACTACTCTATAATGGAATTATACATACCAAATATGGTTTCTTGATGCATTAGGGATGATTGACCAGCTGATTCAACTTAGAGTCACCATTGATGTTGATTGAAATGTCTCCAAAAGGATAATTGATTGAAGAACACAACAAGAATTCTTTAATTCCTTACAAAAATTATCCCACCAAGCATGCAAAAAATTATTTATTCTTGGATTGAACCCTTGAGAATATGATCAATTATCCTCATCCAAGAAATAAAATGGAATCATCTCTCTTACTATGGGTGACAATTTTGTTGAGATGAATCTCTAGATTAGGGGTTAGCTCCCCTTGACGTACTACTCAACTGCTTCTTCTACTACTGGTAACTTTTGGGGTGAAAAAGGAATGAGGGAAATTGAAGTAAACCTAAATTAATGGAGGTGATACAACAAAATAGATGATGGCTTCCAACCACCTATATATAACACTTATGACCAAAAAAATAAATTAACATACACTTTCCCAGTATTTAACTTCTTGCATCAATATTACACTATGAGGTCATGAAAGATTGTATTAGCTAGGATGACTAGAAAGGAGCCTTAAATGACATTAATGAAAAGACAAAATCACTTAGACATGGGCATCTCATAGAACACTTCATGTTACCTACAAAAATAAGTTACAAATAGGTGAAAGAATGAAGTACAATGCTAAGGAATCCATAGCTTCACTAAGCAAATTCAACATTAAAGTAGAGCACACTATGAACAATCATGAAAGAGGTAAACATTTAGTCATTTTATTGATAAAAAGGGTGTATAATTGAGTAGAGCTTCACCATACTTAGGTGGAGCCTCCAAAATGAGCCAAGAGAAACCATATATATATAGCATTTTAGAGGGAGGTCAGGCCAAAAGAGTTCAAAGGTTACATGGACATGTGTCAATCTTGAAAATAGAAACAATTATGATATATTCTATAAGAAGCTTCTGATGGTTATAATAGTAGGATGGAGATATATTGAATTTCCTTTTACTATAGATGGGTCTATTAGTTGGAAATTCATTTGGATGCTAGCTATTCCTTATTGGCTTTCTAAGCTGTGAAATGATATAAAAAATTGAACTATCAACCTACCTATTTATTTTTGCTATACATAGATGCTTAGGATATCACCATTTGTCACCTTTATCTTTGCCTTCTGGTTCCAATCAAGCCTTTATTTTAAACTTTAATTGCTATTTTCTATAATCTAAGATTGACATTTTGTGGGTTGTTACTCCTTTGTTTGAATCCCAATGGATAGTTTCCATAGTCTAAACTTGATGTTTTATGGGCTATCACTCCTTAGGTATTTATTCAGACTTATTATGTTCAACATTCTTTTAGATAAGTTATTTAAAATATTTCTTTTGGGCTCTTCTTCCTTTCCTATTGGCTTTTCTTAAACTTCCTTCATACAAAAAGTTTGAAGGAATTCTTTCCTTTGAAAATTACCATTCATCTATTTAAAATGGTCCTTCTCTTTGAAAAGTGCCCTTTAGCTATTTGAAAAGAAACCTTCAGCTTCTAAAAATGGTCTCTTTCTCTTTGGAATTCCTATGGATACCCTTCAAAAAAGCAACATACACTTCAAGATTTTGAAATGGTCCTTCAAAAAAATGAAATGGTCCAAATTTTATTTGAAACAATCCTTTAGACTTTCTATGAAATACCCTTTGGAAATGGAAGTGACCTATTGGAATAATTGTTTGGTCCTTCAGAGGAATGTAGGTGTCCTTAAAAAAACCTATACTTGTCCTTAAAATTTTTGGAAATGGTCCACTTAGCCTTAAAGACACCCTTCAGAAAAAAGCAAAAGTCCTTTTTGGATTGAAAGATCCCTTCGATAAAATTAAAGTGCCTTTTAAAAAAGTTACAAGCACCCTTCAGGAAAATTACTTTAGACAAAAAGTTTGGAATAATTCACCTAAGTAAAAGGATTCAGACAAATTTTTTGAAAGAATTTAATAAAGACTTTATAACAAAATCTTGAAAGAAATATACTTAGCAAAGGACCACAACAAACCTTCCAAAAGAATTCATTGGTGAGGACTTATCGAAAAGACTAAAGAACATAGATATCAAGAGGAAAACAGTTTGGAATTTACATGTAATAGAATTTAGCTTTGTATAAGAACATTTCTTACATACTGGACATGAAATCTACGTACTAAACATAAACAAAGGTATAGACTTAGATACTTTTTTGAAAATAGGGGTGCATAATTTTGGCCTAAAAGTCTAAAATTTGGTCAAAAATATGGATAAGGTGCATCTTTGGGTTCGAGTTATATTATGTTCATAGTGTGGTTCAACTCCCCATATTCCAAGCATAACTCTGGTACTATCACAACTAGTGGTTGAGTGGTGAGTCCACTCTAAGTATTTGCATATACTTTGATTGGATCCATGAAAATTGGTTGCAATTGTGGATTCCATTTATTCAATTTATACTTATGCTTTATAATCCCTACAACTTTATCTAAATCAGGTTTTCCTTAGGTCAATTTTTTGTACAAGTCAAGGCATTCCTTGATCTTGTGTGTTCCTTAATAATACCCATACATTAGATGCATAAGGTAGTCATACTGATAGTGCTCAATCAAACCATAATTGTAACATGATTTTAGTGGGAACCTTCCTCTAGTGTATCCACCACCTTACCCTTAAGTTCCTCTTTGCATTCCATAACCTTCATTCTTTTGGCCATAGCCCTCATTTGCTTGGGCTCCCTACCCTCATATTACTATCATTGCTTTTCATGCACCTCTCCCCATATTTCTATGCATTTTATTGATTATGTGGTAATCATCTATGGTGTGAGTATAGGTATCACATAATTGATAATAGGTGGTTATGCTGACCTGAATAGTGCATTATAATAATGGGATGTTATGAACATATGTACCTTATGACAAACCTCACAACTGAGAAGTAATGTGCACACATTCTTTTGAGGGTATTTATTCCTACTATGGTCTTCCATTTCATAATTGGTGTACCATAACCCAATTTGAGTGTCTTGTAAAAAACTAATGGTCAAATTCTATAGTTAGGAGACCATAGATGGAATCTACACCTCTATTAATAGGCTAATCCCTATGTCAGTGTTCCCAACTGCCTTAGCTCTAAGCATGGATTCAAATGATTCTTGAAGGTATATGAATGTTTTCATGTATAGTGAACTTTTGAATGGTATGAGTAATCCCCCAGTGAACCATTATGCATTATGGGAAGGGTGAATATCATAAGGGGTGTTATAAATAATGGTTTTGAATCTAGCATCGTATAGGTACATGTTATTTGATAAAACCTAGTTAATATTTTTGAGCATTATGATGCTCTATTTTTAAAACTCAAGTATGTCAAAATCCTTCAATAATACTTCCTTTAGGGTGTTGTAATCAACATTATCCTATTTAGGATCAAACTTCCTATACCAAGTATGGGCATGATCAATAAAAGTTATCATGAACTAGGTTACCTTGCACTTAGACTAGGTTATACCTTGAGTGTACCATTACAGTTCACACTTGAGCACATGTTATATATCATTATATATGCCTCAATACTTAGGCATAATCATGGATATATCATAATAAATATAAAGAGGGGGAGAATATAGTATCTAAGGCACTTTTCACCCTAGTACTTATCTTGGTGGTGGTCCTCTAATGCCTCCAACCATTGGGCTAGGTATTGGTCTCATTGTTATCATTGGTACTATAGATGATGACAAAATATAATACTAACTAGTGACACTAAATAACTTCATTTGGGATATTTCCCAAGATGTGCAACTAACATTGGCTAGACTAAAATACTTATGCTTACATTTTATCTAGTCAGGCTAGCATCCCAAGGTCTAGAGGTATCCTCATTTAGCTCCTCATAAGGAACAACTTATTTAATCACAAAATTATGGTCTAAATATAAAAAGTGATCAAAGTTTGGGTTGAAAATGGGTTCAATTATCAATATTTTGTCATCTTATGAGGGATCCAACACATGAGTTTGTGCATTATGTTTAAAGGGGTAGGTACATCCAATTCATCTCCAATGGTAAAATTCTATAGGGACCCTGAGCATTCTTCTCCTATCAATAATGAATCTTATTTTATGGATTCAAGGTTTCCGTCCTCTAGGCACTACTATCATTCATGAGATCCTTCCCCATACTATTATCACTCTTTATGGGTCCTACAAATACTTCCAAATTCTAGATCTTTCATCAAGCTATGCCTCGTCTTGTTATAACCCTATCTTTTAAACTCTCAGGTGTCAAATTGTTCATCCCCTTCCATTATGATTTACTTACACATCCCCTTCTTCCTTATTGCAATGCTCATATCCAATAGGACTTTATCCTTCCATTCTCATGGTTTCAAAGCTATAATATACCATCAACTTCTTGATTTTTGTGCCAAACTCTCTCATAAATGCACCTCTAGGTTTACACCAAAATTGATATTCTACTTCTTTAGGGTAGGAGTATGTCAATACTATGAACTCAAACATGTAGCTATTCAACACCCCTTACCACCATTTTTTTACAGATTTATTCTAAGTAACATCCAAATTCTCAATAATTTCTAGGATATCTTTCATCCACTCAAGGTACTATTCATAGATTTGAATTTTATGTGTCACATAAGTAGCTAACCATTAATACACTAACTTTGGTAGTTTTTAAAAGAAAACCTCATATAAAACATCATACAAATGTGTCTAGACCCACTTCCTTAGTTTCTATACTCTACGTGCAAATCCATATTCCACTTGTTTTAACTAGTGGTTGATGTTCTTGAGGGAGAGTTAGATAATCATTCTAGTGTACCATTATAGCAACAAAATTCAACATGAATCTTGGCAATGGAACCAAAATGTTGTAAAAAATTTAGGGTCTTAAGTCACCATCCTTGTTTGATGCCTATATATCTACCCAAATTAAATATATACTTGTTAAAATGTAAATGAAGCCTTGAATAATCTTATAGCACTCAACATTTGTCACTTGACTTCATTGGAATTAATTCACATAAGGTCTAAGCCTTATCCACTCACCTGAAGCATAGTGGAGAAAGGACTAGGGCTCATGTTGGGCTAGTTGTGCTCTGGTGAGAATAATCTCCAAGTAGTTTAGTTAGTGAAATTTCATTGGTAAATTCATGGGCGAAATCCATTTTGGGGAGGATCCGACTGTCTATTAAGCACAAGCCTATATGATGTGGTTTTATAGCTTCATGGGCACAACCTTTGGTTTCCTTAACTTAGCATTAGTCAAGTGATAAGGGGCTTTCAATGGGGTACTTGGGTGAAATAATTTATCTTAGGCTCATGCTTAAGAATAATTATCATCATGAGGTGTAGGGTCTTTCCTATACTTAGAGCATTTTTATACAGGATACTGACACCATCAAACACTACAAAAATGCCATGAATGGGATAGGCCAAAAAATCAAGGGAACCCAATTTATATAATACAAATCTAAGCATTCAATATATTAAAATATTGCACAACCCATTTTAATTATAATCCTATATTAACAACCATGTAAACTAGATTAACACTCATTAGGTACAACACCATCCATCATTAACAAAATTCAGATATAGTTTATATATCACTAGAAAATGAGCAAATGTTTATATTAAAGTTGTTAAAGGCCCAAGGGCTTATTTTTAAGCTTGGTTATTAAAATGGGGAGCCTAAAAGGCATCTAAAACTAAAATATAAGATCTAATGGTGAACATATTATCTAAAATCAATCCTATAGGGCTTTCCTACTCTAATCTCCTCCCCCTTTGCTCACTAGATTAACTCAAATTTTATAGCACTTGGTAAAATCTTAGTGCCAAGGTTAAAGGATCACATTGGGTGATAAGGGATTGGATGTAATATTTTTTTTGGATCCACTACCCTACTTCTATCATGACATGATTTTCATGTGTGCCTACTTCTTGATGATAATTGAGTCAAAAGGGAGTTAATTTGCTACCTGCTAGCTAGCACCACAAGATGACAAAATAGAAATCATACAAAGTGATTAATTCTTTCCTAAGTGTTTTTTTGTGTTGGTTTGGATCCTATAATTATATGGATTTGGGGCCTTACACTGAATAATTATACTCTTGGTAGAACAGATTGAGGACTATGGAGATGCTTCATTAGTTTGTTCTAAAATTGAGATGAAAATAGATGTTTTTCTTAGAAATATGTATGAGATTCATGAGATAAATAAACACAAGTTATTTATATGGTATATTTAGTGTGATAATAAATGAAATTATAAGAATTATTATCCTAAAATTAAAAATGAATTCTATGACATATGTAGAGTAGTAGGACATGCAACCTCAAAGTGCCATTTACTATAGCAGTATATTCAAAAACCTAGAGTTTGTATTGTAATTTTTGTAAGTAAAATAATCATGATGATAAAAAATATTATGATATACAATAAATAAATTAATATATCACCAATAATGACTTTTTCATTGTATCATAGTAAATTCTTACTATAAAGTAGAGAATTCTAGGCCTAGAGGTGAAAATGGCAAGTGTGACACTAGGTGGTCCTTGGTGGATGAATTTGTCTCCTTAATATAAACCCTAGGGTCTAGATGTATGAATTATATCATCTACATAATATAAATATCATTCCTTGTGTAAATCTATAAGTACTTAGCATAAACAATCAAATTAGACTCCAACATCACCTCAACAATAATATGGTGAATATGATGCAAAAAGTAATAGTTAAGAGGATTTAAAAGGGAAAAAGTGAAAGGTTAGGGTTTTAAATAGAACCAAGGAGTATACCATGTTGTATACCATAGATGTCAAAATAATAAAAACCAATAATCTTGTCAAATAATTAAGTGTTATCTATGTAGTGAATTTAACCACTTCATATGAAACTGCCTAACTAATCTTCAAAGATAAATGTATTGTGTATATTGTATAATTTAAATATAAAATAATATTAAATAGAATTATAGAAACATAGGAAATAAAATCAAGTTTGAAATGTAAATATGAAAAAATTCTAACCTAGGGAAAATGTGTTCATGCATGCAGTCATAAGTAAACAAGACAGAGTAAGAATTGGCATCGATAGAGATCCCATAAGATCAAATAATTAAGAAGGTTTACTAGGATACATATATCGATCATATAAGAGAAAAAGGTTTGATGTATCAATTATAAAAATTCCTATAGAACATATAATAATAGAATGTGTTATAAGGTGATGTTATAGCTATTGATGCACAAATGTATGGACATATTATGTGCATAATGTAATAGGAAGGAATAATGACTACATTAATAGATCTATTAAAACTCTTGATCACCTTATCTAATGAATAAATTTCATAAAATATTACAGATATTGTACATAATCTACTCGAGTGCACACAATGAGGGCATAAATATATTGACAAGGTTATATGGTATGTAAAAACTAAAAATCCCTAAGCTGTTGACTCTAGAATGGATAATAAACTCATAGGGTAAAAGGTACCTAATATTTTATTTGACTTTAAGGTCATAGTAGATATGATATTAATATCTACATGGTAGGCTATTGGTTTACCAATGTTTATATATAGTTTAATTACTCTAAATCTCATAGAATATGGAAGAGTAGAACCAATTGGATGGCTTAAATATGTATAAACTAAGGATTTTGACTTAAGGTTTTGAGGAGGTTTTGAGGTAATTGATATTAAAATAGATGAGACCCATTATCCTTATTTTATTGATAATAAATGGGCTTATGATGGAAAAATGATTATCAATACAATATAAAATCAATTGGAGGCACACCAAAACATAAGATAATTATAATACCCTTGAAAAAGTCTGAGAATAAGCCATATGTTATCCCTAAAAAGCCATAATCACCTTATGTTTATGAGGATAATAGTTGGTTGAATTTGAATGTATATGTTTTAACAATTTTGGGAACAATTGAGGTTTTATTCCTAATTTAGTTAAAGGGTCCAGATTGATAAATCAGTAAATAGTATGTGATAAATAAGTTACTGATTTATGAAATTTATTTTTAATTAGAGATTTTCTAAAAATAGTAATAAGAGGGAGAAAATAAAAATTAGTTTAGAACTATGTTAATCTAATTGAGATGAAGATTGATATTGACTATGTATAATTAGGATAGTATTAGGAACCTGGATCTAGCTTTCATTCTTTGATTAGATAGGAGCATAAAAAACATGAAACTTAAGGGTTTAGTGCTATAGTCTTGTTCCTACTGTTATTATCCAAACTAGTCATAAAGGTCTAAGCTTTTTGAGTTATATCCACCACTCATATATGACCTTTATTGTGAAATTTGAAACTTAAATCTCAATAGAGCTTCTTTTAGAGATGATTTATCTTCAATTTTAGGTCTTTCATAAGCTAGAATAGGACTTTGAGAAAAGAGGGGGGTTAGTGTGTATAAGATACACTAGACATGGTTCCCACCCTATGTGTGGGCATGCTTCCTACATATAAATGGATTGATGAGGGATCAATCCATATGTAGTTCTCTTTTAAGAGTACTTGGTGCAATAGTGAATGAAATTGTAAGAAATGTAAAAACTAGGTGTGCTTGAGATAACTAGGGGTTGGTGTAAGGACTTGAATTGGCTTGAAAGTGTACAGATTTGTTTTATGTAGAGAATAGGGAATATTGCTTGAGTGGTCTTGCTTATATTATTTGTTACTTGAGTGATATTTTCCAACCCCCTCTAAATTATCTTTGAATGGGATTTTATAGGGATCTATTGGACATGGATTGTATTTGATCACATTAGGTTGACAAGGTTAAGGATGGGAAATTAGAAGGAATTACCATTGGGGATATAAAAGAGCTTGGAAAATAGTTTTAAAAGTGGAAAATAGTGGCACTAATGCTCCTATCCTAGTTGGGTGCTATTGTCCTGGGTAGATGGGACTTTGGGGGATGGATTGGTCATGAAAAAAGGGTCTTGGTTTAGCTAGGATCAGGTCTAGAAGGATATAAATGACTGGGAATCAGTGAAAACAATCCTATGAGGGTCATGATATCAAGAAAGAGGGATATATGGGTTATATGTCATTATCCATGCTTAAGTTACCAATTTTTATGTTCCTCTTCCTCTCTAGTAAGAACATATAACCCTTTATTTGTTCCTCTTCCTCTCTTTTATCCATATTTATGCATTATGTTCCTCGTTGTCTCTTTTATCCAGCTTTATGCATTCTTATTTTAGATATAGTGTATCTAGTAAGAACATATAACCCCTTATTTGTTCCTCTTCCTCTCTTTTATCCAGCTTTATGCATTATCCATGAGAAAGGAATGAATACACCTAAACTGGGTATGTGGACCAATACAAAACATGTTGTGATGCTAAGTAATGTTAGATATGTGTTGTACCAAGAGTAATATCATGAATGGAGCTGAGTGCTTAATTCCCCAAAAAGTGACTCAAGAATGTAAAGGCTGACCCTTTAGCTCAATTGTCACCTACTAAGTGAAGCTATATGATCTTACATGTGATGATTGATGTTTGGAATATGTGTCCAATCCCTCTGAATAGGTGGCTCAAAAATACAAAGGCTAGCTAGACCTTTGGCTCTATTGTTGCCTCATGAAGTGAAGTTATGAATTGATTCTTGTATGAATAAGTATGTCATATGAGATGGCTTTTGAAGCCCATGAATGCTCTAGAAATCTAAAAATGTAGTGTGGATAGCTAAATGTGTAATGGAAACTAGGCCAATGTTGGCCAACTTAGGAAAGATGGAGATTAAGCTTGTATGCAAGCCACTCTAAAATTGAAAATTTGGCTTCTGCGGAAGCCACTTGGGAACTCGACAACTCAAGAATGTGGAGGTTAGGATTGTATGAAATCCACTATGAAATGATGCCAACCACTTTTAGGTAGATTAAGACATGAAAATATTGAGAATGATTGGGTAATGCTAAACTTAAAAAGAAAAGAAGCAAAATTATTGTGAAATCTATCCCTAATAACTAGTGTCTAAAACATGGATTCTGATCTAGAAGTTATACCAACTACCATATCCAAAACTAGAAATGAGAACTGATCATGATGTAGATGATGCCCCTTATGTCTATATTCTCTAAGAAAACTTTACTAAAAACTGCTGATTCTAAATTGGTCTAATTGTACAAAACTACAACTAAACTTACTTTTCTACATGCTTCTATAAAATTTGGATTTTTTGTTATTTGGATAGGAGCACAAAAAAGGACATCCTATTGTCTAGTACTATAGTTAAACCTCAATGATATTGTTCTAGGCTAAAACTGATCACTATTCTAGATTCTTAACTATCTACTTGGTCTGTTCTAAGTGGTTTGATGACTAGTTGTTATTTTGGTTGTTATAAAATTAGATTTTTTGATCGATAGGAGGTCTGATCTTTGTATCAAAACCCCTATTTGTTTCCCCCTCTTTTGAGGGTAGGAATAGGTACCCTAAAATGACTACCCTTAAAATAAGAAGCCCTGTAAGTGTGTTAGGCTATAAATAAACATGATATACTAATGATAATCAACTAGATATCTCAAGATATAACATGGTTTGAATTGAGAGATTGTTATATCAATAGGGGTTTGCCAAGATAGATATAACAATTTAATATCATGTGCAATGTATTGGAATTAAATTAAAACTATAAATTTTAGTTGTTAGTTTTTTATTTGGAGGGATGGAGCATGATATCCATCATGGTATCCAAGAGAATAGGAAAATGAATGATATGGATCATGACATTGCAACAATTGAGAAGCAATCAAACAAAAAGCACACAAAGCAAGAAACAAGAAGCATACAAGGGTGGCCAAGGGGCCATGCAAATAAGGGACATGGGAACATGTCATTCAAACTAGAAAGCAAGCATACAAAGCATGTTCAAATGCCACATACACATATAAGTGGAGCAAGCAAATTTGGCACACGGGCCACAAGCACATAGAAGAGTACAAGCAAAGGACATTTGGAAAATGTCATAAGGCACACACATGAATAGAAGTAAAAAGACATTGGGAAATTTCCTAAGGCACATACAAGAGACAAGCAAAAACTAAAAATTCAATCACATCAAGTTACCCTAAGCAAGAATATAAATCATGTAGAGATTGGAAAGATATAATCAAATCTAACTAATCAAATTAATAAGGAAATTATGTAATCCATGTTTATTAAAAGACTAGGTATATGATAAGAAATAAACAAGTGCTATATACTAGTGAGTGTTAATAGAGTAATCTATGTAAGCTAGTAAGTAATGTACATCAACATGATAACTATAGTATGTGGTGTAGGAATGACATAACCTGGATGGTGTAATCATGTATAATATGCCCCCAATGGGTATGTATATAAATTTATGTCTCGATATAGAAGTAGGATGCCCCCTCAATATGTGGAATAAAGAAATAAAGGATCTAGATTTCACTGCACACACTCAAAGAAGATCAAATGAAGCATGGTAATGTAGATAAATTGAAAAATAATAGCATAAAACAATAAATGTAAGTCTAGCATGATAGTAGAAATGTAAATCATGAATAATGCATAAAATCAAAATATGTTTTTTATATTTTTGACATATTTGAATATTTTTGGATTTTGAAATTTTTTATTGTTTTTGTTATTTTTCAAATGTTATACTATTTTTTTAATTTTGGAATATTCTATGTACAATCAATCATAAGGAAATTATGTACAATCAAGCATAGGAGACTATGTACAAGTAGTCTAAGAAAAGGTGATACTAACTGATGAGTCTCATGAGAGACTCCCTATCAAGATGTCTTATATCAAGGAGAGGAATCATGCATGATCATGAAGTATGAGGGAATGGATGTGAATATGACTCCGAATATTTAGTAGAGAAGGTAGTTTGATCAACTTAGATTTAAGCATTTCTAAACATGAATCTGTGTGATGCCCATGTATTCTATGATATGCACAATAATATCTAAATCTTCTCACTGGATGTAGAAAAGTTAGTTTGATCAACTTATATTTAAGCATTTCCATTAGTACCTCACTTGAACTCTTATTTAATTTTTGAATTATTTTTGAATCACTAATTGTAGAGGTACTTTGTTGTGATTTCTTATTTTGATATGTAGCATTTCTTGAAACCAATTAAGTGAAGGTACATAGACATGATTGGCACTAGGATGCCTTTGAGGCTTTTGTATTATGATCTAATTTTCCAATGTTGTGATATTTTCATGTAATAATTGATTATACATGTTTAATCTAAAAATAACTTGCTCATACTGGTGATTTGATCCTTTATAGTCTCACAAGTGCAAACCCTAGTTGCCTTCAATTGAACATGTAAGCACATAGGTTGAAGATGGTTTGAAGAAGATATAGGCTAAATGTATGCATTAGGAACAATAATATAGGCTGCCTCACCTTTTGTAGGGGTGATAGCATGGTCCTAGTTAGAGGGAAAGTAGCTATCACCCTATCGAGGGAGAGGAGGAGAAGGGATTTCTTTCCTCTGCATGAAATATGACATTGAAACAAGAGTAGCCAAGGAGGCATATACATCTAGGTAGAAACCATTTATATGAACTAAAATACATGTAAGTGGAGTTATAAACTGTATAGAAATATGATTATAGAGAACATTTGACATGAGAGATAGAAAACAAGGGATGGAGAGAATGGAATTATGCATTGATGCATAAAGAACTTTGACATGTGTTATGATATGTCTAATATGTTTAGCAAGCTAAACTTGAAGAAATTTCCATATGAGAGATAGAGAGAAAAGGGTAGAGATCATGAAATTGTGCATGAATGTATATATTTTTTTAACATGAATCATAACATTTCTAACATGTTTAGCATGATAAACTTTAAATTTTTTCCATATGAGTGTGAGAGAGTATGCAAAAGGAATATTGAAATTTTATGCATTTTTAGCACTGAATTTTGTAATATCATCCCTTATTATAAAAATTAAGCATGAAATGCAAAGAATGAATCTTTGTACTAGCATATGGTAAAGTTCATCATTCATGTACATGATAGGACCAATGATGGTTTCCTTATTTAGTGCAAGAAATGCAAGAAATAATTATAGATAAGTGAAAACCATTTTTTAAATCTGATTTTAGAATGTAAGGTGATATCTCACATGAAATAGGACTTAGTGTATGTAATTAGGGTTTTAAAGATGATATTTTGACAAATTACTATGAAAATTTTAAATTTAAAGTGAATTTTTGAGTTAGATATGCAAGTGAAAAATAAAAAAATTATTGGAAAATTAGTGCTTTAATGGGACCTAGTAGATGTAACTAGGATTTTGTAAAAGTTAAATATTTTGAGAATTAATATTTAATTTTGAAATTTAAATGGATTTTATGATTTAAATATGCTAGTAAAAATTCAGAAAAATGATTGGAAAATTACTGGGACCTAGTATGGTTAACTAGGGTTTGAAAGAAAAATTATTTTAAAATTAATACAAAATTTTAAAATTTAATGATATTTTTTAATTTTATTATGTAGGTAAAAATCATAAAAATATATGAAAAATAAGTAGGAAATTTACCCTAGGGTTTCTAGGGTTTTTATGCACAAATGAAGTAAGTCAAGTTCACCAAATGATTTAAATTTTTTATAAATAATTGAGGTTTTATTCCTAATTGAGTTAAAGGGGCCAGATTGATAAATTAGTAAATAATATGTGATAAATAAGCTACTTATTTGTGAAATTTATTGGTAATTGGAGATTTTATAAAAATAGTAATAAGAGGGAGAAAATAAGACTTAGCTTAGAACCATGTTGATTAGACTGAGATGAAGACTGATATTGATAGTGTATAAATGGGATAGTATCAAGAACTTGGATCTAGCTTTCCTTTTTTAATTGGATAAGATCATTAAAAATAGGACACTTTAGTGTTTGGTGCTATAGTCCTATTCCTACCACTATTTTCCAAACTAGTCACAGAGGTTTGAGCTTTCTAGGATATGTCTTCCACTCCTATATGAGCTTGCTTGTGAAATTTCATAGCTTAACTCTCAATAGGGATCCTTGTAGAGATGATTTATCTTTTATCCTAGGTCTTCAATAATCTAAAATAGGACTTTGAGAAAAGATGGGGGTTAGTGTGTGTAAGATGCACTAGATGTGCTTCACATCCCATGTGTGGGCATGCTACCTACATACCAATACTCTAAGGAGGGATTAAGCTATATGTAGTTCTCCCTTTAAGAGTGATTAGTGAAATAGTGAATGAAAATGCAAGAAATAAAAAAATTAGGTATGATTGAGATGACTAGGGGCTAGTGTAAGGACTTGAATTGGCTTAAAAGTGTATAGGTTGTCTATATGTAGAGAATAGGGAAGATTTATTGAGTGGTCTTGCTTGTATTCTTGCTTACTTGAGTGATATTTGATAACCCCTCAAAATGATATTTGAATGGGCTTTTATAGGGATATATTGGTCATGGATTGAATTTTCTCACCTTAGGTTGATAAGGATAAGGATGGGAAACTATCAGGAATTGAATGTTGGGGCTAGAAATGTGCTTAGACAATAACACTAAAAGTGAACAATAGTGGAACTGATGATCCTATCTTAGTTGGGTACTATTTTCTTAGGAAAATGGGACTTGAGGGGATGGATTAGTCATGAAAAGAGGGTCTTGGCTCAACTAAGATCAGGTCCAAAAGGTACACATGACTAGGAATTAGTGATAAAAGCCTATGAGGGTTATGAGAGCAAGAAAGAGGGACCAATGGGTTAGATGTCATTAGCCATGCTCAAGTTACTATTTTTTACATTTTATATGAATACATTAGATAAAAAGTAAAATTCTTTGTGAGATGCTGATAGAAATTCTTCAATCCTCAACAAGCACATAAAATATAGGCACAGTTAGTTGAATAGTCTTTGTATAGATCGGTTACAACAAAGTTACCAACACATTAACTTCACATTAAATAATATAGGTTGCCCTCTGTGTGATCAACAACCAAGTATTCTATAAGTTTATTTTATAATATAGGTGCAATGACTATGGATTACACATAACCTACTATATAAGGTACCTTACCTTAGGAAGTAACATCTTCGATAAGTGGTGATTTGAATTGACTGTTGGAATGAAAGTGGATTTTACTCGGTATGGTGAACATATGGTCTTTGATGATGCCAATGTTTTATGGGTAACACCTCCTTTTGTCCCCTTGGAAGTTGGATCTTGGCTTGTGTTGGAAATTAAGCTTCCTAACAAGAATTTGGAATTATTTGTTTTCACTCAAAAGCTTTTGTTTTTGATTAAAAAATTAGGAAAAAGGGTCCTAGGCCTAATACAAATCTTCCCCCCAAGCAAAAATATTTTATTAAGAATAGTCACGACACTTATATTTATAGGTTTTCAACTAACTCTAACACAAGTGTAGTTAGGTTAGGGTTGGTGTTGTGAGTCTAAATGAAATTAATGATGGAATTAATTATACATTTATGGAGGCATGGCTCAAAATTTCTAATTCTTATGGCATTTATGTTGATATTTTACAATCTTTGACTTTGAGGATGATGACATCATCATGACCTCATAGTTTGTTGAAAAATCATTTTAATAAATTAAATATTCACTAATTCAATATGGAACTTTCACTTAAGAATTTAATTTGATTTTTTTGGCTAGTTAATAGTCTTGTAGTCATTTCAAGAATTAGTTTAAGTGCCTCATTTAATTGGTAAAAAATATTAGTTTTCCTGGTCCCAAGTTAACTTGGGATGAATTCATGAGAAGTTATCATTGTGTACAGGGTAATACCCCAAATAGGGATTCCTTGAATTAATTATTGGCATTTACATCCAATGTGTGGATAAATTTGGGATGTTCAGTGTTTTTTAGGCTTAATTTGCATAATTTGGTAGAAATCCATCTAAAGTACATTTAGACATGAAAGTGATTGAAAAGGAGTACCTAAATATTATCCTTATTTGAGTAGGAATTGCAAAACACATGCATAGTAATGTATTCTCAAATAATTAAAAATTCATTATGTTGAAAATTTTAATGTTTGAAAAGTGACATAGTGTGTTCACATTATTAATGTATAATGTAATTATTGTTTGATTAAAAATAATATGTTAATAGTTAATAGGTTATATGTATTAGTATGTGTTTGTTAGTCAAATATATTATTAGTTAAAATATATTCAAATATAGTGGATTTTTGGGATTTTGGTTGTATGAGATTTTGGTGGAGATTTGATCTCCCCAAATATAGGAAATACTCTTCATATATAATATGTATCTCTCATATGGAATTATATTCAATAGAATAAATATTATTATGTTCTAATTTGTTTATCTAGTCTATTGAAATCATGTTGATCCTCTACAAATCTAAACCAGATCCATTATATGGTATCAGATCCATTTGATCTAATTATTTAATGAAGTAATAGGTGTGAAGGGTGCAGTGGTGTTATGCTTCATCCCTAGGAATGAGAGCTACATATAGATAAAAGTGGTGTCATCTGAAGACCTTTGAATTTTATTTTTTGTATAGGCATGATCCATTCATGATTACTTTTGGTGGGTGTATAGGAGCTTACATAGAGGTATTTTTGAATGTTATGATTATTTACATGATGTTAGAATCTTTGCCATGCCAAATCTATAGTCTTTCAAATAATTACAAATAAAGATACTACTAGTGAAATTAGTTATTTTATTATCTATCTTGCCACAAATTAAATGCATTCACTACATAATAAGTAGATCCATCACTTCCCTTGGGATATTTCAATTTGTATTTGTTTTACACCTCAACAAAAATAATAACGTAGTCCTACATTGAATCACCATCCAACATAAAAGATTCTAACACACTTAATTTTGTTGCAATGAGCTTGCATTTATCATTTAGTATTTGCATGTATTCTATATCATACTCACGCTATACATTTCCTAATGGATCCAAAGTGAATTAATTCCATGCAATCCATAAACCCTGATAGTGCCATGTGCTATTGAAGAGGAATGCTCTGATGGCATTTAATAACATTTATACATTGAAAGTCTCACACTGATCTATACAATAGTGGATTTATGATAGTCTTTTATATAAGGATCTATGACAGAGTTGAATGATGAATTGCCTTCACTATCTAACCTCAAATGATGTGTTGGTGCTTTTTTAATCTAAAAGTTTATGTACAAATCTAATTATATCTATTATGTATCTCTCCATGTACTAGTTTTATGAGTTGAGTTATTTCTCCATGGGTTCCATGACATCATCAAAAGAAGCTTCTAGTTATCCTATTTTTCCTTCATATTGTCAGATCATTATCAGCCTTTAATGTGGCTTTGAATTAATTTAGTTTCAAAAATGAGTTTAGTCAAGCTTTGGATTATAGCATTCATTTTTATTTTAGTTTTAGTTTAGTTTTATATTGTTCATTTTTAATGAATTTAATTAGTAATTATTTTTAAGAACTTTTTTAATAGTGTCATTATTTAGTATTTTAATATACATTCTTGGTATTTAGATTGATCAAATATTTGATCAATATAAGTAGCATATTATTAAAATTCTTTATAGATTGGTTTAAGTTTATATAAGAGTTTTATTAGATCTAGTTTTGCAAATTTAGATTTATTAATAAGATTATTTTTAGAGTATTGCTCTAAAAATAAAGTCAATAACATAGTTTTTTAATATGTTGACATTATCAAAAATGGAAATCAAGAAAAAGTTCTAGTCTTTTTTGAGTCATTAATCTTATTGTCAAAATTAAAAATGAGTCAAGAGTAATTTTGTACATTAAGTCATTTCATCAAAATTCCTATGTCATATAGAGTCAAAAATATTAAAAATAAAAAAAATTGCCTCACATATGCATTTTAACTTGTATGCGACATACAAATTATGGGAGGGTTCCAATTTTTATGGAAGCAACTAATACATAACCTACCAATACCATTAGAGCACATACTGACCCAATCTTTTGAGTAAGAAACATTATTTACTATAGGAAGGAAGAAATGGAGGATAGAGGTTTCATATCCTCTTTTTAACCACTAGCAATGGGGCCTCTTTCTGTTTTAGTGGCATTTTTATTTTTAGTTGTGTGGTGTGTTTGTTTTTAGCATAGTGTGATTTTGAATAAGAATATATGTTATATCACTATCCACATTTTTCATAATAGAGCTATATATTCCTATGTAAATTCTCTAAAATGTGATAATGATGAGAGATAGAATCTATACTACACATTATATGTGGTTTATGGTAAGCCACTTGTAAAACCATTATTTTGTGGTTTCTAGTTAGCCACTTGTAAAACCACTAATTTTTGTTGTTGGTTAGCCATTTATAAAACCATCAGGTATTATTTAGGCACTTGTAAAACTACTATTTTTTGTTTGGTATCCATTTGTAAAACCATCATTTAAGGTTTGTGATTGTCCTCTAAAAATCATCGAGTCATGAATATAAGTGTAGATATGGGAGAGTTGTTTTCCCCATGTTCACATTAAGGGGGTGTAGGATAGGATTAATAATGTTCATAGGGGGTGAATGTTGAGGTATAGTGTTTTTAAATTATTAATGTATAACATAATTATTTTTTGATTAAAAATAATATGTCAATAGTTAATAAGTTATATTTATTAGTATGTGTTAGTTATTTGAATATATTGTTAGTGACAATAATTTAAATATAGTGGTTTGTTGGGAGTTCAGTTATACAAGATTTTGGTGAAGATTTTATCTCCCCAAATATAGGA
Source organism: Torreya grandis (assembly GCA_037957365.1). Lineage (NCBI taxonomy): Eukaryota > Viridiplantae > Streptophyta > Pinopsida > Cupressales > Taxaceae > Torreya > Torreya grandis. The sequence goes on from JARHVA010001809.1 coordinate 2,252,895, forward strand.
AATACTCTTCCTATATAATATGGATCTACTATATGGAATTATATGCAATAGAATAAATATTATTGTGTTTTAATTTATTTATCTAGTCTATGTAAATCATGTTGATCCTCTACAAATCTAAACTAGATACATTACAACCATAGGTTTTTATGAGCCAATTATCACATGTTGATACCCTAGAGGGTGATTTATGAGCCATGTATTTCCCCTTGAGGTAGTGGGAATAAAATAGTCTCATCAAACAAGCCCTTGAAAAGAGGAAAATTACATGGTATAATGGTCTGAATAAGGATTTACCCTAACAAGGTGGTTTTAATCATTGTCACAGTGAAGGTTCCCTAGTAGGGTGGTTGTGATCAATGATTGATATAAATAATTTTCCTCATTATTTAAAACTTGAAAATGAATCTCACGTAATGAATCTGTAACATAGATTAACAATGAGTTGACATAAAGGAATGGTATGAGTCAGGGGTACCTACTAGTATAGAGATGTATGTCCTAACTAGTAGTTATTTATATTCATTAGTGATTTAGTTAATATGTGTTTGTGTGTTTTTTGGTTAGGTATATTGTAAATAATATGAAATACCACTTTCACTACCACTTGATAGATCATTTGGTCTAATTCTTGTTGGATCATGTGACATTATGCATCATGGTTATAAACAAACCATAATAATAATGTGAGTCATATTAAAGGAAAAACTTAATTTAAATGCAAATATAATCAAATTAGGCATAAGATATGATCAATAAAATCCCAAGTGTAATGATAGTGTAGTAAACTAAGTGTAGGAGTGAATACAAATATTCACAATTCAATTAAAATATATAACAAATCAAGACTTAAGTGTAAACATAATGTAATAAACCTATGACAACCAAGGGGAAGAGAGGTATAAAAACACAATATAAATTCAAAAAGTAAATAACTCAAGCCAAAGTAGTAATCATGAATCAAGTGTAAACTAATTTTCATTACACACATAACACTCAAAAGGAATAAACATAAAGCAATAAACAAATTAGTCTAAGGCAAATGAAACAAATGACCACTTTAAGGCAAATGAAAAAAATAAATAGAATACATAAATCAATGAACTAACTAATATTTAATAACACTATGTGTGAATGTGTAATAGAAGTTTTATTCTTGGAAAAAGGTTGATCTTAGGATACATGTATCAACAACATAGGAATGATGGTAAGGGGGAATAGAATAATAAGGAAGGGGTGGCTGAACTAACTCCAAATGCACTAAGAAAATGGGAATTACCTACATAGTCTCATGGACACAAGTTACAACATGAATTTAAAGCCAAATGTAGTTATCCCAAGATTTAGGAGGAAAATAAAGTAATGACAAGTAAAAGGGATTGATCATTGAGGAAATTAGGAATGAGATCAAAAAATAGGGTGAGCATGAAATAAAATGAATGACACTAATGATTGTGAGAACATTAGGCACAATAACTTAGAAAATTATAAGAGCATGTTTTAGGTTAAAACCACACTACAAGATAAAAGGAAAGTGTTCACAAATGGAAAAGGTTGATAGTTCATAATGTTCACTATGTCTAAGGCTCAAAACAAGAATAATCTCATAAAATGGTGAGAATGTAAGAACATATGGCTCACAAAATGGCAAGAGTATTTTTTGAGACAAACCTATAAGAGGGAATAGTCAATGAAACTGATGAATGAAATCAATCATGAATATTGGTTGAGCTGACTAGTGATGCCTCATGCATCCAAGCACCACCTACATGGTTCATGAGGACCTTAGGCTGATGTAGTTATCCCATAAATAGGAGGGAACACAATTAAGAAATGGTAAAGGTAAATGGAAATGGTCATGGTGGGATCCATGTGAAATCTTTGGTTATACATATTTACTAGCAGATGCATGTCTTGAGTAGTAGGGATACAAGCTGAATGGCCTAGTGTTTGAAGCTTGTTTAAGAATTTTCTAGTTTATTTCCATGTTTTTGTGTTTTTTAGGTATCTCAAATCAATGGAATATTATGATACATGGAATTGGTTATCTATAAAAATGGTGATAACATGGCTTAGGTTGTTAAAAAAAAAGTGAGAGCATTGGCTTAAATTTCTCAAAAAATGGTGAGAGCATTGGCTTAAGTTTATTTCAAAATGATGAGATATTTTATTTAAATTGATCACAAATTGGTGATATTTTTAGCTTAAATTTCTTGCAAAATGGTGAGAGTGTTGAAATAATGGTGGTTGAGCTATCCTCAGAAAATACTAAGTAACAACAAGTTCATGAATAGGAAAATGGCATAATGGTATGACAAGGTATAATTGTATAGAATCTATTAAAAGTGAAGGATGAAATTTATAAGCTCACTATCATAATGCTTGAAGAGATGACCACTTAAAAAAATGCATTAGATAGTCCCCTAGTTTGAATCACCTAATGAAACTACATCTGAATTGAATCACTAACATAATTTGAAGTTCTAATGGATTGGAATGAAGGTCAAAAGAGAGATAGAAGACTAGATCTTGAGGTAAAATAGGAAAGGCATTGTGGGAAAGAGATAGGGCATTCTATAGTATCAAAGGGATAGTCATAACATAAATTAAATCATCCTCATAGATAATACCTCAAGTTACTCAAGCAAAAAAGTAATTAAGATGTATTGTGTTCATTGGTTCATCAAGGTCATATCCTTCTAGTGTATACAACTTGTATGCCCTAGAACCATAGTTAGTAGTAATGATAAAAGGCCTAATTAGTTAGGCTTAAAATTACCCTTTTTATTATGTTTGTCATTGATTTTTTTCTAGTTTTATTTGAGTACAAGATCACTAATCTCAAATTCTCTATGGTAGATGTGACTATTTTATTGACCATGCAACTAGTTTTGGTAGGCTTGAAGGCTATTTATAGTTGGCATTCAATTTTTGTCCTATAATTCTAGATCTTGAAAAAAAAATACTTTGTAATCCTCATCATCAAGGATATTGTTCAAAATTCATAGAGAAGGCAACTCAACCTCGACAAGAAGAATGGCCTTAATACCATAGACTAAGGAATAGGGTGTGGTTCTTATTAGAGTGAGGAAATTGGTTAAGTAATCCTAGAGGGCATGAAATGGTTGTAAATGCCAATCATGGCCAAAATTATTGATAATATTCTTGAGGATATTGAAAATGGTATTATTAGATGCCTTTCCTTGGTCATTACCTTGCAAGTATTAGGGAGTGGAAATTTTTTGGGCAATATTATATTCATCATACAGGGTTTTGACAACTTTATTCTTGAATAAATTACCATTATCAGATATAATGTCAGAGGGGATACTGTAGTGACAAATGAGGTGATTGAAAATTAACTTGGATATTTTTTTCCTATGATGTAAGTTAAGGGAATGGATTCCACCCAATGTAAGTTAAGGGAATGGATTACACCCACTTAGTGAAGTAATATATAGTAATAAGGATATGTTTATGATAATTTGAGAAGGTAGGGTTGATATTTCCTATGAGGTTGAGTCCCCATGTTGAAAATGACCATGACATGGTTAGTTTTTTGAGTTTTTGAGATGGATCATGTATCAAATTAGCATGATTTTGAAATTATACACTCCTCCTACCATATGTAATAACATTAGTTTCCATGGTTGGACAATAATAACCAATACATAGTAAATTTTTAGTAAATACAACACCACTTGTGTGGGCCCTACAAACCCTTCATGAACTTCCCTCAATGCATATTTAGATTTGTCTTGAGTTTAAATAGTGAAGTAGAGTTCCATCAAAGCTTCTATGAAATATTATAGGTCTAAGTAATGTATAATGAGAGGTTTGGTGAATGAATGCTTTTTATTTTTTATGACATAGGTTAGGTAGAATTATTTGGTCATGAAGGTAATTATATAGTTTATCATATTAGGTAGAACTAGGACCAATAGTATCATAAATCATCACAATAGTCAAAGGTTTGTGGGATAGTGTAATTTATGTTGTTGGCCTAAGGTATCTGCTAAAATTAAAGATGAGTAATTTATTGTTTGAGGATGTCCACCGTGTCTTTATACAACATGAACTCCTCATATTTGGTCTAAAATTGGTATGAAACTTGATTGATTATAAGCTAAGAATATTCAAAATCTAATAAATGATAGATATTCCATTATACCACTAGATGAATCCCTATAATGAGTGATTCATATTTGGTCATGTTATTAGTACAAGGAAAGCCAATATAAAAGGAATTGGGAATGATATCCCCTTGAGGTGTGATAAAAAAATCATGCTCCCTATTACATGAGATGTGAAGGAATAATAAAAATAAGGTTTACACTATTGTTCTTTAGGAGGTGTTTCTATTATGGTCATGATGAACTCCTCTAAAAACCCAAAGATGAGTAGCTAAGTGTCAGAAAGTGAAGTTTTAATAAGTTGGTTTTTAAGTACCTATCTCTTTATGGTATTATGATTAACATAATCAATCTTTAACTCACTTATAAGAATGATCCATTTATCCATGTGGCCTTGTAAAGTATTTTTGATAGTAGATACTTGAGTGGATCTAATTTGGCTATGATGATGGTCTTATTATTAAGCATGTAGTGACATAAATTTTGGACTATGAAGACCATGGATAAACAAGATTTATCTATCAATGTATAATTATGCTCATACATGACCAATGTATGATTGAGGTAGTATACAACATGTTCTTTTCTGTGCTCATCATGTTGGGAAAAAAGTGACCCCAAGGCATTTTAGTTACAGATAGGTAGAGTAGTAATGGCATTTCTAACATAGGTAGTAATAAAATAGGTAGGTTGTCTAAGTAATATATTAGGGGTTCAAATACCTTATGATAATTGGAATTCCATGAAAAAGTGGTTCCCTTATTGAGTGAATGTATGGCATTTGTCATCTAATTGAGAAATAAATCATTTGATGGATTATGTATTTCCCTAGAAAATATAGAGTTGCTTAAAAGTAGATGGTGGTGGCATCTTAGTAAAGGACTTACCCTTGGAAAAATCAAATTCAATTCCCATGAAAGAGACAATAAATCTTATAAATTTTATTGAAGTGATGATAAATAGGCACTTTTTATGGTTAAGCCTTACTTTCTACTCATGGAGTCATTCAAATATTTTGTGTAACACTTTTTGATGTATTTTTATGGTCTTAGATTTACCAAAAATTTCATCAACATAATCCTCAATAATATCATAAATCATGTATTTAAAAATGACAATCATGGCATGTCAGTATGTGGCACCAACATTCTTAAGGATGAAAGGCATTACCTGATAATAAAATGTTCCCCAAGGAGTGGTGAACATTTTCTTATGTTCATCTTCTAGCATGATTTTGATCTAGTTGTAGCATAAAAAACCATCCATGAGATAAATCATCTCATATCTGATAGTAGAATCCATAATCATGTCAATATTAGGTATAAGAAAGTTGTCCTTTAGGTAAACCTTATTGATGTCACAAAAATTGGTACATAATTTGATACATTATGGATTCTTGTTAATTGGAATAGTATTGGAGATCCACTCTGAATATTCAATGGGGTGAATGTATCCTACCTATAGGAGTTTTTCTAGTTCTTTCTTGACTAATAAAAATATATGAGGATTTCCTTAGGTTTTGCTTAACTAGTTTGGTGTCAGGATGTACGACAAGATGATTTTAAACCAATGAAGGATCTAGACCTAGTATATCAAAATAGGCCCATGTAAAAATATCAATGAATTACTTAAAGATATTATTAATAACTTCATATTCCTCTTCAGTGAAATACATGCCTAATTTTATCCATTTGGATTCATTTGGTGTTCTTGTATTGACCTCAAAAGTGTCCTTCACAAGGAATGTATAACCATATTCAAGGAGAGTTGGCAAAGACATAAACTTTTAGGAAATGTAAGAGTCCTCTTATTATATTGTATCATTAATTTCACCAAGATAGGATGTATAAAAATCATGAAATGGTGGTAAAGTCCATGTAACAAACACTTTTAGACACTCTTGGACAATGTATTCAAAGGATCACTATTCTTCTACACTAATTTTTAATCAAAATATGATTATGGTATTAGTGGCATCTTAATATTAAATTAAGGAAGGATGAACATCCCAATAAAATGGTTCTTGAAATAGGTTTTCAACAAGAGACTATCCTTTTTCTTTACTATTTACTTGGTTTGAAAGCACCTCAAAGAGATTTTTACCATGAGACCTCAATATTTGATTTTAGTTTTATTTTTGTCTAAGGAAGTTAACCCACTCTATGAAATAGGTATCGATATGCAATATGATAGAAAGACCATGTCTATTATCTTTGAGATAAATATGGTCTCTTAGGCCCAAAAATTCACAAATGGCCTCATCATTTTTAAACTTGTCAAGTGATACTCTGGATTTTTGTTGGTCCTAGTAGATGAGTTAAGGATGATGAAAGAAAAGTGTAATGGTACATATAACATAAGGGTTAAATAGGTTGGTATTGGCTAAGTATTTGTATACATTGTAATTGGACTCTATTATTCACTACAATTTGCTCCTTATCACGAGATGCCCATAATAATGGCAACTCCTTGAAAAGGGGAAGGTGGGAACAATTATAAACTTTCATCTTCCATTTTAGGAATAATTTAGGATTAGCCTAGTACATAGATATGAGTATTGGACTTCAAAAATAGAGTTTTCATGAATAGTATCCAAGAGATGCACTATTACCACTAGAAGTTCAATATGTTGTACTTCACATAGGTTAAAAATAGTTATTAATACTTGAGTGTTGGGTTTATTCTTTCTAAATGTAAGAGGAAAATTGATATTTTAGATCCATTAAATAAATGAAAAAAAGAGGGAAGGATAAGGTAGATAAGGGAAATCTCTAGGTCTAACATGAGATTAATGCAATGGTCATTGAGCCAAGTGACTCTACCACAATTATACCATTATAAACTATAGGATTAGAATACAAAGAGGATTAATTCAAACATTAGTCATAAAAACTCAAAAAATAATGCATAATAATTGATAATATAATCCAACCTATTCTAAGGGGGTTTGAAAATGATAATGAAGAACAAATTGAAAGAAAGTAATACCAATTACCTTCCCAAGTGATTCCACTATCGAAGAGTGGATCCAAGCATGTTTTTCCCCTTGATCTAGTGTTCTTATCTTTGTCAACAATCGATGATAATCTTCTCCATCATCTTAAGATCACTATGTATAACTTAGGATTAAGATAAGAAATACCTAATTTAGCCTATCAAATGAATCTTTAAAATAAAACACAATGATCAACACAAAATGTTATGGAGACAACTCTGCATTATAAGTTTATAATAATTTAGCTTAAAATGATGTTATATGCCATTCTATTTATATATTTTCCAAATGGGCTAGGATCAACCATGACCATACATCTCAATATTGAGATGTGTGGCCATGAATAAATCTAATATTTATAATTAAATCCATAAATATGCTCATAATGATTTAGGAAGAGAGGGCATTAATTAGGCATGGTTTCCCATAATCTAGATATTTGTTACATTTATGGCTTATGGATGTTACCCTATAGATCATGTCACTAGGCAACACAAATATTGAGAATCGATTTATAATAATGAAATAATCAATAACCTCCATGTAAAATCCATTTAAGTTCTTGATTTGAATTAATTATCTTAAATAATATTAATCAATCTTAATGCAATTCTTTGAAAATTGGTGCTCAATTAATCAAAATGGCCAGAAAGTCATATTACTAGGTCATAATTTGACTCGAGAATAATTGGAAGGAGATGTTAGATGTGTACTGACTGTGATCCCATTTAAGATGTTGATGACACAAAATAATAAAAGTACATGATGTGTACTAATGAATTATAAGAAAATAATGATCCAGAGCACAAAAAGGAAAAATCATCATTTTGATTCCAAATGAATTGATCAAAGTTAGGAATCACATAAAATGCATTCCCCATTTAGGGATATATTAACCTAAATTAACACTTGTATATGACAATCACAAACCATTTAGCACCTTTTTAGTGATTTTGGCCTAAATTGTGCATTTGAGTGCAACTCAAATAAGATTTACAATTTCAACATAAATAGTGTTAGTAATTGGATGTCTACATTTTACCCTTATTTGAGAAGGAGTAGCAAGACATTTAGGTGAAGAGACATCTTTTCAAAGAAAAGAGTTATCAAGAATAAAATGGAACTGACCCATGATTACCCCTTAAGAGGACATATGAGGATGAAAGAGAAGGATGGAATCTCATAAAGAGAGGGAAAGTGAGAGATTAACCCATAGAATATATCACATCCAAATGAGCTAATGCTTACATGTATAGTTACCAACAATGATCAAAATATAATTAGAGGTATAATATCCCCCAAATATTGGGGGAATGAGAAGGATTCAATCCAACATATAAGTGACACACTTTGAATGCACCTAATTTGAGAGTTTAAGTTTTACGCTTACAACATTGATCAATCCTGAGACAAGTTACACACTAAAATATTTCCATCATGAACATTAGTGTGGAGATCTTGGAATTAGAGGAAAGGGAGAATGTGGTCTCCAAAGAGATGATAATAAGAAGTTCCCTAGTAGGAAAAATTTGATCATGATAAAATAGTTATACCCTAGTAGGGCTAATTTTGATCATTGATAAATAACAAATAATGGTTTACCCCTATAGGGATGATTTAGATTTGTTAACCAGTTCAAATGTTGTGCCCCAACATGGGGAAATTGGCAAGAATAGCTCAATGATATAACCTATTACATAGATTAAAAGTGAGTGGGTGCAAACATGGATGTGGTAGTGTAATGGACATTAAAGAAATAAAAACTAAGTATACTAGGATGTAAAAAGGGATGAAAGATATGAAATTAAAAATGAAGGTGGTTGAGCTGACCCAAGATATGTCATGTATCTAATTTCTACCTACATAGTCCAAATAGGCCTCAAGCCAATGTAGTTCACCTAAAATTGGGAGAGAATGGAATGAGGGAAGATGAAAATTGGCCAAGATATTTATTAGACTCATGATGTATGTGAAGAGATGCATGTCCAAGCATAGAGTAAAGTGATAAACCTATTGAACCTATTTTATGCATAGTGATCTTGAGATCTACTCAACAAATCTATGTTAATGTTAAGACTTGAATCTAGAGCACAAAGTGATTGCTATAGAAAAATTAATTAGGCATCATAAGTATGAATAACTCATAATGACATGGAATTTCAATTACACATAGCCAATTCAAATGTGAATACCTATAATTAAGGATAATGGTAAAATAATGACCAAAACCAGAGTTACATCTATTTACATTTAAATAAAAAAGTAAAGATAAAGAAAAAGATAAACATAAATGAACCTAACTTAAATCAAGATATGAAAAATTAGGGTTCAAGTAGGAACAATAATGTTTAAAAACAAAACAAGAATAACTGAATAACATGAGATCAAGATATAAAGAATCAAGATCCATGTATACCATCAAGATGTACTTGGAAAACAAATAAAACAATACCAAATGGGAACTCAAAAGACCAAAAAAAATAAACCATGATCAAATAAACATACACAATATAAAATGTTTTTTGAGTTTTTGAATGTTTTATGAATGCTTTTGGAATTTCCTAAGTATCTCAACTTGATTGAGGATTAAGAGACATAGAACCATCCATCTCATGAAACAATGAGAGCACACCAACTAAAAATGATTGAAATACAGTGAGAGCATATGAAAATGGGGAACTAGTTGACCTTACCATGAATTGAGCACATCCTACGTAGTCCCATAAGGACCTCAATTCATAGTAATTCTACCTATAAAAAGGTGATAAAAATTTGACTAGGCCATAATAAATTTAAAAATAAAGGTAAGTGACATGACAAATGATAATAGTAATGACCAGGTGATGTGGTAATGCATGTTAAAAAGGCATTATACCTAAATTTCCCATAGGTAGTTATAATTAGGAAATAAAAATATAATTTTCTTAAAGGTGGTTATAATCATGGGAATCAAATATAATATTGATTTTCCCATAGGTGGTTATAATCAATGATACCAGATAAGATGATATATGAAATATAACTTTTCAAATCAAATGTCACAGTACATATATAGACTTCCATTCAACATGACATTCTAAAAAATTTTGAGACTAGATCAAAATCCCCTTATGAAAAGTGTGGAAAGAACCAAAGGAACCAAGATCAAAATGGGGTAAGAAAGATGGCTAAAAACAAGCCTTTGGTCAATAGTAAAGGAATGTAATAATAAAATGGTATAAGGAAAATGATTAGAATGCAAGTGTTTTTTAGTGGCAACAAAGTTTCCCCCAAATGATGATTGGCTTAGTTTTTTTTCAAAACATCAAAGGCATGGATTAAGTTGATCTCAAAATGGTGAGAGAATTTTAAACTTATACTGATCACAAAATGACAAGAGCATAATGAAGGTGACCAAGCTATCCTCAATAGAAATTAGACACTACCTACATAGTCCTAAAGGACCTCAAGTCAATGTAGTTCAAACAGTGTGAAACATATTAAACATAATGGTACAAAATGAATAAAATAAAATGGTCTATAGGGTTTCCCCCAAGGGACAAGGAATGGTAATGGAAAATGGTAAAATGAAAAATGAAAAAAGGTTATACTACTCCTATTGACATGGAGATGCACATCTTCTTCAACAGTGAGATAACAAAAATGATTAGCTATAAAAATTTCTATCCAACACCTCAACAAAATAACTAATTTGTTAAGAACATGTTGTAGATCTAGATTTCAATAATGTGTTTACGATATTCCTTGGTCATTGAATTTGATAATTTCAAACATAAGTATAAGATATCTTTATAGCCTCCAAATAGGAAAGTGATACCAAGTATGGTAAATAATGTTGGGCATAAGATAAATGGAATAAATGGGTAATGAATAGGTGGATTATAATGAAGTGTATCATGAATGGGTAACAAATGAAGATCAAGACTTGTAGTCAAACATAATAATTTTGATTCTAGATTTGACATAATTTTGGTTATGGTAGGGTTGAAGACCTTTGGAGATGATCTTGATATGGCCACCAGATTATTCTATTATTTGATCTTAAGAGTAGTTACCATCTAATTATGTTGTAGATTAGAAGATATAATGTTCATTGAGTAGTGAAAAATGTTTGTGCTTAGTTGTTAGTGCCTCAATGAGGTTTTCACCAATTAATTTGTCTAGATTATCCCATAACACCTTTGAGAAGGTTTTACTAAGATATGTTAACAATTGAATTTGATTACCTTTTATCACCTTCAAAAAGATTTTTCTAAAAGATGCCGAGTTTTATCTTTGATCGCCCCTAGATCTTTTGAAAAGGTTTCACTAGGAGAGTGTTTTTCTTTTGCATAAATTTAGTCTTGGTCCCCTTGATATTTTGTAAATGGTATGTTTTCATGGATGTAGTTAAATAAAGTGTGATTCAATTGATCCCAATCAATGTTTGTGGGATGTGGAATGTCAATATAATGGCTATGTTAGATGGGGGTTATAATAGGATGATGAAAGGAAACACAATCCTCATACAATATACTAGGACAATTTGTGTCGATGCTAATGTAATCATACTCAAAAACCATAGAAGTATCATAAATATATTCAAATTGATCTATAAGGTAATTGTAACCAATGTTGTAACAATCATGACTATACTTTGTCTTTGAATATGAGTCCAAATCAAGGGAATCTAAACCTGATATCTATGTTGATAGTGATTTTGATTTTGATGCTAAATCTGATATCAGTTTAAAAAGGGAACCTAACTTCAATGTTATTTCTTCAATTGATGTGGTTGTTTCTGTAATGTTTTGTTGAATGATTAGTATCTAATAAGTGATGGTTTGTGATAGAATAATGGGCAAAATAAAAAGTGATTCATCTAGGAAGGGTTCAACATAGATTGACTCATCTAAGTGAAGCCCATCAAAGATAGGGTACCACTCGAGGGATGACTCAATAGAATATTATCTGTCAAAAGGAGACTGCTTAATGAGTGGGAAAAGATCAAGAGACAACTCTATAAAGATTGGCTTGTCGAGGAGATAAGGCTCTTTAAAAATAGGTAACATATGAATAGGTGATTCATCATAGATTAAATTGTCACAAATGGGTGTTTCAATAATAACATTGTGATCTTGGTTAGTAATTGGTTACACAATTTCAATTTTGAACACACTATGGTCTTCATAAGATGGCTCTTGAAGAGGTAATGGTTCTTGTTTTGGCTCAATGATTGGCACATAATTTCTAAAGTGCAGAAAATTGGCTTAGTGGGAAAAATGGTATCTTCAAAAATTAGACTATTGAAGAAGGAAACAATAAAATCAGGTTCATTAGATTGATGTTCTTCAATAATAGGCTTAATAAATATAGGCAATGGGCCTAGAATAGTAATGACTGAACACTACATAGTTTGATTATTTACACAAAACAAAGGAGGAAGTCCTAAAATGGTAACCTTTACATGCTATGAATCTTGTGGGCTCACACATGTTGAAGGAGAATAGCCAAAAATGGTAACCTTCATTTGTTACAGATCTTTCTCACTCAAATTAGTCAAAGGGGGATAACTTAGAATGGTAACCTTCGAGCATAGTGCACAAATGAAAGGAGGATATACTAAAATGGTTACCTTTAAGCATAGTGTATAAATAAAAAGGGAAATATGAAAATGATGCACAAAAATCAGCATGGATCAGATTGATATTCAATAAATAGGGTCAAAGAGGGTGACATCCTCAAACAAGATAGAATGCTCACATCCACCATAAAAGTGCTCTACCTCACATCTAGGGACATAAAAGACCCCACTATGAGTATAACTTAGTGTCATGTCTAAAAGGTGGTTGTTCTATATGCTTACCAAGATTTAGATAATGTTTTGCAAACATTTAAACAAGGTATGTGTTTTGATCCTTTCTAAATAAGGTGATTAGGTACCAAAGAGACTATAAAAGGAGGGTGGATTGGAACCAAACACAATTATAAGAATGATGTTCATGAATTTACTCAACCTTAGGTAAATTTTAAATCATATGAATTGGAAGAGGGTATGATAACTCAATAATCCATTATGAAAACTAGTACACCAAAGCCTAGATTTTTGTGATACATCAATATCATAAAAGCTAGTTCATCTTCAATGAGTTGCTACTATAAAAATAGAAGAAATACTTTCAGATTAGGAAGGAGACAATGCAAACCAAAAAAATCAAGATGTGAAAACATGAAAAAATTCCTAAATATAAAACTAGAACCAAACAAGCGCACAATGTCATTGCATGGTAATAAGAAAGGTAGTATAAAATGTGTTCTAGGAATCAAAGTGTGAGTGATATGCTAGATGAATTAAGTACACCAATGATGATAATGATAATGAGTCTATGAATGGACTTTAATCTAAATTAGAAATTGAACCCAAGCTCCTTCAAGTGAAGTGAAAATGGCAAACCCAAATTAACACATCAACCTTATGAACACAAAAAGTACAATTTTGAATTTGAACTATCAATGGACTTAAGAAAATTTAGAAAGTTTTTTAGACTCAAATGGGTAGAATAAATACACCAATTATATGATATGCCATAATTTTTAAGATGACAAATTTGAACAAGAAAAAGATTGATTTTCACCTAGATAGTATAATGTCTCTTTGTTTAAGAAATTATGGAAAATGTGTTTGGTTATTAACATTTATTAACAAGAAAGTTTTGACTCAAATAAATACCAAATAATCTAAGACCAAAAGACAAATGCAACTAAGTAATCACCTTGGATCCTATCAAGGTGTGGCAAAGTGGGGTTTGACTAAAACTTACAAGTTTACAACCATCTAGATTGATCCCATGTGTACCAAATTTCATGTTATCACATGAGAAAAGAATCACATCAATTAAATCCACATAAAATGACTTATTTTGAAAGGTATTATCCATTTAAAAATTGATACATCCATCACTTTCTTAGTATAGTGCAATGTCCAAAATGATCATATGTTCTAAGCTTATTTTGTCAGTAATGAAGATGGTTTAATCTCTAAACCATCATCCCAGTGAGGTGATCCCAATTTATATACCCCCCATAGAGAGGGGTTGAAGATGATGTTAGGAGAAGAAACCCTAGGTCAAAGGTTCCCTATAGAACCTGTGGGAGCTAATGAAGTCCCCCTCACAAGCCAAAATGCATGAAATAAAAATATAAGTAAAAAGGCTTTATAAGTTTTTTTTAGATCACCCAAACCATGCAGATTTTGGGGAGATCCTAGATAACTTCATTTTTATGCCTTTGGACTAAGGCATAATTTGAAATGAAAATGAAACTTTTGATCCCAAAAATTCCCTGTAAGGTATGGGGGGGAGAGCATACATATACAAATTCCTTATTTCTCAAACAATTATAACAGATTAATGATAGATGACTTATACAAAACAAAACTTTGAAGTGACTTTTGGTTTTAAATCACCAAATTGAAGTGTTTGGTGATGTTTTTTGGCCTCTTGGCCTTAAGTTGTAATTTTTTAAAAAGACAATCATGAAACATTCAATATAAACCAATAAATTTTTCTTTTTAAACCAAATAAAAAGATTCTTAATTATTTTAAAGCATCAAAAGGAGGTTAAAAATTCCTAACTATTTTCAAATTGATTACTTTCCATGTTGGTCCTACATAAAATGTTAAATAGTCTTGTTTAGCTTTGAAGGACTTTTCAATTTTGAAATAAGTAACTTTGGAAAACATGATCTTGGGTCTATGTTTTTTAAAAAACACAATGAGTGTCAATGGTCACCTTTCACCATCACTAGTCAATTTTTAACTAACCATGGTCAGTCTAAACTTAACCATCGATGGTTACCTATGAACCTAAAGGCAAAAACATTATGCTTAAAAATGTTTGTTAGGATAAAATATCTAGAAGTTAAGCTTCTAGATCAAAACTATATTCAAAATAGAGACTTAAAAAACTCAAATTGTTAGAAATAAACTTGAATAAAATCTCAAAATGAAAATTTTTAAGCCATATTTCCCTTGCAACCCAATTGACCATGATTAGCCCTAACCATTTCCAGTCACTAAGAACCATTATCGATCACTGTGTAACCTGTGATTGCATAAAAAATGTTAGAAACATAGGAAAATGAGCATAAAAATTATTTTTAAGGATTTTTTAATGATTAATATGTAATTTTTAAAATACCATAGTGTCTTTCTTGCTTAAATGGACTCCATTAGTCCTATCAGGTGTGCCAAGATGTAGGATTGGATTACAAAGAGGATCAATTAAAACATTAGTCATGAAAACTCATAAAAGAATTACATAAGAATTGAAAATCTAAGCCAACCTATTCCAATGGGGTTTATGAATGATAATGAAGAAAAAATTGAAAGAAAGCAATACCAATACCTTTCCAAGTGATTCCACCATCCAAGAGAAACTCCAAGCATGTTTTTCACCTTGATCTAATGTTCTTATCTTTGTCAATAATGGATGCCAAGCTTTTACATCATCTCAAGATCACTATATATAACCTAGGCTCAGGATAAGAAATATCTAATTTGGCCTATCAAATTAATCTTACAAAGAAAACACACTGATCAACACAAAAGGTTGTGGTGACAATTATACATTATAAGTTTACAATAATTTAGCTTAAATTTTTTTTCTATGCCCTTCTATTTATAGATTTTCCAAATGGGTTAGGATCAACCATGACCATCTATCTCAAGATTGATATTTATGGCCATGAATCAATCTAATATTTGTAATTAAATCCATAAATATCCTCATAAAGATTTGGGAAGAAGGGACATTAGTTAGGCATGGCTGCCCTTAATCCTAATATTTGTTACATTTATGAATTATGGATGACACCCCATAGATCATGTCACTAGGTAATGTAGATATTGAGAATCAATTTCAATAATTAAATAATCAATAACCTCAATGGAAAATCTATTTAAGCTTTTGATTTGAATTAGTTAGCTTAAATAGGATTAATCAATTTTAGTGCAATTCTTTGGACATTGGTGCTCAATTAATGAAAATGGTTAGAAAGTCATATTACTAGGTTGTAATTTGACTCGGTAATAATTGGAAGGTGATGTTAGATGTGTATTTACCATGATCCCATTTAGGATGTTATTGACAAAAAATAATAAAGATAAGTGATGTGTACTAATGAATTAGAAGAAAAGAGTGATCCAGAGCACAAAAAGGCAAAATCATCATTTTGACTCAAAATGAATTTATCAAAGTTAGGAATCAAATAAAATAAAATACATTAACCCATTTAGGGATAAATTAACCTAAATTTTCACTTTTATATAACAAGCTTGAACCATTTATCATGTTTTTAGTGATTTTGGACTAAATTGTGCATTTGAGTGAAATTTGAGTAAGGTTGATAATTTCAACACAAATAGTGTTAGGAATTAGATGTCTATATATATGATTTTCACTAAAATTCTACCTATAGTAACATACAATGGAGAGAGTCTAAGGGAACCAAGAGTATGCCTTCAATTTGAATTCCTACTAAAGATTAGTACTAGGGTTTTATTGTTGAAAACACATAAATACCATATGAGAATTTGTAGTTGGGCACACAAATTATCAGTACTATGAAAAAATAAATGAAATAACTCACACAAAGATTATAATAACTAAGCACATCATAACCATGACATACATAAAGTGATAAAGTGTTAATTCAATTAACCTAACATTGTTGATAATTTAAACATGAAAATTAAAAAAAAATTAAACACAAAAGAGACCCTTTAGTAGAAAATAAAAATTGTATCCATTAAAAGAGTGAAATACTACTATAAAAATTGATATAAGCCACAATTACCAACTAGAGTGAAGATTAAAGTGTATGTGAAATCTTGGAAATAAACTAATAGCACTTTTGAGAATTTTTTTGGTTGACCTTTAAAACATAATACTACTTTTATATAAATAGATAAGGATTGGAGATCACCTCTAAAAATCATGAATATACCATCTTGGGCCATGATGGATACTCATAATAGTTTCAACCATGTTTCAAAATTTGAACCAAAAAATTCCTACAAACCTACAATAGATTTGTAGGGGACCACTAGTTAACACACATAGGTAGATAAGAGGGGTTGACTCTTATCTACTTCAACTAAGAGATCTCAGGTTCTAATATGGATACCATGAGGTTAAAATCACTATCCATCTTGGTTTAATTCATTGGAGGCTCCCTGAATATCACCTTAGATTGAGCTACCAGTCTCCTAGAGATATGGAAAATTAATATTATTGAGGCTTAAACTCTGAAGAATTAGATGATACTCATAATGGATTGAGTTAACATGTCCAAAACCACTTGAGATTCTTTCTAGTTTTCCTTGTTCACTTTATCCCTCATATTTTGGTCAAATTGACCCAAGTGGACTCCAAATTACCCTTGGTTGAGTAAAGTGCCATCTAGGTGGAATAACATAGAGATATTGACCTCCTTGAATTAAGTCAAAATCTTTTTCTCACCCTCTTCCAAGGGTTTTGTTTTAGTGTAAGCCAAATATAACCACTCCTCAATTTCCACTTTCATGTTCCCATCATATGTTTGGTACAACCCCAAATTTGAGGTTGGCATCAATTTGAGCTATGAGAACATCCCCTTATTAACCACTACCTACAACTTCCATCATTTCCCATCAATTTTTGTGATCCTCCTTTTGTAGGAATGTGTTTTCTATATAATTTTGTCAATATCAACTTGAGTTCCCACTAATTTCCCTAAAATTGAGAAAATAAGTAGGAGGGCATTCCTAACCTACCTAATTATTCTAATTGGCAACATACTCTTCACTTGGGATTTGAGAGTCCATACTTGGCTTTGTATCCTAAAGGAGCTTCTCAGACATGTCATGGGTAGCTCAAAATATGGACATTGGGTCCTTGGCCATATTATCTTATCCAATATCAATCCTTACCTTGGTGATGGAAAATATATCCTAATGGATCTAGCATATCACTGGGCTCCCCTCTTAGATTTATCTCTAAGTAAGCATCCTCTTCATGCTTGAAGGACAATTTTAGATAATTTGGACTTATCTATAGTCAAAATAAAAAACAAATATCAATAATACACCTACATTATTCAAAATTTTATAATTTTAAATTATCTCCAATATAATAAATGGGGAATAGATACAAATTATTACCATACTCTTTATGTGAAAATTACATAGAACTCAAAACTATTCATTTTCAAAGATCATATCTCATCCAATTTAGGGACTTAAGTCTATGTTATCTAAAATAGTCCTCCCAGAGGTTATTTCAAAATTCCACTATATGTTTAGGTCATCTTAGACATCTATCTATGGTACATGTGACCCTAAGATCATTGCTCAAGTTACAGGGGGTGTAAGAGGTGTGTCTAAAATGTTGGTGAAGGGCAGAGGATGAGGTAGAGTGGATATGGAGGAAGTGGAAGGAGTGAAAGAGGAAAGGAGTGGAGGTGGAAGAGGTATGGGGCTAAAAGGAGGGAAAATTAAAGGGGAGGACCATGGGAACATTTGAGTTCATTTTCATTATTGAATAAGGCTTAATTGAGGTAGGATTTCCCCAAGAACAAGCCATAAAACAATAAGGATGAGATAGTCTAGTTAAAGGAAAATGTAATGGGGCCTTGGGTAAGGGAGAGAGGAGGAAAATAACCAATCATTATATTTTGAATACTAGGTATAGAGGGGTTATTTTGACTTATAGAGGAGGTGGATTTAGAATTTAAGGCTTTAGGGTTAGAGATAGAGTATGGGTCACCTTTTATTTCTTCTTTGGCCTCTTTCTTGAGTTGATTCTGGGTGTTACATTATATGGTCTAGTTGGGATGATAGGGGCCATAGGGACAAATGGATAACCAATTGGAGCCATAGAAGGGATCATCAGTTTGACTAGAGTGAAGACTAAGAGGGTCCCTTTTGGAGTTATAAGTCTTTTAAAAGTTTTATCCATGATTTTTGTTGAGGCCACACACAAGGGAGGCACCAAGAGGACTCCAATCTATGAGATGAGAGGAGTGGAGTGGAATGACAAAGTGAGGATGCTCAAAAAGACTGAGGTTAATGGTACTTATGTGAAATATGGATATGAAATAATGGGGAGAAGAGGGGGTAGAGATAAATGAGTGGATGTTAGAATAAGGAGTTGGAATGAGGTGGGAAGAAGGGGTAGAAGGTAAACAAGAGGAGTAGAGGAATGAGTGAGGTAAGATAGATGGGTTCCTATCAGGTGTCTTATTCTAAGATCACTTTCAAGCTACCAACCACATCAAATCATAAAGGCTATAGTGTTTATGGTTGAGTAGGTTATGCCTAGGTTATCTGACATCATGTAATCTAGGCTCATCTCAATCATGACCTAGTTATTAGTGCTAATGGAATAGGTTGGGGTATATCTCAAGGAAAAACTATAGGATATAGAGACAAAGCACAAGAAAAAACTAAAGGGGATGGAGGTAAAGCTTGAGGATTTAGATCTACTGGTAGAAGTGGAGTTAGATCTAGGACTAGAGATCAAGGATGAAAAGATGGTGGGAAACCCTACAAGAATATCCATAAGATGGGTGAAGCTATTAGAGTCTAGTCCTCCATGAACTAATCAAAATATAGAGGAATTGTGGAGGGGCCTGCTTGAGCATTCTTCCCCTTATTTTTTTTCACTACTATCCCAGATAACACATCTTAGTCATCGATAGTGTTCAAATATAGATCATCATCATCTTTAATTTGATGGTCATAATTGATGTTGATATGTGTTAAATATTACACAAAACATGCTCAAATTACCCTTTTATGGTCCCACTACCAAATCTTACATTTTGTGAGGATGAAGGAATCTCACCTAGTAGCCATATTTTGTATCAAGGGTAAGTTCTTATAGATGTGGCTCCATATGGTGATCAAGAACTATAGTCATGCCTTCTATTAACATTGTATGAATAATCTAAATATGTTTTTCACTAGTTGATAGGTGATATCTTGCTCTAATAAGTAGTTGGTTACATAATATTGAAAGCATAAAGGGTCTTGGAAGAATCCTATGACTCAGATCACCATGTCATCTCTTTATAGCCGATAGTCATTGATGGATATGATAGAGTCTCATATTATATTTTAGATCCAAGGCATCTAAGCATAATTTATTTCCTAGTAAACCACTAGGTAGAAGTGGTCATAGACATCCCAGATGTGTTGGTGGAACTAGTGTCCATACAACTTGTATAAGATCACATGGATAGTTGGGCCACTATAAACCCATGTAAGAAAGGTTGAAGGCTTGAATGAGAGAATCCCATAGATTAAATTGAGAATTTATCTCATCATGTATAAGTTTAATCTATTTTAGACATGTGTAATGGCATGGACCAACTTGAAGCTGATCAAGTCTCCTATGTCTGAGATGTCTTAGGGAGTTAGGATCATGTGGAGAAGGGGCATGCATAACTCATTGATAAGTTGTCAATCTGGGTCTCCAAATATCTTATTCATTAGGATCATGCCCACTTGGCCTATTCCTAAAAGGTGTGAACCATGTAGGCATTGATATTGTCCTTGTTAACCCACATGGAGGTAGGGTTCTCAACCTAGCCATAGAGGATGTCATAATATGGTAGGTGTCCATCCAAGTCAACATTGTCATTACATAATATGATAAAGACAAGTATATAGGGGTGTATTATTCCTTGAAGGTATTCCTATATATATTGACAATCTGACATTGATAGGTGGGAGAGCACACCCAATCATTGATAGTGTTTTGCATGTGGATATCCTTGTAGAGGATATCAAACAATAGTTTAATGTAGGGAAATGCCTCTAGTTTGGTCATGAATCTATGGAATATACACTTTTTATGATAGGACCAAATGGAATCCTCATACTTAGCTAGCTGGTCATTGGTAGAATCCTTGGGGACCTACTTAATTACTTTAAATATGTCATTACAATGTCTATACTTGGTTAAACCAATGGGGAAAGTGGTGTCCCATTACTTAGGCTTGACCTTCAAGTTTTAGGATGTATCATATATTAAATTAAGATAGAGGGGGTGATGAGACCCATACATGTCATGTTATTATGTCCATATATTGTGCTCATCTTGCTTATTTAACATGCTTTTGAAACACTTTTCCATATAATTCCCTACTTCCATGAGCCATATAACATTATGTTTTCAAACTCTTTTAAATAGTTGAAATTATGTATTGAAATTAAATATATGATGGTTGTTTATTACTTTAGGATGCTTTTTATATGTATGTGTTTTGAATATGTTTTGAATAAATAGGTATACAACATGTAGCATCTTGCATAAAAAATGAATCTCATTACACAGACCATCCTATACTTAATGCATGACCAAAGGCATTGATGAATAGATTTTGATTATGTTCTAACTAAGTCATAGTAATGACTCTAACCTCCATGTATCCTAATAAGGAAGTATTTGAAGAATGAAATGGCCCTATTTGTCATGCAACAAAGTTACAATATTCACTTGAAGAATGCATTTAGTGAAAAGAACTAATTTTAGTTATTCCAATTAGAATGTATCTTAGAATAGAATGTATATATTTTTTTGCATAAGACAATATACTTTTTAACAGTAGAGTTGAGATATATATAAAATAGTACATGTTGAATAGAGATTATCAGAAGTACATTGTGTTAAGAAATGGTGATTGTAACTTCATGCAATAATTCATTTTTGCACTTTTGATTAATATGAGTGAGTAATTCTAAGTTCAAAATAGTATTGTAAAAGGAAGGGTTAAATCTAGAGTTAGGAGGAAGGGCCCCTTTTGAAAGGCTATAGAAACAATCCAACCCATCTAGTAAGTTAAGCATGTTATTTGATTTCCTTAAGCATTGTATGTTTCATTTTTGAATTGTGTGAATTGCATTCTTATTTAAGATTTTTTTAGGAAGCTTCCCATGCATAAGCATTTATTTTACTTTACTTTTTCTATTTTTCATTTCAAGTATTTCATTTACTTCACTTCAACATCTTAGATACATTTAACAAAATGTCAAATTAGAGATTGAGTGTGCACATATAGTGGCATCATCCTATCATGTCTACATCCTTGGGTTGACATTTAAATTAGGTAGAAAGTATAGATCCATGGTTATTATACTTTTTCATTTTGATCAAGAGAAGTTATCTGATTGTGAATCAATTGCTAGTCATTTTTGGTGCCATTGTTGGGGAAGGGTGTCACACACTTGTAATATTCAATATTAATAGAAATTATTTCAAGATGTTTATTATTTATCCAAATATTTATATTTTTATAGATTATATATTTCTTGCTTTCATAGTTTAAAATTTCCCTTTTTACAAGTAGGATAGTGCAAATCTTCAAAACCCCCCATATTTCTAACCCTATGTAGGTAGGGTGGGCAAAAAGTTAAGAAAAAAATGTTGATGTATGTAAAGTTAAGGGGATTATATAATATTTTTTTTGCCTAAATCATTGAAAATTATTAAAATATCTGAAATACATATTGTACCAACTAAGGAACATGAAGGAATTCTTGAAAATAACTCACAGTTGTCAATAAAAGAGGTTGAGAAAGAAGAATTTTTGGCTGGATTGGTAGTACAAGCTAGAGATCTTAAAGAGGTTCATACCCCTGAGAGAGACCCACATGCACCAAATCTAAGAGTTCTCACATTATCACCTCTAAAATGTTCATACCCTTGAGAGAACATGAAATTTTCTTCCCTCTATTACCCAAATTTCTTGCTAAGGAGGCATTCAAAGCTACACTATCCCCTAGAAGAAACACCATGCCAATATAATCTTCCAATTTAGAAAGACTCTTTGTTGAGACACTAGCTGAATATTCTAAAACCTCCACACCATCCCCATTGTATAGGAATCCATACATTCCTAAGGAAAAAGATAAAGTCTCTATCTTCTACATCCCATGAAATAAAAGAATTGATAGGAATTTTGAGTGTTGGGTAGCAACAACCTTCTATCTACCAACACAAAGAGTATTCATGGGGCATCACCAAGAAGAAAACACTAATAATGAATCTAATACTTTAAAATTTCCTATACTTAATCCTAATAAAAATGCACCTATGAAAAATATCCCTCACTCTACCCTCCTTACCTTTAGAGGAAAAGCATCTGAGGATCTTGATACATTTATTTTTGAGTTTGACATCTTATACCATAGCTATGATTACAATCGAGACTCTCAGAAACTTAAATTGTTTCTAAAACACTCAAAGATGCAATACTTGGATGGGTCATGGGACTTGGAAAGGATGCCATTTATATTTGGGAAGAAATTAAGGATAAGTTTTTGATGAAATATCAAGATTATTGTAGGGGCAGAAACTACATAAGAGATGACATTTTCTAAATGATGCAAGTTGCTGACAAGTCAATGGAGGAGTATATGGAAAGATTTTTGTTTATCTTGAAAAAATCAAAATATACCAAAATGTACAAGGAATAGATCAAGATGATATTCCTAAGAGGAATTAGAGATGATTGTCTAGAGGCACTAGATCTAATGTTTGGTGGTGATGTTTCTACACTGCCATTTAATGAACTAAAAATTCTATGTAAGAACTATTCCAGATCAACCATGAACAAAAGTAGAGGTAAAAAAATTCTTACAACATCTAATCTAGGACTATCTAAAGGTAAAATTATCAACCTACTCTAGGATATGAAGCAAGATATCATCAATCACCTAGCTACTCAACTTGATACATTACATACATGGAGAAAGCAAGAAAAAACCAAGAAATCCTTAGTCACCTATTATATTAAATGTGTAAATAAGATGAAATATTTTACATGTCTTTCCATGAAGGATCAGGTAGCCAGTATCACTAAGGAAAATATTGAGATAGTAGGGATGCATGCCATAAGATAAGATGAGAACTATGTGTTTTTCATGGCTCAACAAAAATTGTAGTTACAAATACTAAGTATGGCATCAAACTCTATGTTTGTAAATTCTCAATTCTCAAATAATACTCAATATGGTTCTTAGATGAATATACCTAATATAAATTGGTCTTAAACAAATCAGTATCTACCCCAAAATTAGTTATGTATGCAATTGAATAGACAACCTCAACAGGGATAATTCTAAAACTAGCAATGGTTCTATCCTTCTAATCCATGGAAACAATAATGGAGAGGAAATAAAGGCTTTCCCTAACAAATAAAAAAACCACAATAATAGGCCATAATGCCAAACACTTAGTAGCCTATTTGAATAACTCAATTACCCACCCAACCCATTCCCAATATTTCCAATAAGTTTGTTCAATTAACACAATCCACTAAAATAATGTAATATCCAACATACACTTTATATATTAATCAAGTTCAACTTCACTCAAGGCATGTTCTTCCACAACCCACCTCATCCACAATCATAGAAAAATTTGAACCAGATCCACTCCATACTAATCCATAGCCACCCATAGCCAACCCTAATCCAAGTCCATAAAATAATAAAAAAGAAATTGACAATCCTCCTTTTCTAGAAAGATTGAGCATATCACGTCTTGAACAAGAATCTAAATTTGATATCCTAGGACAAATCAAGAATGTGTGAATCAAAATCCTACTCTTTCAAGTAATAAAGGATGTTCCTATCTATAATAAATCTATTAAATAACTATGTTTGAAAAAATTAGGAAGAAATAATAAGGATCCTAAAATAGTCCAGGTCATTGGCTAATTAGTAGATATTATGTTGGGAAACATAGTTCTCCCAGAAATATTTTGATCCAAAAATTCCTATAGTTAATTTTAACATCCATGGCCAATCTATTTTCAATACTTTAATTAATTTAAATGTAACCATTAATGTGATGACCATGGATACGATGCAACAATTAAAGCTTACCACTCTCTGTCCAACACCTATTATCCTCTAGATGGCTGATAGATCAACTTTTAATTCTAAAGGAATTATTCAAGACCTTTTTATCACTATGGATTCTAGGCAATATCTAGTATAATTTATTATCTTATAGCCAAAGATAAATTTGGGGGGTTATCCTCTCATCCTTGTTCAGTTATGGTTGGATACCACCGATGCCTTTATTGGCTACAAGTTAGGAAATTTTTTATTTTCTAATAGAAATGAAACCACAAAATTGGTGCTATATCCACTTGCTCAACCTTCCCCAAAGGATGGACTAATCCCTTGGATTGATGAACTTGAATGATTTATCTCATTTTAGACTCTACATAATTGACTAGAGTCTTGATTTGCAATCCCAAGAAGAAGACACTATCCTTACTGGTATCCTACAAAACACCTATATACAAGATCCTGTAGCCACCAACCTATTGGACTATACACCATGCCATCTTCAAAATAGCTTTCTTGAGAATGATTTTGATGAAACTATAAGATAAATTTTGGAATTCCATCAATTATTTCCCCATAAATGTAGTTATGCTCCTTTAATCACCAAAATAGAGACCATGCTTTCTTTAACAAAGCAAGTAGACATCCTGCCAAACAAACCTCTTAATATCAACACTTCTTTAACACCTAAGCAAAAAATTTAGCTACTTACAATGCTAAGAAGGCAGAAAACAACATTTTCCTGGGATTACCGTGACATGAGACAAATACCCCTAGATTTATGCATGCACCACATTTACATTAAAGAAGAATGAAAACCAATTCACCAACCCCAAAGACAAATAAATCATGCAATCAAAGACATTGTCAAAACTATGTTTCAAAAACTCTTGGACATAATATTTGTTTACCCTATCTCAGATAGCTAGTGGGTCTCTCCCCTAGTCATTGTCCCTAAGAAAGGAGGTAAATATTGTATTTGTATTGACTACCAAGAGTTCAATGCTGCTACCAGGAAGGATCACTTTCCCCTTCCATTTATTGATCAATTATTGGATATATTAATATGAAAGAAGTAATTTTATTTCCTAGATGGATATGGTGGTTATAATAAAATATGAATTTCTTGACAAGACTAATAAAAAACTACTTTTACTTACCCTTGGGAAATCTATGCCTATTTCATCTTGCCATTTGATCTTTGTAATGCCCCAACTACTTTTCAATGGGCTATATTGAGCATATTTTTTGATCTCTCCCATGACTATGTTGAAATATATATGGATGATTTCACTATCTATGGGTAGATATTTGAATAAATGCTAACCAACCTAGAGATAGTTCTTCAATGTTTCCAAGACCATCAATTATCTTTAAGCAATGAAAAGTGCTATATGCTTGGAACTGAAGAAATTGTGTTAATACATCACATATCCCTTATTGGAATTAAAGTTAACCCAACAAAGATAAGTATCATCAAGGATATCCCAACATAAAATAAGTATAAGGATGTTAGAAGTTTTATAGGACATGCTAGTTATTATAGATGATTCATCAAAGATTTTAGTAAAATTACCACCCCATTATTTGGATTAATTACTAAAGATGTTGAATTTACATTAACTAATGATTGTCAAACTAAATTTCAACAAATTAAAGTCTATCTCATAAAAAAATTTATTCTGAGAGGACCTAATTAGAAGAAGCCTTTTTACATTCATACAGATGCATTTGACACCACTATAGGAGTTGTCTTTAGCCAAAAAGATGAATATCTGAGTTATGCAGTTTATTTTATCAATAATAATCTTTAAGGGGATGAAATAAACTACAATATAATAGAGAAGGAATTTATCATCATTGTCTATGCCATCAATAGATTTTGACACTACATAATAGGTTACCAAGTATTCATTCAAACCAACCATGCAACAATAAGATATTTAATGAACAAACCTACTGTAACAGGCAAGATAATTCATTGGTTAATTTTACTATAGGAATTTATATTACCATTATGGACAAGCTTGGTAAAGATAAAGTAGTAATAAATTTTCTATCTTGACTGCAAAATAATGAGCACAATCTTATTGTTGATGATTCTTTTCCTAATGAACATTTATTTATTGTAATAATTCAATCTCCTTGGTTCACAGATATTGATAAATATGTTACTATAAGATCACTACCACAACATTTCTCACCTAGGGATAAACAACACCTAACCCAAAAGAGCAGACATTATTCCTACATTGTAGGATATCTCTTTATCACTAGACTAGATTTAGTTATGAGAATATGTATCTGAGAAGATAAAGCTTATGACATTCTCAGAGCCTACCATGATGAGTCTTGTGGGAGTAATTTTGATACCAAATAGACTACCATGAAATTACTCACTATTTAATATTATTGTCCTTATTTTCATAAGGATGTCATGATGTGCACCCATAGATGTGATCCATGCTAGTGTATGGGAAAACCCACTCACTCTAATGAAATGTCATTATAGACAAAATTGGTTCTAGAACCCTTTGACAAATGGGGACTAGATTTTGTATGTCTCATTGATTCTAAATCCAACAACAATGAATACATACTAGTATGCACTGATTATGTCACCAAATGGGCAAAAGTCAAATCTTTAACCTATGCCTGAGATGAGAAGGTAGTTGAGTTCCTCTATCAAGAAGTGTTCACTCACTATGGATTTCTAAGAGAGATCATCACAGACCAAGGCCAAAAGTTCACATCAGACCTCACAACTACTTTGGTAAAATAATATGAAATCAAACACAATAAATCTACCCCCTAGCATCCTTAGTCAAATGTTTAGGTATAAGTGACAAATTAATAACTATAAAATATCCTCACTAAGACTATCAACTTGCATAGAATAAATTGGTCAACTCATCTTTTAGAAGTAGTTTGGGCTTACAGAATCACTTGGAAAACTAAAATTGGTTTCACTCCATATGAATTAGTTTATGGTAAAAATACTATTCTACCCATTGATGTTAAACATAAAACATTAAAAACAACACTTGATTTGGGCTTGGATCTTTTTCAAGCTCAATAAGAGAGGATCATACAACTGAATGCACTTGATGAACTAAGAAAGGAAGCACTTCATACTAAAATAATGCAAAGATAATGTGTAGGATGGCATGAAATGAATATCAAGATTAAGAATATCCAACCAGGAGACTGGGCACTCCTTTTTGGCTCTAAATATAAGGATCATAAAGGAAATATGTAGTCTAGATGGCTTGGGCCTTATGAGATTGAATGAGTTTTTAATAATGGAGCTATAAAGCTCATAACCATTGACTATATTTAGTTCCAATTATTTGTTAATGGCCATAGGCTAAAGCTATAAAAGAAACCATTTTTTAATGAAACTCTCACTCATCAACTTAGAGAACACCATCTATCTCTTCTTCATGAAGCAAATCAACCTATTCCTGTAGCTAAAAGGTATTTCTATCAACCCTTTTCTAATAATTTTCAATAGTAATAAAGCTTCTTATAGCTAAGAACAAGTCATTACCAATGAATTGGTTTAGGCTCAATAAAATCCTACCCTCTATATTCTTGTGACTTCAGTTGAGTTTGGACCAAAAAATGTAAAAAAAAAAAGAAAAAAATTAGAAAATTCAGCAATGAAAACCTTTGAGCATTATTGATGGATGTTGTCTCAAAAAACCAAGTCACTAGCTAATTAAAATTCATTATAGAGAAAGAGAGAGAGAGAGAGAGAGAGAGAGAGAGAGAGAGAGAGAGAGAGAGAGAGAGAGAGAGAGAGAGAGAGAGAGAGAGAGAGAGAGAGAGAGAGAGAGAGAGAGAGAGAGAGAGAGAGAGAGAGAGAGAGAGAGAGAGAGAGAGAGAGAGAGAGAGAGAGAGAGAGAGAGAAGGCACTAATAAAATAAAAATGTTTTGTTTACCCTTGCTTTTGCTTGTAGATTCATTCCCTTGGAGTAGAAATACATTTTCCTTCTTGCTATAGGATGCAAAAACTTGTCACGATAGGTGAAAAAATTACTACTATAAGATAAAACTTGCTGCTACAAGATAAAACTTGTTGTTATAGGACATATATTTTTCTACAATATGTATTCCTAAATTTCATCCTACATCAAGCATTTGATCCCATTAAAATTCTAACATATGCCATGATTGCCACTTCACATCATCATTTGTATATTTATGAAATGTATTTCTATATGTAATATGGTAATTATTCTATATTTATTTCTTGTTATACATTTTAATTATTTCTAAAGATTATGAGACTTAATGCTATAAATGTGCCTCTGTATCTTCTTCTTATCATTCCCTCTTACCATCTCCATCATTTTTGATGTGACAATTAACACAACTGCTACTACCACTCCTTACTCTTCCCATGAGTGTTTTGTGGATGTTAGCCTTTGCCCCTCGAGGACAAATGATAGATTAAGTTAGGGGGAGATTTCTCATTAATTAAAAAGGATTATTTCACATCTCAATGTATAAATCAAAAATCATTCTACAATTTCTCAAAACCCTTGCTCTAAATACCCAAACCTGTAACTCACACAATATGGGAGGCGATTTTTTGAAACATGAACCACTAGATATCACTTCCTTGACCAATAACCCATAAATCTTGGCCTTATTCTAGCATATAGGTTGGACATAGTATTTCGAGAAAATATAGTCCATGGATGAAGGAATTATAGAGGAATTTGTTGGTACATTACATAATAGTTTAGCCATTGTAAAAGGGATGGAAGTAAATCTGACAAAAATAACCATCAATAGAGTAATGAGACTACCTAGAATAGGGGAGGAATGATAAGACAAATATGATGTCAAGGCTAAAAGATGAAGGTTTAGCAGAGTAAATAAATGATTGAAAACCTCAAAGTAGGGAACTGTAGTGTTGTCTCTATTAGGAAGATGTAATAAAGTTGTTGAGTTTATCTCTAGATATTTCATCTATGAAAGAAAGTATTCAATGCTGCATGGCATACACTTCAAGTTCCTAAATCATTATGGCATGGATTAGAGATAAACATTACTAAATTTTTACTTCATATGATCACCAAGATGTCAAAGGATTTTCAAAAAGGTAATTCTAAAGGTCTCTCCTACCATTATCTCATCTAGTTGCTAGTTAAAAATTATTTGGAAAGAACTAGACCCAACATCAGTTGGAAGGAATTTCTCTAAATACCAAAAAATGAAAAGAGTGATAGAGAAGGAAATAAACTAGAAGAAGAATTGGAAGTTGAGGAGAAAAAATTAAAAGAATCCCTCCCTACAAAACCACAAGAACATATAATAAAAAACCTTATTTTGGCCACACAAGAACTTGTAGAAGAAGGTATTCCTACAGTAACATAATAACCTATAGTAAGGTCTGAGAGAAAGAAAAAAAAACTCATTCTTTAGCCTGATTCAAATGAGTCTAAGGAGGAATTTCCATCTTCTTCCAAGAAAACCAAAGTAACCCCCACTCCTCATAGATCTCATAGATTAAAAATAAAAATGCAAACTAATCCTTCTTTTGTTATTCAAATAAATGAAAAATCTGGGGAAGAAAGGACTACTATTAAAAATGAATCTATTGAGATTGAAATAGATAGGGAAGAATGTTCTCTAGTATTCCATCAAGAAAAACCAAAATAATTTGAGCATAGTTTTGAAGAATTATATGAGAAGCCAATGGAGTAGAGTCTTGAAGAAATGCATGAGGAATAAGAACAAGTGGAGCATAGTTTTGAAGAATTGTATGAACAACCAGTATAAGGAGAATAAAAATTTGAGAAAAATCTTTAAAAAATGCATGAAGAAGAAAAACAAGTGGAACATAGTTTTGAAGAATTGTATGAGGAATTAGTATAAGGAGTAGAAAAAGAGTTACATGAGGAACTTATGTAGGAAGAACCTAAATAATTGGAGAAACTTGTTGTAGTGCTAGTGGAATTTTCCACTCTTGATCAAACCTTGTAAGAAATTGAGAAATTAAGGAAGTAGCTATAAGATCAATGTAGTGGAGGTTTGAATGCACTTACTATAGTAGCTTATCAGTTGTAGCCCTTAGCTAAGGATCACCCTGTAGCTAAAATTACATAACCTTCTATAGAGGTTAATCAATAAGATGAACCTAAAGCTACCCCTAAAGTTAGGTATCACTCTTATTTTATAATATCTTCTGAACTATTGAATTAGATGGATAATTAATTTTAATCTCTAGAGGAAATGAAGAAAGAAAATAGGAAATTGAAAGAGGAAAATATGTTGAAAGAAGAGAGCATTACCAAACTAAAACAAAAAGTTGAGGACATGGTTGGTATAACTTAAGAACTCCTTGATTGTAGTCCTCTTGCAAAATTTTATTTAGTTTATCTTGAATAGCAATGGCACAAGTTCAAATTTATGAGAATTTATTGTGATATGCCCCATGAAGTTATTGATCCCCTTTCCTTATTTTTAATTTATAAAGTAATTTCACAGGAGAACAAGCACAATTATGCAAGTTATACCTACATAATTATGTTGTTCCATATGATAGAGAATGAAATCCCAATCTATATGTTGGAGATGTCCATTTTCAAGAATTTTCATCATATTTGTTAAATAAACAAAAAGGAGGAAGAGAAATAGCATAATACATGACAAAGGAAGATGAAATCTAGTTAATTATTAGGGGTAAATCAATGGCATCTAATGTTATACTAGCTAAGTGGGATAATATCATCTTAAACAAATAAGTCAGAACTTGGTTTGGACAAAAATGTGATGAGGTTCTATATTTTTATTTGGGATTGAGAACTTCCACTGGTCCTTCAGCTAAAGTCCTATATCAAATGCTATAATGAGATAACTACTACATAGAAGAAGAGGGATCCTTATTCCCCTTTTAATTTAAATTCAACATTTAACATGACTACACAATACATTCTTCTTGCAGGTGATATGGTATTAAAATTACTAAACCTAAAGTTCTATCCACCCCTATTTTGGTATCTTGTTCCATACTGGTAAGACAAAATCCCAGTGGATGAAGCTTGAGAAACCAAAAATTGGAAAATATTTGAGTAGAGGTGGGGTTTTTATGTTGACCTTACCAAGGGCACTATAGAACCCATGGATTTGAGAGTTCTGTATATACTTAGAACAAACAAGTATGGTGCTCAAGGTCAAGCAAGAGCTTAAGTTGGGGGGTGTGATGAGCCCCATAAATGACATGATATTGTGTCCATATATTGTGCTTATCTTTCTTGTTTACCATGCTTTTAAAACACTTTTCCATAAAATTCCCTACTTTCATGAACAATATAGCATTATGTTTTTAAACTCCTTTAAATAGTTGAAATTATGTATTGAAATTAAATATATGATGGTTATCTATTACTTTAGGATGTCTTTTCTATATATGTGTTTTGAAGATGTTTTTAAGAAATAGGTATGCAACATAGAGCATCTTGTAGTAAAAAGGAATCTCATTACATAGACCATCCTACATCCACTACGTGACCAAAGTCATAGATGAATAAATTTTGATTCTCTTCTAACTGAATCATAGGAATGAATCTAACCTCGATGGAGCTCAATAAAGAAGTGGTTGAAGAATGAAATAGCCTTGTTTATCTTGAAATTTTTTTACAAGATTCACATGAAGAATGTATTTAGCCAAAATAACCAATTTTTATTATTTCAATTTGAATGTATCTTAGAATAGAATGTATATATTATTTTGGATAAAAAAATCTCCTCTACAGTATATAAATATGTAGTAGCATAGTTGAGATATATAGAAAATAATACATGCTGAATAGAGATTTTCATAAGTACATTATGTTAAAAAATTTTGATTGTAACTTCATACAATAATTAATTACTACACTTTTTATTAATATGAGTGAGCAATTCTAAGTTTAATATAGTGTTGTAAAAGGAAGGGTTGAATTTGGAGTTGGAAAGAGGAAGGGCCCCCTTTGGAAGGCTACAACAAAAATCCAACCCATATAGTTAGTGAAGCATATTATTTGATTTCCTTAAGCATTGTATGTTTTATTTCTAAATTGCATTCTTGTTTAACATTTGTTTTAGGAAGCTTCCCATGCATAAATATTTATTTTATAATACTTTTTTTATGTTTCATTTAAATCATTTTATTTACTAAAATTTAGCATTTTAGATATAATTATCAGAATGTCAAATTAGAGGTTGAGTGTGCACATATAATAGCATCATCCTATAAAGTCTACATCCCTAGGTTACCATTTAAATGAGGTAGAAGGTATAGATCCATGGTTACTCTCCTTATTTTTTTGATCAAGAGAAGTATATCCAATTGTGAATCAACTGCTAGTTAGGGGGAATTTATAAGCTTTGGGTGTTTAAGGCATGATATACAGGGGTTCTATGTAACTTTGAAAGTGAGGAGTCTAAGAATTATTTTAAAGTAGGAATGGTAATTGTTAATGGGTATCCATTAGGATTTATAAATTCATGCATACATCTTCATGAATTAATGGCATTTTTTAATCTCACTTGCTATGAATTTAAAATTGAGTTAGTGGCTACATTTTCTCCATTTATTTTTAAATCTAAAATTGAATTTAGAACCCATAATCCTCTATCCTTAGCTAGATATAACAATGTTAATGAGATGTTTTCAAAACTATCCAATTAGGTCCAACTTCCCATTATATTAATTTCTAGCACATGGTAGGCATGCAGTCACATCCTTTAGAAGCCCCTCAACTATCTCTTACTTTTAACATGTGTTTCTCATTTATTAGTCTTCCCATTAATGGTTGACACCTAAGAATGGTTTTGTACTCCATGTCATTCCCTTAGACTAGGTGGCATGTCACCTGGGGACACATGGTACACACCTTAATTAGCCTTAGAGTAACTCACTATATACTTCATTTTAGAACTTCCCAAGTCATAAGTGGCAACTAGTTCATCCTCACACTAGATGATGTGGTAGCTTCACATTCAATCAAGCTTTCCCTAGATCTAACATCTCTAACAGGTCTAAGGGATTAACTACTCTAACTCTTAATGATGTGGAAATTTACCATTAAATCATAGTCTCCTAGGTTCTAACATCTTTGATAGGT
This sequence comes from Torreya grandis, assembly GCA_037957365.1. Classification (NCBI taxonomy): domain Eukaryota; kingdom Viridiplantae; phylum Streptophyta; class Pinopsida; order Cupressales; family Taxaceae; genus Torreya; species Torreya grandis. The sequence goes on from JARHVA010001809.1 coordinate 2,287,027, forward strand.
CTAAGGGACTAGACACTTTGACTCCAAATTACATGGTAATTTCCCATTAATCGAAGCTCTCTTGGGATTTGACATGTATGATAGGTTTAAGGGACTCACCACTCTGACTCTAAATGATGTGGTGATTTCCCATTAGGATAGGCTCTAATATATATGATAGGTATAGGGGAGTTATCACTCTAAATCTAAATGACATGGTGATTTCCCATTTGTCTAGGCTCTCCCAGCTCTTGACATCTTTGATAGGTTTGAGGGACTAGCCTTTTTGACTCTTGATGATGTGGTATTTTTTGATTTGGTTAGGCTTTGTGAAATTCACAAAATGACTAAGAAAGATAAAAAATTATACATCAATCTTAGCTATAAAATATAGATAACTTGATTTGTTATGGAGGATAATGAGTTTATTGCTTTAAGAAGGGAATTAGACTCTAGGAAATCCAAGTTAAAATCAACCTACAATTTTAACATCATGATTTAATAAAAGTAAACAACCACTACTAATTTTTATAGATAAATTAAAAGAGGCATGTTACTATTTGAATAAATAAAGGTGGTGTGTTTTATAATGTTTTAAGCAAGCATCACTGACAAGAACAAAAGAAATAAATCTGAATCTTTGGTTTGTAAAATGTTTAGAGGGGTCCTTCATTTTAGAGAAAAGAGCTATGTGTTGGACACAAAAATGGTGAATTCCATAGGGAAAATGATGAGAAACACTTAGAAACCAACCAATTTCTTCTTATTTCCTTATTCTACATAGAGATTATATGGGGGCATTTAATGTCTATAGAAAAGATGAAGCACCAAAGTCTCATAATAGAAAGCAGCATACTAAGTTTCCACTTGTAGATGGCCACCAACATGTGTGAGAAGTGATTTTCATTTTCAATTCATTTTTGGATTACCTTTGAGTAATCAAGGTTGGACTGGTTATCAGACTTCCTCTAAGGAATTATTTACTTAATATCTTGAGGGGTGACTAAGACATTATTTTTCTACTATACGGATGTACATAGCCCTAACATAGATGCCTCTAGTCATGTTCATGGCTTTACTTCACTACCATCCAAGATGGAAAGCCCACTGTGGAGATTCCCTGTATATCCCTTTCAAGGTAGACTCATAATTTAGATTCTACATACTTTGCTTATTTTTTCCCATATTTCTCAAGAAGAGATAATTACTTATTAGTCTTATCTATTGAGGGTTTAGGACCAAGATAAGGGTGAATAGATAAGGGGTAGGTTTTGAATAGCCATCCAACCCTTGATCAAATTGAAAAATATAATATCTTTTGGATATATTATTTTAAGTTCATCTTGATGTCCATCATGGGGTTTAAATTATTCTAAAATCCACCTATTTATTATATAATCATTGGCACCTCAGATCTTGGATGTCAAGAGTCCCCCTTTTATATTCCTATAATTTCTTAGACTAAAGGCTTAAAATTAGGATTCCTTTCTTATAAATAGTCCTCTTGGGCTTTAGCCACCACCTAGAGTAGTTACTAACAAAGACCAGGCACCAAAAGAATAATGCAAAACAAATAAGAGGCTAGAGGGGAAAAATACAACATAAAAGAAAATCATACAACAAAAACAAACACACGATGAAATCAAATACACAACAAAATAAAATCTATTTAATATATACATTATTGCCTCCTACTAATATTACTTAGAAACCACTTTGGAGGGGATAACTCAAAAATATTGCTTTAGGAACTATCTATTTATTAGAAGAAATAAGTTATTTCTCTCACGATCCTTGAGACAAAAGGTGTTTTGGCCCAGTATTTTGGCTATCTAGTATGGGCCAATCTCAAGGGGATTTAATTTTGAATGTTGGCCCTTATTTTCATGGGCCTTATCCCACATCAAGATTAGGTCTGAGATTATAAAGGTCTTAACCTTTACCATCTTGTCAAACCACCTATTGACTATCTTGATGTTTTCTAAAGCTTAACAAATCTTTGTCTTAGGCTTCTTCTAAATGAATTAGGTATAAGAGTCTAGAATTCACTTTGTCATCTAGCTCCATGAATTACTACATGAACTTATAAATAGGAATTTTGAGACTAACCAACATGATTGGATCCAATTCATAGATGAGAAGGAAATGATAAATTTTGAGGGTTTATTTATAATTGGTGTAGTCTGTCCATATGGAAAACTTTAGAAATGATTTCCATTCTCAAGGCTTCTCTCTAGTTGATTTCTTTATGGCATCGATAAAATTTTTGTTGGTGGATTCTACCAATCCATTCCCTTATGGGTAGTTATTGGAGGATAACTTAAATGTGATCCCATTATCATAGGCTCGTTCTATAAATTCTATGGATTTAAAGGTAGGGCCATTCTTACATACTAAAGAAATAGAGACCCTAAAATAGGTGACTATGGCATTCTATAAGAACTTGATGACTTTAGTAGCAATGATCTTTTTTGTTACAACTACCTTAAACCATATAGTGTAGTAGTATGTGCTTGTGAGAATGAATTTATGATTGGATGATTAATTTGGGTTAATTAACCCAAAAAAATCTAGTTTGTATTGTGTGAAAAACATAAATTATTGCAAAATTTTAACACGTGTTTCCATTTTAGCAAAGGTTTGGCATTGGTGATAGAAATTAACATGAGTATGAACATCTCTAAACTATGTGGGCTAATAAAAACCTAGCATGAGAACCTTGTAAGCCATGGCATTTGTTGTGGGATGGATGGATCCAAGTTTTTCATGGAAACTTTCCATTATGTCATTGGCCTTTTCTTGTGATACATACTGGAGGTAGATTAATTCATGGTTTCTTCTAAAGAGAACTCCTTTATTTAGCATATAATGCATTATTTTCAACCAGAGGGTTCTTCTCTACATATGTTTGAATCCTAGGGGTGAATTTACATCAAGTAAAGAGTGCATGACCGGGTCATACTACTCTAAGTGTTGTACCCTTTGTTGGTCCACCTGGTGTATCATGATTCTTAGATCTAACTCTATGATTAGCTAGATGAGTCCTTGTCCCCTTACTAACTTGGCTAACTTGATTTCCAAGTCACACTTTTATAATTTAATCATCTATTATCCTCTCCTCTCACCTAGACCATTCTACCCCAACGTTTGATTTATATCTAGGTCTAGGATAATGTCATGCACTCTATTTCATAGGATGTTATGTATTAATTTATTCACTACATTGACCAAAGAATAGGCATGCTTGTATAGGGTAGAATATTAGAGTTTAGAATTTTTAATATTAGTGTTCATAAAATACATAGGGTTTTCTCCTTATAACCTTTAGATAAGATAAGAAGTAATGGTTTGATACAAAGTAAATGGATAGATGTTTAAGTCTTGAGTGTAGTCTAGGTGGTGAGGACTATGGCTTACATTATTACATCTTTAATATATTAGAAATATTTCCTTGATTCTTATTTACACTACACCTTATCATCCTTTTTCAATATTGAATTCAAGGGATTTACTATTTTAGAAAATCCAGAAATAAACTTACTCACAAAGTTTAGTTTACAAAAGAAAGAACTTAGTTATTTCTTGTTGTTAGGTAAAGGTAGTTTATACATTACATTTGCCCTTCTAGGGTTGATAGCAATACCTCTTTTTTGATAATGTGACTAATAATCTTACCTTTGGTAATATTGAAAAATCTTACATTTGTAAAAACAAAATAAGCTCTTCTTTGGGTTTAAATAGATGCCATATCATATGCATCTTTAAATTACTCTTTTCAAGTGGTGCATATGATATAACCTATATTTAGATAACATGAGTAGGTCATCCATATATATTATTATGCACTTACCTATTAGGCCATCAAAGGCAAGGTCCACTTCCCTTTGAAAGGTTAAACTATCATTGATTAGACCAAAATGCATCCATTTATAAGTGAATGTGCCCTAGTTGATGGTGAAAGCACTATTGGTTCTATCTCCTAGGTTAACTAGGACCTAGTTATAGCTCAAAAACCAATCCGAGAAGGACATCATCCAAGACCTAATCACCATTTAGATCACCTCATCTAACAAGGGTAATGGGTATTTATTTTTATCCAAGGCCTGATTCAAATTTTATAAGTGCACACAAAGGTAGATTTCACCATTCTTATTATACACTAGGACTAGGTTAGCCACCCAAGTGGAGTGGTAGACTGGGAAAATTATCCCTGTAGAGTGTAATTTGTGGACTTTCTTATGAATAAAGGGATCTAAGATTTGGTTAATTGGATTTTCTATTTGTATGAAGGGTTTTGTGTCATATTTTAAGGGGATGATGTGAGTAATTACTCTCAGGTTGAAGACCTTAAGGTCTCCATAGGCTTAGGAAATTACATCCTTGTACCTTAGAAATAATCTCTATAAATTTTCTAATTTATGGTCCATCTAATCTAGACCCATGTTATTTGTTTGGGGGTTCTCTGTAGGATCGAGATTAATGAGTAACACTTATGGTCTTCAAACTTAGGCCTTTTATCTTGGAAGGTTGGGTCTAATGCATCAAATGATCTTTCCATTAAAATCATCCCTTTTGGGATCCTATTCCTATGAATGTTTAGGATCCCATACTTATCCAACTTAGTCTTAGGGTTGTCACTATCCTTTGCATCTATGATTTGGGCTTATAATATCCCCTCATTGTTAAGGAATTGGATGATTTATTGGTCATCTTCAAAGACCTAGAAATTAGTCACATTATCTAAGATAGAAAGATAGGGGATGAGTTCCACAAAGAACTCTTTTATCTCAATGTCATCTATAGGGCTTAAGTTTACCATAGTTGATGCTATCAAGTCTGCCACTTGGTTTTCCTCTTGAGGAATAGGGATGGTATTGAATGTATTAAACATTTCAATCATGTACTAAGCTTTGTGTTTATACCTCTTGAAGTTTGATAGTTTTCATTGAAAATTAGTTTTTATTTGGTTTACTACAAATTTATAGTCATTGAATACTCTTAGGTCATTTGCTTCATGTCTCAATACAAATCATAATACCAAGATTAAAGCTTCATAATCTATTAAGTGATTTATGCAAGGGAACTATAGCCTGTATGATGCTAAAATTTTCCTCCCTAAGGGATATATAACCAAATTACCAGCCCCACTACCTTGTTTAAAGTGATATCCATCTACATAAAGAGACCATAGGATAAGTGGACCTAGGTCATGACTGGTTTGGTTTTTTGGATGGTTGGTGCTTAGTGTGTACATGCTTAGGTTTTAAGAAACTGTGTTTATATTCTCATTAATAGCATTGTATTAATTAATCATGTGTTTCATGCATGGTTCCATATCCAATCATATTTTTTGGATACTCCTCTCCATGGAGACCACATATGGGATAAATTTATGGCCATATACCCATTTAGGGCTTTGGATCAATCTCTTCTAAGGAAACTACCATAGGCTTATAGGATGTTAACCACTTGAATGTCTATAATGTTTTGAATCCTAGGTTAAGATTCCAATTGGATGAGAATGTTTCACAACCCATATGTCAATTTTACCTCTAACTTATCCAATTAGACCAATACCTATCTAATTTTATGGGTCTAGACTGAGTTTCTTGTATATGCCTACTAGCATCACATTGGTTGAGGCTCCAAAATATACTAAGTCATTATAAATATTATTTCCAAAAAACTAGATGGTCAAAAGGAATGGGGGAACCTCCATATTATTTTTGTGAATAATAATATTAGTGTGTGTTTCTCTTAGTTTTTTCTAGGCTTATGGGGTAAACCTTTGAGTCAAAGAATTTAACAAAAGTTCTCATTGCTCTATGATTTGGGCAAGCTCATGAAGGGGGTAACGTTAGCCTTGATTTTATTCATATCGTTGAATATGTTGTAACACCTTTTGAGAAGTGTTGTCATTGATGTCAATTTCAAGGTTGATGTCATTGATTTTAAGATCAATATTGATGTCATTGATGTCAAGGTGCATTTGGTAAAGATGCATGGTGAAGTGGGATGTAACAAGATAAAATTTGAAGGTAGCCTATTATATCTATGTTTATAGATAATTTTAAGGAAAAATAATGTTTATTTTGAGGTTGATTTTTAAGGTTTAGTAAAAGGTAAAAATGTTTGAGTACCAATCTTTGAGTATAAGGTGTCTTGAGAAGTCTATTCATCACAAGCATAGTCATATCATGAGCATGTGTATAATGAGGATGAATAGGTATGTGTAGAGGTATTATAATATTTTATGATAATTAAATTTATATAATCATAAATGAGTATTTTAAGGTCAGTTATCAAGCTTCAAGTGCTTGAGAAATCTAGTCATGACACTGCCATTACATAAAGAGACCTTGTGAGAAGGTATGAGCTTTGTGGTCTGGTGAGATGAATGCATAGAGGAATAAGAGGCCATATGATTTTTTTTATAATGTTTATGAGGATTTGGATCACTCAAGTGAGTCTTAGGGTATGCATACATGGGTAAGACTTACATACCTTGTATGTAACTAAACCACCTCTAGACCTTGCTTGGCCTAATAATGTAACATGAGCTATTAATAAAACATATGAAGAATACTTGATAGTTTTTGAGAATTATATTGGTTTTTTGAGTTTATAAATTATGTTTTTATATCTTGGATAGTGGATATAAGGTTAGCTTCAAGACCTATTATGACTTACAGGTCAAGGCCTAGAGAGTAAAAAGAGAGATGGTTACCAGATGGGGTATCAAGATTAGTTTCCAAGGAAATAATGAGAATGTGAGAATTTTTAGTGGTTTCATAGGTTTTCCTAGGTGTTTTTACCAAGTATAAGGTCAATTTTTTTAATAAAATATGTGAAAAATAGTTTTGAGGTTTCTCAAGTGCATAGAATGGAGGGTTCTCAACCCGAGAAGGATCTTCAAGTGTTCATTGTCACATGCAACCTCTACATGGGAACTTGAAACATTAAGGAGATATTGGAAAGGGTATTATTTAGGATATTTAGGAATTATTTTTTTAAATTATGGGTAATCATTTATGAATAATCGTTAACACCATAAATAGTGTTAACCCTCTCTAAAACCCTAATAGTGACCTAATGAGAAATATATTGTTATAAAGTGCTCATAATGGTTTTACATTACTATTTAATTTATTTTATAATATATTAAACTCTCATATTCACCTCTAGGTATTATTTTTTTGTTAGGTGAGTGATTTGACCCTACATTATAGGCCTTATTTCTCAAATATTTGTTATAGTAATCAGAGTTGACCAAGTAAAAATTGCTAAATAGATGAATGTTTATGCTTGATAATTTTATTATATGTCCATGGTGGTTTAAAATTATGTTATATCCATCATTATTTCCCATTATTATAATTTAACCAGTTGTTAATAGGCCTAATGGTGCAAATAATGAGAGAATAAAGTAGAAGTGAGAAGTTGATTAGGGATGTGTTATCATGGATTAGGGATGAATAAAATTTCATGGATAATTTTTAAAATAAATTCAATAAATTTACATGTTATATATATTATTTTTAGGTTAGTAGACATGATGGAAATATAGCTCATAAGTTAACTTGTCTAGTGAAGGTGAGACAGTGAAGGTGCAAGTTCATGAGATTAGTCTGAAAGACCACTATTGTAAATTGACCATGGTATATTTATATATTATATTTTTATAATTATCTCATAATATTATTCAAATGTATCATAATTATATTAAAGAGTGTACATAGGTGTTGAAGGTCATTATCACCATGACTATGTTTGAAGGTAAACTAATAGATTTGGGTAAGTTATAGTGATGAGTTGGAGGATATTTACTATAAGTTAATGTATATAATACAAATGATGTTATTTTTTTGTAATTTAATTACATATACATGATTTAAAAAATCTTATAAGTTAGTATAAGAGATTAAAAAATTGAATCCAAAATGGGTTAACTAGTTCATGTTTGACTGTGTATACTAAAGTCAAAAGATTGGTCTATAAGACCAATATTTGGCATTATAAATTGTGATATTTTTACTTGAGAGTGATATAAATATATAAAATAATATAATTAAGGTGTAATATTTCATATAGATTATTCTTTCAGGGGTTGAATATCAAGTTTCCATGACTATGTTTTGAGGCTAGTTGGTAGTTTTGACTGGGCTACTTGCAGAGAAGGGTTTGAGTACTTTTGACATATGTTGGTAAGTATAAATCAAATGATTATTAACATGAGGTAATTTATATTATATATATGTTATTTTTTTCCATGGTTTATTTTAATTTTTTTAATTCTTTAGTTATTAAAGATAGACTTTTTAGGTATGCACAAGCCTAATATGAACAATACTAATGGTGTGCTCCAAGTAATGATTTGAGATAAAAGGAGTTATGAAGATAATATGATCTAAATATGTTTATATTTATGTGTAATATTATATTTTACTTCCATATTAAATGTTTTAATATGATCCAATAATATCAAAGCGTGACTTGTGCTAAGTAGGCCTAATAGGATTAGGTTTCCGTGAGACCTAAACGAGAGATAAGGCCTAATTGACGTGAGTCAGACCTAAATGGGACTAAAATAACATTTTATAAATGTATATTATATTTCATAAGATCCATTACATTTCCAAACTAATAGGATAAAAATGTTTGACCAAATAAGAAGGATATGAACAAGTGACTTGTATAAATACTAGGCAATTTTAGGCCTATTTGAGTGTGAAGAGTGTAAGTGAATAAGATAATATACATGGGTGAGAATAATAAGGTATTATATACCATAAAAATATCATACAAGATCAGTGATGAAGCTTTGATATAGGTTTTTGATATAAGGATCAGTGTCATATGACCTAATCAAGTCAATAAGAGGGCTAGTTGAGTGAAGAAGGCTAGAGACTAGTTTTGAGAGGGATAGAAGTATGTGATGAGATGAGGAAGGAGATCATAATATGTTATATAATAAACAAGGTATTATGAAGGTGATCACATTTTTTACATGGTTGATTTTATTTTGGGTCATCTATGGGATTGATGCCTCCTTGCAAGTGGGTGTTTGCTAAAGCCTAGCTGAGTTGGTCCTTATATAGTTGGGGTTGGAGATCCATGTGAATTAGGTTATTCATTAAAGTTTGTTTTTATCTTATATGAATTTATTCCATTTTAATCATCAATGGGTTTTATTTCCCTTGATGGTTTTCCCACATATATATATTTTTTATGTGTTTCATGCTCTTGTGGGTTGGTGCTTATGCTTGCTAAAATATACATGCTTATTTAAATGATCTATTATTGATTAAGTAAGATTGTTTAAGATAGTTTTTTAAGTATGATTCAATCCCCCCTCTCAATAATTTTTATTAAATAACCTCCTTTAATTAATACTAGTGTGGTTTATAAAGATGTCTTAATCTCTTGAGGTATTGGAGGTGAAGGATCATTCCTAGTGTTTTGGTCTAGTGGGGTTGCATCATTATTTGAGGGGTTCAAGGTAGTAAGGGGATATTTTTGTTACCTAATTCTAAGGGTGTATTTGATCCTTTATAATTGATGAAATTCCCACTTAATTAATACCTTCTTATGGCTCTTTTTCCTCTTGGCTATGGTAATCTAAAGTTTCTAATACCATAGTAGTATTAGGGATTTACCTAAGTTAGAAAATTATATATGATTAGGGACAACCTCATATTATTCCATTTATTTTTGGAATATTTTGAAATTAGAACCAAAATTTGTGTATTCTAGCTCTCCATGTGTTTCTATGTTATGCACATGACACTAGTTGGGTTAGGCTATCTCAAAGACATTGATCTCAAGGAGCCTATTGGGTGAAGGTTTTAGGGGGTTGTGAGGGTAGTTGTAGATAATATTTGGATTTTTATATGTGAAATTATTATTATTATATATTTTTGTGTTAGAGCTATTCATCTATCTTTGCATCCGTAGGAATTCATTATTAATATTTTTTACCATTCATTGAATGACATCTAGATCAATTTTAATAGACACTTGAGGCATGGTCTAGGTGTTGTTAGCTAAAGTTAACATCACTTGGTGTTGAGTCTAGGGAATTATATCCTAGCCCCTTGGGTTTAGTAAACCTAGTTGTTGGTTTGAATTGGGATGACCTATTGGGAGTTGGTGCATTACATGGAGTGATTGAGGCATATGTGCATTATGTTTAATGCTAGGTGAGAAGTTCAATGTAGGCATTTGTGGTAGCATGCTAGGAGTAGGGATCATGGTGTAGCCCTAGGGTTTTAGTTTTATATCCACTTTAATTCTCCTACATATTCTGAGGATAGGTCTTTTATAACTATGTTCTTCTCATTAATATGGTCATCCAAGGATCCATAACATTCTTATACATTTCAAGTTCTAGTTGAAGGTTAGGTTGGTAAAGAATAGTTACCTATATATACATCTTTTGGAACCTAACATTGAAATTTATAATGGGATTATTGGGTTATCTCTTGATACAGTCAAAAATGTTGATACAGGATGTTGGGGTTTATTACTTTTCCAAATTAGGTGAGGAAAACAAAACTTAAGTCATCCCAAATTGGTATAGATTCTTCAAGAAGGTTTAGAAACTAATCATAGGTAGATTCAATCAAGGTAAAAGGGAACATCCTATATGCCACATCCTCATGTTATAAATTAAATAGTGTCATGGGTCTTATAGGAGGTTATGTGTTCCTATATGATTCATCCTATACTAGGGATGAAACAAGGAAGATACCTCTCAGGGTTATTAAGTAGATCATGGATGATTCCTGGGATGTTAATGGTTGAGATAGATAACTAGGCCATCTTGGGTTGTGGGTTTAGAATAGGATGCATAAATGATATTATAGGAATCATGATATGTATAAGTTTATAAATATTAGGATTTTTATAGAAAAGTAATGGGGAAATTACCAATTTACCTCAGTAGGACATAGATTTTGTAACAGGTGAACTAGTCTCCTAGATGTTACATAATCAAACAATAATTATTATGTTATTAACAATAAACCAAACTCAACATATTCATAAAATGAACTAAAATTAAACAAGCATGAAGTACCTTAGGCACTCCTAGAACTAGATGTTATTTGCTCCAATTTTCTCCTTATCAAAAGATGCCCATGAGACTAGGAATTGGTTTAAAAGGGGAAAGTGAGGACAAATATAGACTTTCATCCTCCATTTTAGGACTGATATAGGATTAACCTAGGGTAGGTTGTGGGTATTAGACTTAAAAAATCGAGTCTACATGAATAGTCTCCAAGAGATGCATTATTACCACCATAAGTTCAATATGCTATACTTCACATAGGTTAAGGATAGTTATGAATACTTGAGTGTTGGGTTTATTTTTTATAAATATAAGGGGAAAAGGAAGATTTTAGATCCACTAAAAAAACAAAAAATAAAGGGAAGGGTAAATTAGAGAAATGAAACCTCTAGGTTTGAAATGAGATAAATGCAATGGTCATTGAACCAAGTGACACTACCATAGTTATACCACTATAGATCGAGTTTCACTAAAGTTCTACTTATAAGAACATACATTAGGGAGAGTCTGAAGGAATTGGGATTATGCATTCAATGTGAATTCCTACTAAATATGAGTATTCAGGGTTTATTATTGAAAATACATAAATTCCATATGATAATTTACAATTAGGCACACAAACTATCTGTATTACCAAAGGAAAAATGAAATAAATCACATAAATATTATAATAACTAAGCACATTATAATCATGAAATACTTAAAGTGACAAAGTGTTAATCTAATTAACCTGACACTGTTGATAATTTAAACATAAAGATGAAAAAAATTGATCATAGAAGAGACCCTTTGGTATAAAATGGAAATTGTATTCATTAAGATAGTGAAATAATACTAAAATATATGATCTGGGCCATTATTATAGTCTAGAGTGAAGGAAACACAGGTGAAATCCTAGTAATAATCCAACAACACTTTCAACCAATTTTTTGCTTGAGTTCTAAAACATAATATAACTCTTATATAAATAGATAAGGATTGGGGATCTCCTCTAAAAATCATGAGGATCCCATCTAAGGCCATGATGGCCAATCATAATAGTTACAACCATATTTAAAAATTTGAACTTAAACAAGTCCATACAAACCTGCAACAAATTTATGGGGACCACTAGTTAACATGTGGAGGTAGTTAAGAGGGGTCAAATCCTAAATGATTCAACTAAGAGCTACTGAATTTTAATGTAGCTACCACAACATCAATTCCTTATATAACTTAGCCAAGTTCATTGGATGCTCCTTGAAGGTCACCTCAACCTAAGCTACCAGTATCTAGGAGATCTAGAAAACTATTTGTATTGAGGCTTAGACTCTAAATAATTAGTTAATACTAATAGTGGATTGGGTTGATAGGTCTAACACCACTTGAGCTCCTTCCTAATTTGTCTTGGAAACTTTATCCCTCATAACTTAGTCAAATTGACCTAGGTGGACTTTGAGTTCCCCTTGATTGAGTAAAGTTCCATATGAGTGGAATAACATGGAGATATTGACCTCCTTGGAGTAGGTCAATATATTCTTCTTGCCCTCTTCTAAAGGTTTTATTTTAGTGTGAGCCAAAGCTAACCAATCCTCCATTACCACTCTCATGTTCTTGATATAAGTTTGGTATAACCCTAAAGCTGAGGTTGGCATTAGTTTGAGATACAATATCCTACCCTTGTTGATCACTACTTATAGCTTATAGCACTTCCCATTGATTTTTATGGTGAATTTGTATTCAATATATAATTGTGTTGGTCTCAATTTGAGTCCCCACTACTTTCCCTAGGATTGATAAAAGTAGTAGGAGAGTATCCTTGACTTGTCTGATTAGTCTGAATAGGAACATATTCTTCACTTGGTGTTCAAGAGTCTAAACTTATCTTTACATGTATTGAAAGATATTTTTAGACATGTTGTGGGTAGTTTGGAGGATGGATAGTGGGTCTTCATCCATATTATATTCTCCAATAACATTATTCACCTTGGTGAGGGAAAACATATCTTGATGAATCTACTATATCACCAGGTTCCCCTCTTAGATGAATCTTTGAGTAAGTATCCTCTTCATGATCCTAGAGGTTTGATCAAAACTCCATTATATGTCTGGGTTTCCCTAGACATAAATCTATGGTGCATGTGACCCTAGGACCATATATTGAGTTGTATGGGGTGTAGGAGGTGTGGATAAAATTATGGTGAAGGACAAAGGATGAGGTGGATGGGAGATGGAGGAAGTAGGAGTGAAAGAGGAAAGGAGTGGAGGCAAAGAGGGGAATGGGGGTCAAAGGAGGGAGAATGAAAGGGGAAGCTTGTGGGAACATTTTAGCTCACCATTGTTCTTAAGTGAGGTTAATTTTAGGTTGGATTGTGGCCAATAATAGGTCATGTAACAATAAAGATGAGATAGGTTGGTTAAAGGAGAAAATAGTAAGGCCTTGGGTAAGGGAGAGGGGGTGAGGAGCCAATCATCAGGTTACTTATACTAGGGATGGAGGGGTTTCCAATACCTATGAAGGAGGTGGAATTGAAATTAAAGGCCTTAGGGATAAAGTTGAATTATGGGTCACCTTCTATTTCTTCTTTGACCTCTTTCTTGAGTCAGTTCTAGGTGTTGTAGTGGATGGTCTAACTAGGATGACAGGGGTTCATAGATAACCACTTAGATCCATGTAGGGGAGCATCAAACTAGTTGAAGTGGTGACCAAAAGGGTCCCTATTGGAGGTATTAGGATTTTAAAGAATGCATCCATGCCTACTATTGAGGGAATGCCCAAGGGATGCACCAAGAAGACTCTAAGTTATGATATGGGAGGAATGAAAGGGAAAGAGGAAGTGAGGACACTCAGAAAGATTGATGTCAAGGGTACTTTGGTGAAATATGGAGGAGAAAAAATGGGAAATATAGGGAGTAGAGTTAAACTAGTGGGCACCAAAATAAGGAGTTGAAATGAGGTGGGAGTAATGGGTAGAAGGAAAATGGGATGAGATAGAAGAGTGAGAAAGGGAGCCTAGATGGTTTCCTAATGGCTACCTTATTATTGGATCATTCTCAAGCTATCAAATACATCAAATCTTAGAGTATATACCATTGATGGTTGAGTAGGTTATGCTTGGTCTACCTAGCATCATGTAGTTTAGGCTTAGATCTACCATGGCTTGGTTAATATCACTTTTAGAAGAGGTGGGGTGTAAATCAAGTAACTAGATTAGGTGGAGGTAGATCATGAGGAGAAACTAGAGGGGGAAAATATAGATCTTGAGGATCTAAAGCCACTCATAGAAGTAGAGCTAGAGCTAGGGATAGAGCTTGAGGAGTTGGTAGAGGGATGGCTTGTAAGATTATCTAGGAAATGGCTAGAGTTATTAGATTCAAGTCTTCCATGGACCAAATAAGATCTAGAGGAGTTATGGAGGGGCCTACCTGAGCCTTCTTCCCCTTCTTATTATTCACTACTATCAAGGATAACACCTCTTGGTCATTGATGGCATTCAAATAGAACTCATCATCATCTTTGACTTGATGGCCATAGTTTATGCTAGTTAAAGTTGGATATTGTTCCAAATGGGGCCAAATTAACCCTTGAGGGTCACACTACTAAATATTTCATTTTATGAGAGTGAAGGAATCTTTCCCAACTACCATATTTTATATTGATGGGAAGTTCTTATAGATGTGGCTCTATATGGTGATTGAAAGATATAAGCACACCTTCTATTGATGCTATATAAAAAATAAAAAGATTCCATTCACCAGTTGATAGGTGATCTCTTTTTATACTAAGTGGTTAGGTATATAATATAAAAAGCTTAGGGGGTCTTGGAGGAATCATGTGACTTAGATCACTATGTCAAATTTGTATAGATAATAGTCCCTGATGAATGTGATCGAGTCCTAAATTATATTTGAGATATGGGGGCATCAGAGCTTCATTAACTAATTAATACACCATCAAGTAAAAGTGGCCACACATGTCCCAAAAATGCTAATGGAAATGGTGTCTTTGTAACTTATACAATTCCATGTGGATGGTTGGGCCACTGAGAAACCATGCAAGAAAGGTTAAAGGCTTGAATTAGAGTGTCCCGTAGATTAAATTTAGTAGGTAAATCATCATGTAGAAGTTGCCTCCATTTTAGGTGTTTATAATGGCATGGACCAACTTGAAGTTCATCAAGCCTCCTATGTCTAGGATATCCATGTGAGTCAGGATCATTTGGAGAAGGGGCACCCAAAGATCATTAACATGCTTCTAGTCTGTGTCTCCAAATGGCTAGTTTAGTAGGATAATGCCTACTTAGACCTCCTCTTAGAAGATATGAACTATGTATTCATTATTTTTTTCCTTATTGACCCATTTGGAGTTAGGGTTCTCAGCCCAGTGATGGAAGACATCATAAATCTGGTAGGTGTCCATTCAGGTTAACACTACCATTGCATTATATGATAAAGATAAGTCTGGGAGGGTTTAATATCCCTTAAAGCAATTCATAAATATATTTTTAATCTATTACTAAGAGGTGGGTGAGCACACCCAATCATTGATAATATCTTGCAAATGGATAACCTTGTAGAGGATATTTCTTAGTAGGTTAGCATAATGAAATGCCTTTAGTTTGGTTGTATCTCTATGGAGTCTACACATTTTTTAGGATCAAAGGGCATACTTTTACTCATCCATGTAGTCATTGGCATCGATAGAGTCCTTGGGGACCTTCTCAAGTACTTTAAATATGTCATTGTAATGTTTATACTTGGTTAAACCAACAGGGAAAGTGGTGTCCTAGTACTTAGGATCAACCTTTGGGTTTGAGGATGTAGCAGCCACTAAAGTAGGATAGAGGTGGAATTATGATGTTTTAGGAATTATAGGCATAAGATATAGGGGTTGTATTTAAATTTATAATTCAAGAGTCTGATATTTATTCTAAGGCCATAATGGTAACTATTAATGGGTCTCCCTTAGGATTTATAAGTGCATCCATATATCTTCATGTGTTAATGGCATTTGGTAGCTCACTTGATGTGAATTTAAAATTTATTTGGTGGTTATAAATTCTCCCCTTATTTATAAATCCAAAATTGAATTTGGAGCCCATGATCCTCTATCACTAGCTAGATATAAAAATGGTGATGGGATGTTTTTGAAACTATCCAATCAGGTCCAACTTCTCAAAATGTTAATGCCCAAAACATGGTAGGTATGCAATGACATCCATTAGAATACCCTTATATAACTCTTGATTTATAACTCATGTCATCCATTTATTGGTCCTCCCATTAATAGTTGGCATTTGGGCATGGTTTTATACTCCATGTCATTCCCTTAGGCTAGGTGATATGTCACCTAGGGACATGTGGCTGCCTTAATTAGCCTTCAAGTCTCATCCCTACTTCATTTTTATTTTTTGGGTCATAAGTAAAAACTACTTCATCCTCACATTAGATGACATGGTAGATTCCAATTTGACCAAAAACTCCTAGGATATGGCATCTTTAACAATTTTAGGGGATTGATTTCTCTAACTCCCAATGATGTGGTGATTTCCCATTCGAATAGGCTCTCCCAAGTTTTGACATATCTAATATGTTTGGGGGACTAGTTACTCTGACTCCAAATGACATGGTTAGTTCCCATTCATTCAATCTTTCACAAGCTCTAACATCTCTAATAGCTCTGAAGGACTAACCACTTTAACTCCTAATGACATGGTATCTTCCCATTCAATCAGGTTATCTTAGGATCTAACATCTCTGACAGGTTTATGAGAGTAGCCTTTATGACTCTTTATGATGTGGTAGCTTTCCATTTAGTTGGGATCTCCCAGGCTCTCACATCTTTGACATGTCTGAAGGATTGGCCTTTATGACTCCTAATGATGTGGTAGCTTCACATTTAGTTGGGCTCTCCTAGGCTCTAAAATATCTAGTAGGTATGGGGGACTACACTTTCTAACTCCTGATGTTGTGGTAGCTTCCCATTTAGTTAGGCTCTCTTGGGATTTGACATATCTAAAATTTTTAGGGGATTGGCCTTTATAACTCTTGATGACATGATACCTTCCCATTCAACTAGGCTCTCCCAGGTTTTGACATCTCTGATAGGTCCAAGGAATTGACCTTTTTTACTCTTGATTCTTTGGCATCTTCCCATTTGGATAGGCTCTCCTAAGCTCTAATATATTTGACAAGTCTATGGAACTAGCCTTTTTAACTCCTAATGACATGGTAGCTTCCCGTTTAGCTAGGCTTTATAAAATTCATAAAATTACTAAGTAAGAAAGATAAAAATAAAATGATACATTAATCTTACCTTTTAAATACAACTAACTCAATTCAACATGGACGATAATGATTTTTTTTCTCTTAGAAGGGAAATAAACTCCAAGAAATCCAAGTGAAAATTAACCTACAAAGTTAGCACCATATTTAATAAAAGAGAAAAAACACTAGTTAATTTTTTAGAGAAATTAAAAGAGGCCTATTACTAATTGAATAAATCAAGATAGTGTGTATTTTAGAGTTTTGAGCAAGCATCACCGATGAGAATAAAATAAAGAACTATGAATCTCTAGTTTATTAATTTTTAGAGGGATCCCCCATTTCAGAGAAAAAGGGGTTGTGTTAGCCACAATAGACTCTATGTCATTGTCAACATTGTCATCACTAGTTATTGGTGTAGGAACACTAATAATATATGTGGGATCACCACCAAGAATTTTAAATCTAATACCATAAGTTGCTTTGTTTTTGGTTATGGATATAGGCTCAAGAGTGCCTTGTTGATTTGACCCTGGGCCTCTACCTTCATAAGCTTGATTATCCACGATACAATAAGGGATAACATACTTTTTACTTTGGAAAAAATTAGTTATATCATCAATATAAATCCAATAATCATATTCATCAGGTGGGTATTATTCATGATTAGTGGTTGGTGTGAGAATAATAGGCTCTTGGGCATTAAATTTTTTTTTATCATCATTCCATGTGAATGGCTTTGGATTTGGGTCTTACATAAGATTTAGGGGCCTATGGAAGTTTGACTATGGAAGACATTTTTCATGAGGTATTCTCCTAGACCTTTGTAGGATATGGTAAAATTATTGGCTATCTCAGGAGAGGGTTGCAAACGAAGTGGAGGTAAGGCTATTTAGGTCTATATAATTGTAATCCATCATTCAACAAGTACATCTTTATCCTTATTTAATGTAAGGTCTAGGATAAAGTGATAGTTATATCTATTATACTCAACTTTTAAATGATTAAAAAACTAATATGTCTATAAGTCTATAGAAATAGTCACCTCCATCCCATAATGGGGGAACTTGATACATTGGTTCAATGTAGAATGTATTGATCAAATTTCATGTATCTAAGGTTGAAATAGATGACAAATATAAGACTAAGGAAAAAGTAAAATCTAAGGTAGAATAAAATATCATAGTGAAATAGGAATTTAATATAAAGAAAACAAATAATACCACCAAGATAGTGAGAAAAACCATGACCCAAAAGCCAGTACCTATTTATCAAGGCTCAAAATCTACTCAAGGGGGTACATAGGAGGAGGCCTCTCAACTTAGGCCTCAAATAACTAGACAATGGTTATGGGATGTCATTACATCATCCACCTAATGTACACTATTTTATCTTATTATGTCATAGATAAATAAGGAACCTATCTTAGCTATAACATCCACCATGGCTTTGGATAAAATAATACATGAAACATCACTTGATGTTTCTCAACTTTTGTTGGCTAGAAAAATTGAAGGTGCAGATAATTTTTAAGAATCAATACTGTAGAAATATTTAGCATTAGAGCAAGAAATATTGAATATATGAGATGATAATGAGATATATACCTTTGATTCACTAATGGACATCAACTCATCAATAACACTTTCCCTACGTTGGTCACCAAAGTCTTAGGTGACTAATTCATGTTGAAATAAAATCAATTCCTAGCTCTCTTATCACAACTAACAAAGGGATATATTATTAAATAGAAGTTTTAATCCCTTAATATTAAATGGAAGAACATAAAATAAAAAATAGAGGTAATTTGTGAACTCTTGGAATAATATGATAAAGTCTTGGACACATCAGTCAAGTCATTCTTAATTAGAAGAAACATCTCACCAATTCATTATTTAAGGTGAATCCAGATTTTGATAGGGAAGATAGAGCTAAGGTTTTGATGGAAGATCATTCATCTACCTTTGAATCAATTGATAATGCACTGAATTAATTTCTTGATTCACATGATAATGTCATATAAAAGCTATAAAGATGGTAAAATGGGATTTTATGTAATACATTTACTGGTATTCAAATGTAGATGCATATAGATCAGTTGGAGGAGATATCCAAAGACATCCAAGTCAAAGTTTCAAATTTTAGGGCACTCATCACCATCATAGAAGATGAAGATATTTATAATCTGATGGTAACCCAAGTCCCACTGTGCACATTGCTCACTATGGTGTGGTAATTTCTCACTGACTATAAAATGTTTAAAAAATATTTATCATAGTTGGATAGCTCCATCTCATAAATTTTTGACAAACCACAATTTATTCCTCTTCAATAGCTTCAATAGGTGCTACAGTAGAGGAAGACTACCATAATTTATTAGTTAATGATATGAAAATAACCATAACCTACACCAATAGATTATATAGCACCAATTTCTTCCTCCAAACCTCAATCAAAATAAACATCATAATAACATCTAGTGTAACTAATTTAGAACATGCCACCACTTGCTTAGTAGGTACTACATGCAGTCCAAATTTTGTATTTTTTATAAAATTTTGTACACTATAGCATGATGGAATTAAGCATTAGGAGTGGGGCTAGGTTGGTTGAAAATCCATAAAGGATAGGCATTTGGTTAAGCTAGTCTATTGAAAACCCACAAGGGTGATAAGTTAGTAGGCTACTTAATTGAAAACATGAAAGGGTAGATAAGTAATGAAAAAGGGATTAAAATCGGTAAATATAACCTTAAGTGATAGCCATAAATTTTATTTCTAGTTTAGTTTCTTGGAATAGTCAAAGTTTTCAATCTTCAACTCAGGATACCTTTGTTGTGACTTTGTATTGGGATGAGACAATTGTTTAAGTCCAAGAAAGTGTTTGGAGTAGAATATGGTTACACAAATCATAGAGTATAAGTGGTGGACATGTGTGTGAGTCACACTAATTTTGTCTTTTGTATATATTTTTTTATGTATTCATTTCTTCAAAATCATATCAATAGTCTTCAAAATGTGAAGATTCTTTCCTTTAGATGTAAAAAAAGGTTAGAATATGAAACGACAATGTTTTGTAAAACTCTATATATAGTGCTCAATTTTTTTATGAAATGGTTTTGATGTAATAAATATTAGTATATAATTTAAAAATGTCTTCCAATATATGTCTTTTATGGTTTTTCCAAGTGTAGTGATGCTCTATTTTCTAAATGTGTTAGTCATATATATTCTATTGAATGTTTTATTTCTAATAACCCTGAGTTTTATGCATCTCCATTATTGTTTTAGTTAATTAATGGATAAGCTCAATATGAAATATAGTCCATTGTTGTTTTTTTTCATTTACCACATGGTTATCCCTATATTATCATGTTTTAATGGGTTTTATACCAATATTTGCTAACAATTATAGAGTATTATTACATAGACTAGGGTGATCCTGAATATGTGTATTGGTAAATTTTGTTGGATAATAATACAAGTGGGTATACATATAGGGGAAAGTGTGTACAAGTGATAAATTTGTACACACAAGTCCAAATATGTTAATTTATTAAAAATTAATGTTTCCAAGTTTATAATACCAAATTTATGTTTCTACATTATACCCTAATCTAGAAACTAACAAGGCATTTCTCATTCACCAAAATATGATGTCCCTTCAATAGCCATGATACATTTTATGGATTTAGATGAGAAATTCTCTTTGTATTCATATTATCTACCATATCTTGCATAAAAGTATTAGATGAGCTACCACTATTTACTACAATATTTTAGCTCTTACCTATAGACTTGCAAATGGTTATAAATATATTCTTCCTCTATGTAGCAACATTCTCCTCTTTATCCAGTTTCAACAACACCCTCTTTATCATGAGAGATTATTTACATTATAGATTTTATATATTATTAATATATGTAATAATATGATTTTTTGATTGGATAATATGTTTATTTGAATTATTTATCTAATTTTCATCATTGTGTGCATGTGAGCATTCAAATGATCTATGCCTTATTTCACCATATTTAAAGCATGTAACCATGAGCACGTCATCCATAGGATCCTCTACCTATAGGATATACTTTGCCTCTATGTAAAATATTATTACCATAAGAATTTTTATCCTCTCTTTATTACATATAATAACTTTTTTTTCTACTTATTTTTACTCACACACATTAAAATTTCCTTGTCCCACACATTATGCCTTATTTACTATAATAGATATTATCCTCCACCTTTAAATTGCAATAATAGTATTATTTAATAGAATTTACTCAAATTTTTTTTGATTTTTTTGTATTTAACACACCCCACCTTGGATTTTTCATTGAAAAGTGGGGACTCCCTTTGTTTTCAAAGGACTTGTTTATTATTTGAGTTGTGTGTGTGTAGACTGGTTTTTATTATCTATAGAAACTTGATGTTTTAGACATTGAATCATTTTTAGTGGACTTATGATATATTTTAAAGGACTTATTAGAACTAATCTATTAATGGTAATTTGGGAAGAATTTCAATTTATGTTAGGTATTCTAGTTTTTCTTATTTGGGTTCTTTTATTCAAAGTTGCTTATTCGGGTTCTTTTATTTTTAGTTACTTATTTGGGAAATTTTTATTGCCCATTTTGGATAATTTAGGTCTTTTAAATTTTGGTATTCGGATACTTTTAAGTTAGGAACTTTTTAGTCATAAAATTTTTGTTTGGGAACTTTATTCCAAATTTTGATCCAATTAATAACTTATTCTATGGCAATTTTACTTTGAAAACTTTGATCTTCAGAAGGTTTTGGTCTTCTAAAACTTTCTCTTAATAAAATTTCATTCAAAAGGTTTTCCTTCAAGTAATTTTTATGAAGAAACTTCCTCCAAAATGATAATCTTTCCAAAGACACAGTCTTAAGTAACTATTCCTTCAGTGACTTTTATTTTGAGCCTTTAGTTTGGGAAATTTCCCTTCAGTGACTTTCAAATAAATATTTCCAAATGAATCTCTAAAGAGAATTTTTATCTTCAAGGTATTTTATGAAGAATATTGGGATCACATTACCATACCATTAGTCCTAAAGGCAAATTTCAACCTCTCAACTAAACCATTTAGCAATAGGTGTTAAAATAAAAAGTAACACCATGGCACCCCAAATGAGCAAGCATCCTACATGGCATGCCCACTCAAATTGAATGAAGGTGATGAGATAATAGATGTTCGAGATTAATGGTGTTTAAACTAGAATGAATGCATAAATCTATAACATTGATCCCCTAACTAAGTTTACCTTATTTGATTTTTAAGATCTTGAGTAAATATAGCCAACTATAAGTTAAAAAGTGCTAGTTGCATTTAAAAATAACTTGAAATTTTTTTAATAGATTTATTAGAAAACCATTTTAAAAATCTTGAATCACACTAACATCAACCAAAATCAATGGAATATTCATTCAAGGCATACAAGGGAGCTCCATCACCATCCAAGTTTTCCATCAGAGACTCCACAAAATACCTAGATATAGTCTTTGATATAACTATGTTTGATGGTCTCCATTCCAACTACTCAGCTTTATGGTATATCATAGATAATGTTGATCCATTCACATTCAAGGAGGACATCTCAATAGAGGATAAATAACTTGTAGCTAACTAGTTACTATTTAAATGTTAGACACTTCACTACGTAGTCACCAAACTAGAATTCATGCCATGCATCAGCTTGTTGCAATACTTATTCTTCAAAGGCATGATTATACATAGTGTCTATCTACACTACATTAATTATAACATAGTTATTTCATACATCTCTAGAGACATGTTTATGAGGTTTTTAATTTTGACCATTTTAGACACTACCTTTGATCTACATAGTGTAGTCACTTGGAATATAAACAATAATGTGGAGCATGTAGTAGGGAAGTGGCTTCTCTTAGGAGACACTTTCACTGCTAAGTAACATACCAAGGATCCCATCCCCATCACCCACTTTAGGATGGTAATTAATATAGGCATGGTATTATTGAACTAACTCTTTCACCACCCTAGTATTCATATCTTGCATCTAGAATAGGCACCCCTGCTAGACCTAATCATTAATTTAGAGAATACCTAGGCAATAGGGGAGGTCATCAGCTCCCATCTACATGAACATATTCAATAAAAAAATAAGAGGCCCCAAGGGGGTAATTTATATATGATGTCATACATCTTATATGTAGTTATGGGGATTATTTACCAACATAATGGGGTTTTATAGAATTCAAACCCTAATTATATTAAGAATATAATATGTGACTTATATTCCTTCATCCACATATATGCATATGTAAGGAACATTTAAAAAATTATAAAGGACCTATATCCTTAGGTTTGGATGTCCATTTATGGCTAACCTCTAGCCAATATTTCAAAGACCATCACCAATACGTTCATGAACTTGGGTGACTATTGGCTCTACCCAAATTATACAATCATATTGGTTGTTAGGCATAGGGTAGACCCTCTTCAGCTCCCCAAGTTTGTCCCTAAAAAAATTTCTACGCAAGATATTGGCTTCCAAATATGGAATGGTATAGATGAATATATGACAAAGAGTAAGAAAGACACCTTCTAAGGCTCCCATCTTAGTATTAGGAGGATGCATATACATTTAGGAGAGATTTAAAAGAAGCTATGAATGCAAGGAGGGATTATGCATTGGCTAATCTTACCTAAAGGAATATTATCCCCATGGGATAATATAGAAAAAGATTCACAACCTTAGCATCCCATATAAATAAGATCCATTTGACCAAGAATTCATATTCCTTAATGCCAAAGATGATGAGGAAAGAAAATAAAATATTGAAACTAAAAGATTAAGTGAAACATTTTTGAGGGTGATATAAGTAGACCCCTCCCTTACACTCACTTAAGCTAAATTTAGGATCCCACCACCAAGGGGATGGAGATCCTCTAACTTCTAGAATAGAAGATGTTACCAATAGCTAACAGATCAAAGTCAAGACCCTCAATAGCCACCTTTTGTGATGATATATCAATGAGTATAAGAGAAAGTAGTAGGGGAAACATCAGACACTAGAGAACATGAAGAAGATTAAGATCTAGAAGATACACTAGTTTCACCATAAGAAGAATAAAAATAGACTCCTCTAGTTTAAGCATCTACTGTTGAATTAAGGAGAGTCAAATATGAACTATAATAAGAGATAACATAGTGAAGGATAGCACAATTTGGGAAGAGGTGGAGATCATTTATCCTAAATCCTTTTATGAAGAAGAGATAACACCTAATATGGCATCTTCAATTACCATAACATCTAGTATGAACCTTCCCCCTCTTCCCTAACTAGTGACTATTCAAGAAGTCGAGAATACTACACTTTGTTATCAAATAAATCCAAGGGTAGAGAGACCATAGATCCCATCTATGGAGATAAATATCAAGGAGGAAAAACCTTCAATTGAAGGTGAGCCAAGTCATGAGGTTGATGAGGAAGAGCTACAACAAGCCAAGGCTTTGATCTTGCAAGGATTAAAATCAAAGGCACCCCTTAGTGGTGATCAATCTCATAAGGGTCCTATATTCACTAATCCACTAGGTATTTCTCCTATTATTTCCTTAAAAGTTGATTTTACTATGCCTTTTTCTAGTTATTTCTACATTCACTTATGTGTAATAACTCACTACTAGGATTTTATTCATTTCTCAAACTACAACTCTTCCAATTACCACTTTTACTTCTCTAACCATTGCTCCTATAGTATCCATTCCTCTAAATATTTTTCCTTCAATCCAAACCACCTATGCTCCCACTCTTTCAGTCTCCACCTCTACCACCATATCCACCAACTAACCCATCACCTAAGTGGCTACTTCTTCTACCTAATGAGGTTCACCACTACCTTCTTCAAGACCAAGTCAAACCACAGTAGTAGTGGCAATGAAAAGGCCCCCTAAGAAGAAACATGTCTATCTTGTATACCCCATGCCATAATTTAGGAATGTATATTAGTCCAAATTAATTTGGACCTCAATGCCCAAGCCCTCCAATAAGCCTAAAAAGGATGCACAAATATAATCCTGGCCATTGGATCTATCAAAGCTTACTCTTATATATTGGGCCAAGGACTTAGGAGCATCATCTTCTAAGAGGCCCAGTTTAAAAATGTTCAAGTTTCCCACTATGATATTTCTCTTTAACAAAGACACAACCTCACTGAAAAGGGTTAGGAAGAGAAATATTGAATATAGTAGTGGTAGAGGCTTAATATTGAAAGAAAGATAAGAAAATTACTCTTTGTCTAAATGACAAGATAAGAAGGGTAAGTCCCCCTACATTGAGGACCTAAAGTCCTACATGGAGACCCACACTAAAGTTTTATTGGCCATCTATGAGGGAAAAAAGATGGATAGAAGAATTGGAGACTCTTAGAGAGAAACAATAAGTAATACAAATTCCCTCCATCATATAGCAAGATGTATAGAGTGTGGCACTAAGGTTATACCAAATTTTTTATATTATTCCTTCTTTAAGAGTCTAATTGGCTCCACATGTAACTTTAATAAAAAAAAATTGTTTAAACTTCTTAGAGAATAAATTAAATTGAATTTCTTGATGTTGTACACACTTAATAAGGCATTTAACAACTTAAATCTAATGTCCCCTTTAGAGGTAGCTAATTCATTAAATTTAGATATCATAAGAACTCAAGAGGCCCAGGATTGGGTGAGTGCTTTTGAAGCTTTATTGAATAATCTTATAGAATAATAAAAGAAAGAAACATAAATTTTTGATGAGATTGAATTAATAAGAGATCGAGATAACACTAGAAATTCTGTAGCCTAGGCTAGTTTTGATTAGATGGTTCAACAAGATTAGGAAAATTTCAAGCAAAGTCTATAAGTTGAGTCTACAAGACACTAAATTAAAGCTGAGTACATTGAGGAAGAACACAATAGAAGTAGAGTTATTTTAAGTTAGATTCTAAGCTACCAATATAGAACATGTAAGGCTAATAAAATTGATAGGCATGGTAACTAGACCTCATCTCCTTGTTATGAGCACAATTTGAGCATAGCATGGCAAAAAATACAAATATTATCAAGAGTCATAAGATAAGAAGAAAGTAGCCTCAATACCACATGCCATTTTTGTTGCTCAAAACCCACCTATAATGCCAAATACAACACCATCATTAACTTTAGTCCCTCCTAGATCAGCAAGTGATACAACATCACCTCTTAGTTTAGCTCTTGTGGTCACTTTAGTATAATCTACGAGTGTGTCTCTATTTACAACACCATCTACCATATTTGATGCAACAAGTTCAACTCTAATTACTAGCATAACTCCAATTACAACCATAGTTCCAAAAACAACTTCAAAAGTGTCAAGTTGGAATTGAGTTAGCCTTAGTTAAAGGTTATTTTTGTATAATTTTACATGTAATGATTATAAATGGCTAGTTAAGTCTTGTTACATCCATGTTGTAATTAACAAATTATTTTTTACTAACATGCACATGTTGCATGTTTGAGTTTATCTATATGTTATAACATGTTTTTTGGTAACAAAATAGTACTTATGTTCTATTTATTTTGATGTAATCAAAATAATGAAGGATGAGGCAACCCATTCCCCAAGCCCTTTAGATACATATATAACCATCTTTTCAAAGGGTTTAAGTTTTGGATCAATATACAAGAAAAGATCAAGAGATTGATTATCATGCATCTATTTTTCTTATTTCTTCTTCCCTTTCTATGTTAATAAAATTTGAGTTTCTTTTTCTATATCAATTCAATAATTCTGAAGTGTGATAATGCTTCAGATAAATCTAATTATTTCAATTAATGAATATTATTCTTAGATGTTCAACAATAATTGAATATTTGTGGATTTAATTGGTTTAAGTAATTAGTATAGGTTGAATTGATAATCTTAGGTGTGTAGATGTATTTCTATAGTATATTCATCTGAGTGTGAGCCATAACTATCATAGATAACTTTATGGTCTAAGCTATAATCTCTCAAATAAGGGTGTGCAATAGCATCCCTAAGGAGAGAAATCTTTAGTTGAGATCATTGAGCATCCTATATTTTTTTTTCTCAGACTGCTAACCATGCTTATTCATAAGTGTGCAATAGATGCAAGTGATAAACACTAGTTTTGGAGATACTTGTCCACCAAAGAAAAGGTCTTAGAAGTGACCCTTTAAGAAAATAAATCCTTCATTTTTTCCTTACCCTTCTTTCCATTATTATGAATTTATTTGAGATATACCAATCTTAGAGTAATTATCCACCCATAAAACTCTCTTAGTGATTGATTTATATCAGATTCCATGAATCCATCCACAAAACCTAGTTAAAAAACCCATATATTTAGCATTTTATTCCATCACCTAGTTGTGTTAACTACATACCTACAACTTGTACCCAAAAGTGAAACCTCATTCCATATATATCTAAAAACATTAGAGGCTACCTAATTTAACATTTTATGGTGTGCATAAAAACCACATCAATAGATAGAATAAACTTGGCACTAGGAGGGCACACTTGTGTGTTTTCTCCATAGTAGAGGTTAGCCATTATGTAGAGTTTCACTAGAAACACCTTGGAGATTAACAAGGTCTAGGGCCCAAGCTAGAGTTTTGGTTTTACCATTTTCAAATACTAGGAGGCCTCTACCAATACATGTCATCCCATATATGTATTTAGCTATAACTCCATCCGATTCAAGAAAGATCCCACTAATATTTTCATACCTTCTCCCACACAAATGGGAGAATGGTATAATAACATATCAAATATTTCAAGGTTTCTTTGATATTAATAGATGTCACCCATGAGGATGTTGCATTTAAGCTTTTTCCATTTACTCTAAAAGATTGTTATTATGATTAGTATCTCAATTTGAAGGAAAATTTTATCAGCTCATGGAATGAGTGTCAAAATATGTTTCTTGTATAATTTTTTTAAGTGACTAATCCAAGTATGGTGTATTAGTATTTCAATATCATGAAGAGGGAACCCAATGAGTCAATTTGGGCCTTTAATGTAAGATTATAAAAGATGTACACTTGATTTAATGTTTCATATAAGCCAGATGTGGATTTAACACTTGAGATATACAAGAACTCTTTAGATCCCATTACTGTAGTTTTATTGCAAAGAGATACCACTAAAAATAATTTATCTTTGACCTTCAAAAAAGATATTAATATTGACAAACAACTTAGTCCTAATAATTTAGGAGGTAAACATTCAACAATGATCTCATGTCTTTGAACCTAATTCCACATGCTAATCAAAATGCCCTTACATTCAACTAGAATTAGTTTTACACTTTGTTTCCTATGAAACAAAAAAAAACAAATCAAAATTATAGGTTATTAAATAATCAAGCACAAAGGAATAGACACCAATAAAATCAACATCAATCTCACACCAATGCATCAGTCACTCAAGGTTGTGACTCTATGAAAGTTGAATTGGATTTTATATAAAAAATGGTTGAAAAGTTAAGCAATGATTTCTTGAATATGAATAAAAGGATGGGTAACACCACTAATCAAATTTACAATCATAATTATGGATTTCTAAGATACAACAGGTATTTTAATAGGCCCACAAATAATACAAAGAAACAATAGTCTAATAAGCTACCAAAAATTAATATCATGAAGACAACTTTGTCCAATTAGTGCAGGGTTCATAACACATCATAGCATAGGGAATTAGATTGTGTAGGATTTTGTGTAACCTTTGAAATATTTTAGATGGAAATGATTATAAAAGATCAAATGATGAATCCTCTAGATTTCCTGCATGAATTTGGCCCTTCAATTTTAGATATGGTCTTTGAAACTTATGAATCTCCCTTCCCCAATGAAGATGACAATGTTCTGGAGGATAATTATTATGAGGTACAAGTGTTACAATAGTTTAATAATAACAATTATAATCTAAGGAACATGTGATCTTTCACCAATTCTACTCCTCCCAATAATACATTTATTCCTCTAATTCCTAAACTTGATAATAATCCCCCTCCCCTAAAAATGAATGATCTACCTCACCATATAAAGGAATAGAATAAAGGAGGATACGACATTTTTGAGGATATGAAAAAGATTAAGACCAATATTAATCTTCATGAGTTGGCACAAATAAAAAAGTAGAAGGAGATCTTATGGAAGTCTATCATAGGTAAGTCTATTATAGAGAATTCTAAGATAGCCAATGCAAACATTATATAGAAAATCAAGCCTGAGGTTCCTCTTTTCTTGCTAACTATTTGGACATTTGTCAAGAACATACATAATTGTTTGGTATATTCTAGAGCTTTAAAAATGATAATGCCAAATTCAATTTGCTAAAAGCTTGGTTTGACTCTAAATTCATCCAAAAGGACTATGTCACAACTAGATAAGACAATAGTACCTATTTTGGGATAATTTAGTGATGTAATAATTTAGGTTACTTTATAACCTCAAATACATATGACTATCAACATACTGGTAGTGGACATTATAGAAGGATATGGATTATTATTGAGTAGAGATTAGTCAAAGATGTTAAATGGATATCTTTCCATAGAATTCCCTCATATTCGGATACTATAGAGAGGCATTACCAACTAGATCAAGATTAATCAAGAGCCTAAGATGAAGCATCTTATTACAGAATAAAACACTACCAATTAGGAATTAAGTTATGGGTTTCCTAGTCTTAGAATTATTACATTTACTATGATGCATGAAACATAAGGATAAATTTAGGGACCTTCCCAATTATGGACCCTCTATTTTGATGGAACAAGATCCAAGTAAGGATTAGGTGTTGGTATTGATTTGGTTGATCCATAAGGAAAGAAAAATTTAGCATCATACAGGCTCCATTTTCCATGCACTAATAACATAGCAAAATATGAGGCCCTAATTTTGGGATTATAATTTGCCCTCAAAAATAATGTCAAGGAATTGTTAGTATATAGAGACTATGAACTCATGATCAACCGGGTCAGAAATAAATATCAATGTAAATTATCATATTTAAATAATTACAAGCATAGATCCTAGGATCTAATTATATCATTTGAAGTTTTCAACATATTGGCCATTCTAAGAGAATAAAACTAGGCTGGTGATTCATTATTTACTTTAGCAAAAAATTTGGCCCCTCTATAGGAGTTAAAAGTATAAAATTTCTCTATTGAATTGGTACTTTGTCCCTCACTACTAGATAGTGTTGAAAATTTACAAGTATTTGATAATGATCAGTAGATTGTCCATTTTTTGACAAATCTAGGATAGTTTGAGTCTCAAATAATTGATGACAAGGAAAGTAACCATAGGTGCCATGAAGAATTAGATGAAGAGAATGTTATCCAACTAAAGGAAAATCATCTCCCATTTTGGATGGTTGATCTGGAAAGGGACTTTAAAATAAATCCTCAAACATAGAAATAGAGGCATCTCAAGGTTAATGAACTTGAATTCAACTCAAAAAATGTGGGTGATGAGAGAAATAAACAACTCATTATTAATTGGCTAAAGCTATACCCTAGACAAAAGGATAAATTTAAGGAACTAATTATCAGGTATAAATATGTGATTTCATGGACCTATGATGACTTAATAATATTCAATCCTAAGGTCATCACCCATACAATTCCATTTAATCCTAATTGTAAACCATTTAGGTAGTGGAAAAGACCAGTTAACCCTATCCTAGAACCATTCATCTAGAAAGAAGTAGAGAAGCTATTACTTGCATGGATAGTCTTTATTATCAATCATTCAATTTGGGTGGCTAATCTATTTTTTGTTATAAAAAAGAGCAATGGAATCAAACTATGTGTCAACTTTAGGAATTTGAATAAAGCTTATGAAATAGAAAGTTATCCTCTACCCTCGTTATATGAAGCAATAAAAATTGTGAGTGGGTATATAATGATGTCTTTCTTAGATGAATTTTAGGATATAATCAAGTACTGGTAGAATTAGAGGATAGGATGAAAACTACATTTACTATAAAATGGGGAACATATGCATACAAGTGAATGACATTTGGGTTAATAAACATTGGAGAAATGTTTCAAAAAGAGATAGATCATGCATTCTAGGGACTGATAGGCAAGTGCATAATTATATAAATGGATGATCTCATTATTTCACTAAGAATAGAGTTGATCATATCGACCATCTTTAATCTATTTTTTAAAGGTGCTAGAAGTTTGGTATATCACTAAAAACAAAAAATATTATATTTGGCATTACTGAAGATACCCTATTAGGCCACATTATCACTAAATATAATATCACTATTGACCCAAATAAAATTTATGGGATTTAAAAAATAATTTTCCCAAATAGCAAAAAGGAGCTTAAGTCTTTCTTTGGGAAGATTAATTTCATAAGTAAATTCATATCAAGATTTACAGAGATTATTTTTAGACCCCTAAATGCAATGCTCAAATATGTCAACAAAGTGGAGTGGACACTTGAAGCTAATAAGTATTTTCAAGACATAAATAAGGCTATTTCATAGGCCCTAATACTGGTAAGTTCAGATTTCACTAAAGAGTTTTTATTTTACTCATTTATTTTAGACCATACCATGGATACTATAGTTATGTAGAAGAGGGAAGAAAGTGCATACCCTATCACTTTAATGAGCACTAACTTGAAAGATGCAGAGCTTAGATAATCCCTGATTGATAAACAAACATTCACCCTTGTCAAAGTAATTAATAATATTAGGCACTACATCCTCTAGAACAAGACCATCACCATAGTATTAGACCCTACTATCAAGCTCACACTATGATAAAATGATTTGGGAGAGTGTAGAGGTAAATGGATGGAAAAATTACAAGATTTTGATATTGAAATTAAACCTACCAAGATTTTCAAAGGATAAATATTTGTTAATTTAATGATTAAACTAGACCCATACATCACCATTGAATAGGTCTTCAAAACATAGGTTTCCAAAGAGGAGTAGTATTCAGGTACTATTTAATTCTTACTCACTAGAACATGCCCCCAATAACTCAAGAGAGATCAAAAGAGAGCCTTGAGGATCAAATATTCTCAATATATGATCAAGAATGGCATCCTCTATATGAATAAATATGAAGGAATATATTTGAGATGTGTGTCATGTGAAGAAGTCTAGGATATTTTGGATAACCTACATTAAAATATTGGTAGTGACCATCCATCTAGTAATAATACAGCCCATAAAATACTTAGAATGGGTTATAATTAGATAATAATCTTTAAAGATGCTCACTTTTATGTGGTGACATGACATGAATGCCAAGTATTGGAAAAAAGAGAGGTGCATGTAGCTACTATGCCACTATAGCTTATGATTGATGGTAATTTGTTCACCCAATGGAGCTTGGATTTCATTATTGTCATAAAACCAAATTATTCAACTGGTCAAGAGTTTGTGCTCACTGCTATAGATTATTACACTAGATGGACCAAGGTAGTAGCCACTAAGAACTCAAAAGCTCAAGATGTGATTAGTATCCTTAAAGATCATATTATAACTAGGTTTGGCACACCTATTTATTTGGTTTTTGATAATAGGCTAACATTTTAATAAGTTAAGTTTATAGAATGGGTCCATGAAAATTAGATCATAATCAAATAATCCCAATCTCTACCAATAGGGGAATGGATTAGCTTTGTCAGCCAATAAAAACCTCATACATGTTATCAAGAAGTTAGTCATAGATAAGACTATGAAGTGTCATTTCTTATTGAAATATGCACTATGGGTAGATTGAACTTAGTATAGGTAGGCACTTAAATCCTCTCTATATATACTAGTTTATGGGAAAAACTAGTGTTCTCAATCATGTTAAAATTGCCAACATATCAATTTATGAAGGAACACATGGAGCCTAATGAGAAAATAGAGTCTTTATTGATGAACATCATTAAAATGGAAGATTACAAGAATGAAGCATTTAACAACTTTATAAAACATCATAATGTAGTCATTAAATGGTTTGATAAGAGAGTAAAATCTAAAGCATTCAAGAATTTTGACCTAGTGCTACTATGGGACAAAGACCATGAAAAGAAAGGAATTCATGACAAGTTTAACCCACCATGGATAAGACCTTATCAAATTTATGATATCTTGGGTAACAATGCATTCCATTTGAACAACCTCCAATGTAATGAATTGACATATCTAGTCAATAGATGGTTTTTGAAGCATTACTTCATGGTTTCTCCATATGGAGAGGTCTATGAGTAACAATGGATGTTTTGGTAGAGGTATGGGTATGTTAGATTTGATTTATTATTTAGGTTCATTATTTCATTTATTTGTTTCCATTAGATTAGTTTTTGTTTTATATATTAGCCACTTTTATTTTTGATATTTTGCTTTGCTTACTCTAGTGTGTTTGTTTTAAGTGGTTTTCCTCCTTTATAGGATAGTTTTCTTTTGATTTAATGGAAATATAGTTGATCAATCATGGAATATTCAAAAAATAGTTTGTGAATTTTGAATCCAACTCAAATTGGTTGGTGTTTCATCTTGTAGTTCAAAATTATTAATATAGGTAAGGAATGAGAGAGTTAGCCATGACTATGTTACAAAGCTAATCATTCCATCAAGTATGTAAAAACTACTCCCACACTTTTGTGAAATTTTATAAATATCTCTTTATCCCCTTGGGTTATATTCACATTAAATGTTAATACTTGTTTGAAGTAATAGCCCTTGACCTAGACAAAGTTGACAGGGACATTATGATTAACCAAATTTTACTAAGACTAGCTCATGGTGGTCACCTTCTTCGCTCTTTCATTCAAAAAACAAAAAGAAGAGAAAAGAAAAAAAAGGCATAATCCAAAAGGTCTAAAATAATTTCAAAGAGGATTATAATCCTACATGATAAAATAATATCATGAAAAATATGAAGGAAGAGAGAAAAGGTGATCAAATGTATATCTATCAAGGTTATGGACACCTAGTTGGCATCATAGCAATACCCAAGATCCCTAATGTATATGTACCTAATGCTCAATCAGAATAAAACCTACAGCTCACCTCATGTCTTTATATAAAACCATTTAACAAGGAATAACGAATATCACTTTCCCACACATAGGTTCAAGGTATAAATGAAGTTAGTATTTTACATGGAATTATTAAGAGTCTCTTTTCATTTCTGATTTAATTATTTCTTTTAGTATGGTTCATTGTTGATATTGGGATTACAAAACCAGAGATTTTGGGTTCTTGAAATCTTTGGAGTATTCACCCTTCTGAGTCAGCATTTATTATATTCAACACACCTCAACTTGGATTTTTATTTGAAAAGTGGGGACCCCCTTTGTTTTTATAAGACTTATTTATTATTTCTTGTGTGTGTAGGCTGGTTTCTACTATATGTTTAAAATTGATGTTTTGTAAATTAAATCATGTTTGGTGCATTTATTTTCCATTTGAAATGACTTATTGAAACTATTATATTAATGTAAAGATTGGAGGAATTGCTATGTATGATAGATATTTGGGATTTGCTTATTTGGGTTCTTTTATTTAGAGTTGCTTATTCAAGATATTTTATTTAGAGTTGCTTATTTGGGTTATTTTATTTGGATTTTCTTATTTTGGAACTTATTATTCATCATTTTTGATACTTTTTATCTTCAACATTTTGGTCTTTAGAGACTTTTTAGTTTAAAACTTTTCAGCTAGGAAATTTATTTCAAATGTTATTCTTTTCAACAACTTAGTCTATGGCAAATTTACCTCAGAAACATTCATCTTCAGAAGGTTTTGATCTTTGAGAAATTTCTCTTTGGTAACTTTCATTTGGAAGGTTTACTTTAGGGAATTTTTCTATGGTAACCTTCTCCTAAATGACAATCTCTCTGAAGACACTTAATCTTTGGGAACTATTTTTTTGATGACTTTAATTAGGATCCTTTAGTTTGGTAACTTTACTTATAGTGAATTTTAGAAAAATCTTTCTGAATGAATCTCTTTAAAGAGCATTTTTATCTTCAGGGGTTTTCACATAGAATACTAAGTTCACCATAGCATACCATTAGGCCCTACGTCAAAGGTAGACCCTATGACTAAATCATACAATGACAAGTGTCATAATAAAAATTTACACCATGGCACCTTGAATGAGAAAGCATCCTATGTGGCATGCCCATTAGGCCTAGGTGGTCAAATTTGAATTTAATGAAGGTGATGATTTCATAAAAAATGGTGATTAATGGTTCATGAACTATAATGAATGTAGAAATATATAACATTGAGCCCCCAACTAAGTTCACCTTATTTTATTTTCAAGATCTTGAATGCACATAACCAAATGTAATTTCAAAATCCCTAGATGTATTTAAAAATGACTTGTAATTTTCAAATTAGAGTTCTTATACCAAAATTTTCAAAATATTGAATCACACCAACATCAACCAATAGCAATAGAATATTCATCTAGGGAATACAAGGTTTCTCCACCACCATCAAATTTTTCTATCAAAGACTTCATAGAATACCTAGATACAGTTTTATACATAACTATGTTCAACAATATCCATGCCAATTACTTGGCTCTCTGAGAGATCATAGAGAACATTGATCCATTTCATTAGAGGATGATATCTCATCATAGGATAGACAACTTATATCTAACTTGTATTAATTAAAATGTCAAGCACTTCACTATGGAACCACCAAACCATAAGTCATGCCATGCATCAACTTGATATGATACTTATTCTTTGAAGGAAAAAATATAGATGGTGGCTATTTATACTACATCAAAAACAACATAATCATTACATACATCTATAAAGATTCATTTATGAGGTGTTTAAGTATTCTCATTACAAAGACTACCTTTTATTTACATAGTGTAGTCCCTTAGAAGAAAAACAATAATGTGGAGCAAGCAATAGTGAAGTGGCTTCTCTCATGCAACACTTTCATTATCAAGGAACATACCAAGAATCTTGTCATCATCATATTATTTAGGATGGTAATTCATATAGGCATGGTATTATTTAAATGAATATTTGGCTACCCTAGTACTCATTTATTGTATCTAGAATGGGTACCCCTATTATACCTACTCATTACTTTAGAGTGCATGTATGCCTTGGGGGAGATCATCAATGCCCTCCTACATGAACAAATTTTACACAAGGACAAGAGGCCCTAAAGGAAAAATTTCTAATATAGTTTTATACCTCCTAGATGTAATCATGGGAACTGTTTATTGATAGAATAGGGTTTTATGAAATCCCAACCCTAATTATATCAAGAATAGAATATGTGACTTCTATTATTTTATCCACATATATACATATGTAAAGAATATTTCTAATAACATAGAGGACCTATATCCTCAAGTTTGGATTGCCATTCATGGCCAACCTCTTGCCAATATTTAAAATATCATTTCTAATACACACATAAACTTAGGTGATTATTGGATGTACCCAAATTATATAGTCACCAAGGTCGTTGGGAATAGGGTAGACCCTATTTGGCTCCATAGGTTTTTCCTTGAAATAGTTTCCAAGTAAGATATTTCCTTATAAATATGGAATGGTATAGATGAATATTTGATAAAGAGTAAAAAAGGCACTTTTCATGACTTCAATATCACTATTGGGAGGATGGAGTATACATTCAAGAGACATTTTAGAGAAGATTGGAATGTAAAGAGGGATTATGCATTGGCTAATCTAACCCATGGTGATTAGGACCCCCATGAGAGAGTAAAATAAACTATTCATAACCTTGTCATCCCATACAAACATGAGTCATTTTACCACAACATCATATTCTTTAATGCCAAATATTATGAAGAAGTAAAGGAAAGGGTTGAGAGTATGGGTTTAATCAAAGAGTTGTCGAGGGTGATACAAGAATACCCCTCCCTTACACTTAATTAAGCTAAATTTATGATCCCACCAATAGGGGGATGGAGAGCCTCTAAATTCTAGAGTGGTAGGCCTTACCAACAACTAGCATACTAAATTCAACACCATCAATAGCCACTTATTATGATGATAGATAAACAATATCAAGATAAAGTGGTAGGGGGAAAATTAGATATTGGAGAGCATGAATATGAGTAAGAGATAAAAGAGACACTGGCTTCCACACAGGAGGAAGAAGAACAACTCCTCTAGTTTAAAAATCCACTATTCAACTAAGGAGAGTCAAATAGGAACTATAAAAAGAGATAATGTAGCATAAGGATAAAATAATTAGGGAAGAGTTGGAGATCATTTTCCTAGACTCATCTAATGAGAAAGAGATGGCACCTACTATGGTATCCATAAATATAATATGACTCTTCCCCCTCCTCCCCAACCAATGACTGATCCATAGGCTAGGTATAATATACTTTGATATCAAATAAATCCAAAGGTAGAGAGACCATAGAACCCATATATGGATATAACCAACATGGAGGCACAACCTTTAGTTGAAGGTGAGCCAATTCATGAGGTGGATGAGAAATATCTAAAGGAATCCAAGGTTTTGAGCTTAATAGTATTAAAATAAAAGGCACCCCATATTGGTGATCAATCTCATAAGGGTACTCTATTCACTATTTCCCTAGGTCTTTTTCCTCTTATGTCCTTATTGGTTGATTCTCCTATGCCTTTTCTAGTTGTTTCTCTTTTGAATCTTATGTAATCACTCTCTATTGGGATTATTTTCATATTACCAACTATAACTCCTCTATTTATCACTTATTTTTCTCCAATGATTGTTCCTATAGTATCCATACTTATAACCACCATTATTTCAACCCCAACCACCTCTACTCCCAC
The DNA here is from genome assembly GCA_037957365.1 of Torreya grandis. NCBI lineage: Eukaryota > Viridiplantae > Streptophyta > Pinopsida > Cupressales > Taxaceae > Torreya > Torreya grandis. The sequence goes on from JARHVA010001809.1 coordinate 2,325,173, forward strand.
TCTTTTAATCTCCACCTCTGCCACCATAGCCACCAACCAAACCATCACCCAAATGGCTTACTCTTCTACCCAAATAGGTTTACCACTAAATGCATCAAGATTAGTTCAAACCATAGCAGTAGTGGCAACAAAAAAGGCCCAAAATAAGAAAATTTTCTATGTTTTTCACCCCATTACACAATTCAAAAATGTAGATTGGTCCAAAATAATTTAGCCCTAAATGCCTAATCCACCCACTAAGCTTGAACTTGATCCTGAGAAGGATGCACAAATATAAGACCAAATATTAGATTCATCAAAGCTGACTCTTCTAGAATTGGCTAAGGAGTTAAGAGCATCAACTTATAAGAGGCCAAATTTGAACATTACCAAGCTTCTCACTGGGAGATCACTCTTTGATAAAACCACATCCTTAGTGTAAAGGGTCAAGAAGAGAAAGATTGAAGATAGCAGTGGAAGAGGATTAATGCTTAAAGAAAGAAAAGAAAATTAATCTTTGTTTAAATGGAAGGACATGAAGAAGGTCTAGTCCCCCTACATTGAGGATTTCAATTCATACATGGAGACCCACATTGAAGTAGTATTTACCATACATGAGGGAATGGAGATGGCCATAAGAATTAGAGACTCTTATATAACAATAATAGGTAATAAGAGTTCCCTCTAGTATAGATCAAGATGTACAGAGTGCGGCACTAAGGTTGTACCAAATTTTGGATACTTTTCATTCTTTAATATTCCATTTGGATCCATATACAAATTAATTAACAAAATTGTTTAAAATTCTTAGATAAGATGAAAATAAAATTAATTTATTAGTGTTTTACACTCCTAATAAATAATTCAACCATTTAAATATGATGACCCCTTTTTAGGTAGCTAATTCATTGAATTTAGCTATCATAAGAACTCAAGAGGCCTAATATTGGGTGAGTACTTACAAATATTTAGTGAATAAGCTTTTAAAATAGGAAAATCAAGCAACACAAATTTTGGATGAGATTGAATTAACAAGAGCTTGATATCACACTGGAGATTTGGTAGCCTAGGCTATTTTTGATCAGATGATTCAACAAGATTCAAATAGTTTCAAGTAGAGTCTATAATTACTAATTCTAGAGGACATTGAAGTGAATTTGATTACAAAAAATAAGAAGGAAACATAAGTGGATGTCTTTTAGTTTGGCTTCTAAGCCACAAAGATAGAGCATGCAAGGTTGATGGAATGGATAGATAGGGTAACCAAAACTCATATCTTTGATATAAGTATAATTTAGGTAGAGCATGGCAAAGCATACAAATATTATCAAGATCACAAGTCAATAAGAAATAAACCTCATCACCTCCTATCGGTTCCATTGATTAAACCCCATCTATAGTGCCAATTACAACACCATCAACTTCATTCCCTCTTGGCTCAGTAAGTGATACAACATCACCTCTTAGTTTAACTCATGTGGTCACTCTAGTCCAAGCTATGAGTGCATCCCCAACTACAAATTTAGCCTCCATGTTTTCTACAACAAGAAGTTTAATTCTAATTTATATCACAACTCCAATTACAATTGTAGTTCTAACAACTTTAAAAAATGTCAAGTAGGAACTGAGTTAGCCTTATTCAAAATTTATTTTTGTATAGTTTTTCATTTAATAATTAGAAATAGCTATTTAAGTCTTGTTATGTCCATGTTGTAATTAAACAAAATCATTTTTTGTCAACATCACACATTGCATGTTTGAGGTTATCTATAAGTTATAACATGCATTTTTATACTAAACTAGTACATGTGTTCTAGTTATTTTTATGTAATCAAAGTTTTTCTATACTTGGAGGATGAGGCGATCCCTTCCTCTAGTCCTTTATATACATGTAGAACCCTATTTTTAAGGGCTTAAAGTTTTGGATCAATATTCAAGAAGAGATAAAGATATTGATTATCATGCAACTGTGTTTGTTCTTTCTTCTTCCCTTTATATGATAATTAAATTTAAGATTCTTTGTCTATATCAATTCAATAATTTTGAATTTTGTTAATGTTGTGTATGAATATGATTGTTTCAATTAATGAATATTGATCTTATACCTACAACATCAATTGAGGATTTGTCAATTTCATTGGTTTAAGTAATTATTATAGGTTGAATTGATAATCTTAAGTGTGTAGAGGTATTTATTTGGTATAGTCATCTAGGTGTGAACCATAACTACCCTTGACAACTTTCTGGTCCAACTTGTAATCTCTCAGATAAGGGTGTGTAACAACATCCATAAGGAGAGAAACCTTCAGTTGAGATCATTGAACATCCTATATTTGTTATCCTAAATTATTAATTATTCTTGTTTGTAAGTGTACAATAGCTTCAATTGATAAACACTGGTCTTGGAAATACTTTTCCACCAAAGAAATAGTCTTATAAGTGACCCTTCAAGAAAACAAAGCCTTCTTTTATGCCTTACCCTTTTTTACTTATTTGAGTTTATTTGAGACATATCCACCTTATAATAATCCTCCACCCATCCAACTCACTTAGTGATTACTTTCTATTATATTCCATGCATACCTCCATAAAACCTGACTAAACAACCCATAGGCTCAACTTGTTATTCCATTACATGGCTGTTTTTACCACATACCTAAAACTCATGCCCTAGAGTGGAACCTTATTCCATAGATATTCCAAAATGTTAGAGGTTACTTCATTTAACCTTTTGTGGTGTGTCTAAAACCCACATCAACAGAAATCATCTAAAATGAAAATTCACATTCCATCATGTATATTGAGATATTATTTATGTCATCTTTAACATGACCTTCTCTAAAGTGATTCTATAAAACTCTTTATTTTAATATTTTACACTTGTCTCATTTTATCTCAAGTCATGTATATTCTTGAATAAAATTAACTAGTAATAAAAAGGAAACAAATAGACTTAAATTTTGTGACCAATATAACCCAAGTCTTATTTTATCCTTTCCTTTTGTAACTATTTCTATCTACACATGCTCCCACCATAAAGGTGTGTGACCCTTTAATTCTATGCATTAAAAAGTCACTTTCTTGGGATATTACATACCCTCACAATAAAATAACATTATATAAATCAATGGTCCAATCTATGATTTATTTAAAACTCAAAATCCTTGAAAAACTAGGGGTTTCTAACCTCATCTTACTACTCATTCTAGTGACTGCACACATGAATATATGGTTTGGCCCATCAACCAGTTCTTATGATTGGATCTCAAATTATTCCTCTCATTTATTCATTTAAATATGTGATTCTTGGTTATTTGAGCACTGCTAGTGTTTTTCAAGTGAAACCTCTACTACGTGCCATTTATTTTCCTCAAAATTAGGAATAAATAATACACCTTCAATCCAACATACTAATGGTTGGAATATGCCTTTACCATTTTCTACACACATGTGAAAATGTGGAAATAGACTAAAATAAATAAGATTTTAACACACTCACCCACAAGGATAAATTTACTATAATCAAATTGATGCATTCATGATTATGGGATTCAATTAAGGACAACTTTATACCATGTAGCCCTTATAATTAACACAAAAACTAGACTAATTCATAGTTTAAATGCATTAAAAATAGAAAGTGTGAATATAGTGTTCTTTATTGAATTTAATGAGTAAATTAAAAATTACACACACACACACACACATACACACACACACACACACACACACACACACACACACACACACACACACACACACACACACACACACAGAGAGAGAGAGAGAGAGAGAGAGAGAGAGAGAGAGAGAGAGAGAGAGAGAGAGAGAGAGAGAGAGAGAGAGAGAGAGAGAGAGAGAGAGAGAGAGAGAGAGAGAGAGAGAGAGAGAGAGAGAGAGAGAGAGAGAGAGAGAGAGAGAGTAATAATAAACATTAAAATCTATGTATTCCTACATAAACCTCAAATGATATGTCTTACAACCTATTTTAATTGACTCCTATTTTTTTATATGCCCCATTCTAACCACCTCTCTTAAGTGAATGGGTATATTTATATATATAAACAAACCATATAATTACTTTAATAATCCCAATGAAAATCACTTCCCCATTCCAAAATCATTAAATTCATAATATATTTACAATGATTATTAACACATATCTACGTGAAATTTAATTAGCTCAATGTCTTAGAAAAATGAAATTGTCAGGAAGTTGAAATGATTCTTCTTATAATTTTAAAATGATATCCACCATCATATGATATTATATATTCCATTAATTTACACTTTATAAGATATTAGGACATTATTATCCATTATGAATGACACTCTACACTTGAAATAAAACTTATATCAAAATATGTATGTCTAGCTAATTTTTTCACTACATAGAAGGATAGCTCCCCAAATTTTGAATTACTCAATAGTTGTACAAAATCACACCACACTTTAAAGTTTTAAAATAATGTTATACACCATAGATAATGTGTGAGACTTTTGAATCCAATTCTAATCCATAATAATTCACAGATGATGTATGTTTATAGAATTAAATTTTCAAGTTTATATAAGACTTTCTCATTCACATTGTTTCACACTAACACTCATTAAAAATATATCCCAAACTTTCCTCAGATAAATTTGTGAACTATTACTTTAGAATTATAATACTTCAAATTCACTTAGTTATGTAAAACTTCTGACTAATTGTCCACAACTCACAAATAATTATAAACAATATTGCAAAAAAATTCATAAGTTACTTCAAGTTTAAGTCCTTTCCCAATAATTGTTTTAATATAAACACACCAAAAGGGTTACACATAATTATATCTACGTGTGCATAAATATTGTGCAAAACACTTCAATAGACTTACATGTAATCAATTTTTTTACATAGCTATAAATTTATTATTTATATTATAACTATTTTTTATTAATGCAAGATTACTTTTGAAATTGTATGCTCTTGCATCAAATGGTAAGCATGAAATATATATGTTTTTTCATTTTAATTTTTATTTATTTTTTGATTATATGTCTAAAGGAATTGTTTTCACTTGAAATTTCACCACTTGAGGAGATGAAAAGTATCTCCTCATTCAAGTGGAAAAATGGAAACACCTCAGGACTATGTGTGACCCAAATTTGAGGTGAGTCTCTAGATTAGGGCTAGTTCCCTTGATGTACCACTTCCACACACCACAAATAGACTTTAATTTATGAGGAAAAGGGTTAAGAAGCCTAAAATAAACCTAGATAAGGAGGTCATGCACCAAATAGATGGTCTACTCAAACCAATTGAAATTCACTTCGAACCAAAAGGAAAACTACACATACACTTCATCGATTAAAATGAAATCTCTTCTTCTACATCAATGTTTCAAGCATGGGATCTTGAAGAGAGTCTAGGTTATAAGGAAACCAATAATAGGTCATATATAAATATTAATGAATAAGATACTCACTATACCTACTATCCATATTAGACACTTCTTGATGACTTGCAAAAGATAGCTTTTAAACTACACAACACTAGGACGGATAACATGTCAAGGTAAGAAAAATACACTTGTACAAGACCAAAAACCATAAAATGCACTTAATGAAATCATGAATGAGGTAAAAATTAGATTATTTATTAGTTAAAGGTAACAATTTAATAAGGATTCACCATACTTAGGTGGAGATATCTGTACAATAATAAAAAAGGCTAGTATATGTAGCAAGTGTGAGAGAAGAGAGAGAAGGTGAATCTCAAGAGTCACTAAGACACTTTTAAATAAATAAAAATGAGTTATAAAATCATATAAATGGGAATGAGATAGGTATTATAATTAAAATAAGGAAAAATCTCTCTCAAACTTGTCTAACTCCTCCAAATGTGGCATAAATGCTCTTTTGCTTGCATATGAAGCTACCCTAATGATTTGCCTTCACTAAACTACCTCATAACTAAATAGGGATAGGTATAATGACTTATATAAGGGGGAGGAGTTATTTAAAATCCTCCAAATGCATTAGAGTTGTATTTAATCATTCATATTCTTCTAGCCATGAGTAATCACTTCTAGTAGTTATAAATAACTCCCTCTCATGCACCTCTCACACTATACACACAAAATTATTCAAATTATTCAATATAATACATGAAAATGGGGGAATTAAACTTTTAAATAGTCTTCAAATCATCAATTTCATCAAAAAAACCTCAAAAGGATTCCCAATTAGAACTTTCATCTTTTCCACTAAGCGGTCACTACTTGCTCATTGTGACTGGCTAAGATGAAGAAGATAATAGACATACTTAAGAGCTTACATACCTCAATATATGAACATGGGGACCTATAAAAAGTCCCTATATTTTATCCTAAATTTTGTTTCATCTTTTAAAACCTTTTCATACCTACAAAACACATAAATCTATAAAAGAGAGCTCTATTATACACCATTTGTACAAGTGAAGCATAACTCAATTACATCGAGAGGAGACCTGAAGAGTCCTATATAGCTTCAAATCATATCCATATAATTTACACTCCATTTTTATCCTCCATTTTTATTATCTTCTCCATCAAGTTTGAGTTGGGGTTTTGTGAGGGTTTTTAGTAATTTTAGGTCTTAGCCTTTGTTCATAAAGACTACACATTGGAGTTATAAACCAATGAAACTAAGGGATTCTTAGGGACTTTATATAACATCCCTAAACACCTTAGGCCACCATGAAAACCCTCATGGGAGATATGAGCATTTAAATTTGGCCACTTGGGTCATTTCTATGTATTCTATAGGGTCTGAGTGCCTTCAAGCCAAGAAATGGCCTCTTGATGAACTTTTATGAAAATTAGTGTCTCAAAAACCTCTATAAACATCCCAAAAATATGTTTTAAACCATTTTAATGATCATATTATGTTATAAATTCAATTTACCTACCATTTACCTTAGGCATAAATATTGCTTCATAAGTATGCCTACAACCTAAGGCTCAAATGACCTTTTTCATGTTTTCCCTACCTCAAAAAGGATCAAACATATCTAAAACTATATCATATACATGTTAAAAATTGTTAGATATCCTATCTAAGGCTAGAAATGTGAAAGGCTCTCAAATTGGCTACTCAACCTTAATTTTACCCATTAGGTTTGATTTTAACCCTTGTAGCTTAGAGCACCCTACTTGTTTTATCTCTCATATGAGGTGTATATCATGTTTTTTTAGGTGTACCAAAACTCCACAAACCCTCTTTTAAGGTTTCATAGGCTTTTGGTCTCAACTTTACATCTCCTTAGTCAAAGTGTAGGATTTATGCATGAGGAAAAAATACCCACTATTTGAGATAAAATAGGGGGTACTTCCCCTATTTTCCTAGAAAAAATGATATTTTTACAAATTCCTAAAGTGATAAGGATATATCATGAAAAATTTGAGCTCACTTTTGCATGATTTGACCCCTTAACCTTCTCAAATTCTAAGGAAAACTTTTGTGCTTTTGTACCTTGCCTACTTGTCTATCATGCCCTTGGGAAAACTACTTGTAGGTGTTTTGAGCATAACTCACGATTGAAAACAAAGACACAACCCATTTATAAATCCATGGATTATTTTTTATGGTTATATATATATATATATATATATATATAAATATCACTTTATGCTTTAGTTTCCTTAAGAAACTAGTTTGTTTGTTCACTATCTGCCTATTGACTGAGACAATCAACTTACCCTTGCCTATAAGTGGAGGGGGCCCAATGATATTTTATATAGGGTATGTATTAACATTTAATAAATATCCTAAGGTCATAATATATATATATATATTTGAATTTGTTTACACCTTGAATGTGCTTCAAACACCATCAATACATCAAGGTTTACTACCTACCTATAGGTGGAGATTTTGGGCAACTTGTATGGAGAGAGTATGTGAGGGAGAGGTACAAACACTAATTGTAAGCCTTTTTTATGGTTTAGTAAGTTAAGATATTCCCCTTTATCTCTTAGAAGAATTCAAACATGTTGGCAATTATCAAGTCTACAACTTGGTGTGTGAAAATCTTATTTTGATCTTGAGTCTGTAGATATCACTATCTACCCATAGTGCTTTTGAATCCATATTTGATCTCTTCAAAAACTATTTTCCCTTTAAAATCTTCCTTATAACCTTTACAAAGTGATAGACCTATATAGGGGTCATATAGTTTACCAATCGAGGTGTTGGATTACTTTGAAAACATGTTGTATGAGGTCTTTAAAAAACCTCTTAGGCCTTTATTTGCACAAAATAAGGATTGTGGGCCTGAAACCTCAATATTTACCTTTGAAGGGTGTTTCTCACCTTGTGAACCATTCAACACCTCAAATGTGCATGTTAATCCCATTTTTATCTATGATGTCTTTAGGGTGAGTCTCAATACTTGTCAAACATCTCAAAAGCCTTCTTTAACTCCTTGCTATATTGCCTGTAGGTGGAATTTTTTGGTGCATACTTAGTGAGTTATAGTATGAACAAGATGAAACCTTTATGAATGTGAACTTTAAGTAATTCCCTTAGGCATGTCAATGAATATTTGGAAATGGTAACCAATTATAGTACCTATCCACCTCTCCATACATCACCATGATGTCATTAAGGCCTATAGGTGACTGATTTGACTATGTTATGCAGGTAGAGACATGGAAGGAGAAATAATATGAAAGGGGAAAGGATTTAAAACCACTAAAATTCATTGTTAATACTCAAATATATGACCGTTATCATAAAGCATCTTGAGAAAACATCAAAATATCTTCTCCCACTCCTGAGGACACCTATAGGTGTGAAAGGAACTAGTTTGAAAGCATAAACAAGCCTAAAAGAGGCTTTATTAGGCATTTGAGAACACTCATGCTAAGATTATGATGGAGAAACCTATGGATATGATATGTAAAATAGATGAAATAACCAACAATGTCAAACCAAAGCAAAATATTTAGAAACAAGCTCAAATAGGGACCCCTCATGGATATTAGAGCACAAAAAGCTACCTAGCTTCTTAACAATGTTTCATAAAGAAGGAGCCATGAAACTCAAACTTATTTCCATGGATTTGAAGCTGACTAAGACCCCTTTCAACTTTAAGGAGCATTCCTCCTAACTCCATCTATACAGACTATACCAAGCATCTAAAGTTGACTCTTCTTGGCTTATGAAGGCAATAAGGAAGGAAAAGAATCAAAATTTGATCTTTATAAATTAATATTTGCACACCAATCATGGGAGATACTTTAGGTAGATCAAGAAACACTTAACTCATGTTTTCATGTGAAGATGGAATTCCCAAGTCCATACAAGTGCCATTAAGGCCTATTTTTAAGAAAATATCCCTATTTTTGTAGATGAAACTACTTATTGACTTCATTTGACCACTTAATAACATATTCTAACCTCATCCACGTTAGAATCTTGTTTTGTGACAAAGATTCTTCTTTGACAAATCTGTACAAGTCATTTAATGAGCCAAAAATGTGACCAAAAGGCATTTTTTACATATGAAGCATGGAAAAGGACAAATATATGACTTAGGAAAACTTTAAAACACTAAAATGACCATATTAGGACATTTATAGAATACTTTTAGACTTTGACCATGTTTGACCAGAGTTGATTTGGGTTGACTAGGCAAGTATAAGGAAGATAGGCTTACACCAAGATTAGAGCAAGGATAGGCGAGATGTTCAGACACACATGAGACACTATTAGACATATGGGAAACTTTGAAAAGTTTAAATATGTAGGGGTTGGCACAATTTGACTAAAATTCAAATTCGGTCAATAGGCATTATATGGAATCTCTAAATTACATAGAATTTTGTCATCTCTACCCATATTTTAGAAATAAACATATAGAGGATTTAAAATTCTGAGTAATCATACATCTAAATCAATGATATCATTTGGCTAAGTATCCATGAGTAAGGGGCATCCATGCCATCAAAATCACTCATGGGATTATCTTGGCCTTAAACACTTAACTCTCCATGTCAGGTATTTAGAGGGATTTATATCGTGGTGGATGGACATAAGTAACTATCATCCTCACCAATTGGACTACAACCCTTTCAATGTTTTTTCATTTTTTATAATTCATATTTTATTGATTTATTGTATTCTATCTATTTTCACATGAGTATTTTTTTATAGTGTGAAAGTAGTGGATCACCATTATTGATGTGTTGATGAGGCTATTTACATGAGCTATTCATGATGTATAGGGGAAACCAAAGGTCCAATGTCGAGGTTAGAAACTACACATATTTTATTGATACTATGGCTCAATTTAAAGTTACCTTGGTTATATATAATTATATCCAAGGGTAACCTTATAATTAAACAACTAGGCATGGAATGAAATGTGGTAAGACATATTTTGGGACCAATAGACATATTAAATTGGTTATAGCCCATTTTGACATGTTTCAAGAAATATGTTTTATTTAAATGTCCATTATCATATCCAATATACTTAAGGAAGGGGATATTAATATTAATCCATTATTTTATTTTATCCTTCTATAAAACCAACAATTACAATTGGGAATTATGATTCGATAATTATTCTTTATAGGTATTTTTTTATTGATATATTATTTGTTAAGTAACCCTTTCTTAGGAAAATATATCTTATGAATCTCTTTATTAATATATGGCACATCACATGGAGTATGTTTCTCAACTTTTAGTTATGTATTCATATCAATTGAAAGTGTAAGAATCTCAATATCACATTTATCAATAATATCATTATTTTTTTCTTGCAAGGCATGGAATTTATTAGATAAATTTCTATGGGTTTGATGATAAGCACAAAAATATTTAAATTTTTATATGCATGGTGCATGATATGTGTCATGATTAATAATAGGATTTATCTATCAATCAATAAATTTAAAACCAATCATCATTTTTAATATCACACTTGGAATATCTCTTAGTTTTGGAAATTACTATGATCTACTAAGGGAAGGCATATGACTAGTTTTAGATGCCACACTTTTTCTAGTTGTTTAACCCTAAAATATGGATAAAAAGGATTATATTATACCTTATGTTATAAGGGTTAAAAATATATAAATGACAATGCAAAAGGGTGATGATCAGATCTATAACATGATAATTAAATTCTAAACTTAGATATAAACATACATTGAATTGATTATGTTGAGTATAGTCTAAATACATAAAGTACAACTAAGTTATGCATGGAAATGACAAAAAATTAATATACTTAGCTAATTTTTATGATAACATAGTGTTTGATATGTAACAGGTAGGAAATAAGCTGGGAGATTGCTATCGAGTAGACCTCAAATTTTTGATGTGATGCTTATTACACTCTAGACACTAACTTTAACTTGGGATATTGAAATGATTTTATTATCTAGGTTATATGAAAATTTACTATATGGAATAATTATTAAAAAATAATGTGATCACATGGATGCTTCCAAGTTTGAATTCACCTTCATTCTAGTGCATTTAGATATGGATCATGGACTATCACTCCTCATGAATTTGAAAAACCCTAATTCTTCATCTTCATGGTAACCTGAAGGGAAAATGGGTTAATGGTCACATGGTTTTGAGATGACCCCAAAGATCCCACTATTAGTGGGAACTTCTTACATATCTAATACTCCATAAGAGGGACTCAAACTCATATAATTCTCCCCTATGTGTTAGCTTGTGTGTGAATCATGCAATATGTGGAAAGCAAGTACAATAGTGACCTAACTTGTAACTTAGTAAATTGATCTCTTGGGATAATCTTTTAGTAATTCATACCTATATATGTGTTTTTCATTTAATTAGTATGGAAATAGGGAAGCTTTGTTATATTGAATGATTGATAGAGTGATTTTGATAAGTTACCTTGGTCTCTTTATTCTTTTTCTAGGTGGGGAATGAATGAGGGTTGATATTGTATTTATATCAATCACTTTGGAGTGATAACTCTCATTAAATAAATTAGGATAACCATTAGGATATTTTAAAATTGTATGACTTTAGGGAACTAGATAGTTGTGTCAGGTCTAAACACTAATGTTGATGTTAATGTCTAGGGAGTAATAAAGTAGGTATAGGTTTATAACTTGAAAATATGGAAGATAAGTACATTTTAAGCATATTTTCCAAGTTATAATTCCTATTTTTCCAACATAATAATGGTTAGACTAAGAGATGTAGGATAAGGTGCATAAGATAGAGCATATGTGATACTTGAAAAAGTGAGAAAAGGTCAAGAACTGAGAGAAATATCCAAGGTATAAGTTTTCCAAGTGTACAAGACTGAGGTGCTATCTAATCCATAAAGGAAAGGAATATGTACCTAGGTGTGTATAACACATCTTGTCTTTGTGTGTGCCCAAATTGAGTGCTTTTCTAATTGTTAACCTGCAACCAAGAGCATGTTATAATATATATCTAGGTTGAAATTACTTTAAATATATTTAAATTGAAAGAGAAAGGTTTATGAGTACACTTTTGTATAGATGTAACCACCTTACCTATTGGTAAGTTGATTTGAAAAATATGTATCATTATAAGGATATAAAACTAAGATTTGGAAAAATATAGATAAATATTTTAAAAAAATATATCCAAGGAGATAGAGAGAGAAATTGTAAATCCCATGCCCCCAACCTTGGATAAAAAGTGAGTTACCATCTAGAAATTGAGATTAGCTCAACCATGTAACCTAATGATACTTATAACTTGGTGAGGATGGATGATATAATCAAGTCCAACTTGAAAAATTAGAAATATTGAGTGATTTTATCACCTCAATTATACCAAAATGTGAAACAAATTACTACAATAGAATGGCTTAGTAAATTTCTTAAAAGTCTATAGGGTATCAATATGAAAAAGTTTATCATGTGGTAACAGTCCATAGAACAATTTTGAAATATGAAACTAATTTGGATTGTGTAATATTAGGTACATATTACATAACATATTCACCTTAGATATGTCTCATGATGAATCTATATATAAAAGTGATACTAACGTATAAAATTATGTCACAACTATGAATTTAAATCATGAACCTTTCAAGTTGGTGTTTTAAAATGAACTTAGGCTAAATATTGAACACTTGGACTTTGGGGCTTAAAAAAAACATAGAGGACTTTTATTAATTTGAGTTTGTGAAATTATTTTAATATTTCACACTTAAGCCAAGGGCCCAAGTAAATAACATCATCAAATTTCAAATTAGTTATTAAAATCAAACTTCACTCACAATTATTTACAAAACTTGTTTTTGATTATTTATTTCACAAAAAGGATAACATGTGTATGATCTCCCCCTATCCCCTCTAGAAAACTTGTGGGGATCAAAAGTGCCTTTATATTGAATTTAGTTCCTAGTCCAATATGTAGAAATAAATCTTCCTAGGCTCTCCCCAGAACCTGTATTGTATTGGGTGATCTAAAAGTAGCCGTAAAGTCTTTTTACTTGCTTTTTATTTTCATGAATTTTGGCTTGTGAAGGGGATGTCATTACCTCTTGTAAGTTATTTATGGAAACATTGACATAGAGATTCATCTCTTAGTAGTTTTTTAACCCCTCTCCATAGGGGGTATACAAATTAGGATCACCCCACTGGGATAGTGGCTTGATTAGTTAAACCATCTCCATTAGTGGTAAGTCAGATTAGAACATATGATCATTTAAAACATCACTCTACACTGAACAATTGATGGATTTAGTGGTTGTGAAAAGGATAAGAACTTTTCATAACAATTTATTTAACATGGATCCAATTGAAATGCTACTTCTCTTGTGTTCAAATTTGAATGTTTGTACACATGGTATCAATCTAGATGGTCATAAATTTGTAATTTTTAGTCAACCTCACTTTGCCACACCTTGATAGGATCTAGGATGATATACTTCATTGTATTTTTGTCATTTATTATTTATTACTTGATGTGTTAGAACTAATTTTTTTTTTTATACCACATCATGAATGAGTTTTGTGTCCAACATTACTCCATTATTTGATGAGGAATTATGCCATCCATTTGACACCTTGATTTAACTTCAAAAACTTTTATGTCAAATAGTTATGTGATTGAAATGGGTAATGTTATGCTACCCAAATCAATTCAAGTTTCATACCTTAGAAATTCTTGAAAAAAATCATTGTCACATCTTTTTGGAATGATAACACCATTATGTTACCCAAATTGTTTCAATAGACTTGTCTTGTCTTGTGTCTCAATTATCATTGTTTAAAAACCAATAATTTGTGCCTTGTTGGATATTTGTTTATCATATTCATGCTATTCAAATTCACCTAGATTGTTTGTTAAAATACTAATTTACCTTAGTTAAGTTTTTGATTAATTTTTACAAGTTTAGATCCAAACATTGATTGATTTTTGTTTAGGCCTTGACACATAGGGGTTAATACAAAAATATTTCTCTTTTGGGTTGCATAACTTAGGTTAATTGATTACTCAAAATTTGAAACTTTATTTTTTGTGCCTTTATTTAAAAAAATAATTCCATATTCAAGGTGACTTTTGTTTAGTTTTTTACACTAGTTAGATCATGTTTATGTCTAGAATAAAGTGCCTAATCTTTGCCAAATTATTCCAAGTTTGTTAGATTAATCATCATCATCATCATACTTTATTTTAAGTATAGATTTTGAAACCATATTTAGAAAAAATTAATACCAATATACTTGTTTATAGCTTATCTTTTCATGTCATGTTTGGCTAAAAATTCTAGCAACTCTTTTTCCTTTCCTAGTTTAGATCTATTTGGAGCATCTTTAGACTTGAGACTTTGACATCTTGTTTTTTAGGTCATTTTACATGACCTTGTTTGTGTAAAAAATTTAATGTTATACATTTGATTTTATAATTTTTTTACCATATATTTTCATCACACTTTTTAAAGATACAACTCCACCCTCGGCCCAGTTAGAAATTTTGAACCTCTTTTTATTTTTAGACATAGATTTTTATAGTTTGTAGAACTCTAATCCCATGTTGTTTTGAAACATTTACCATTTGATTTGACCATTTATCATTATAAATGTAGTATAACTATGTACAATCCAAGATATGGAAATGTTAGTACATAGGAAGACTTTGTTCAAGACCCTTATGGAGATGATGTTGTTTTTTAGATAGATTCCTATCCACCATACAACACTAAAATAGGGGAATAGATTCAAGATATTTTGGCCAATTATATGGTTAGCATGCCTCTATACATAAATAAATATCAATAATAGATGGCCTAATATTTAGCTAATGTACCTATGATTATAGGAAATGTTAAACAAAATCAACCTTATTATGGTAAAATGTTATCGAACTATGAGGTAGAGCATGACAATTTGTAAAATATATCAAGAGGACCTTATAACATATCTTATCAAAATAATTATAAGGCTTATTTTATCAACCCTAATGCCATAGTACCAGTACCATATCAATATCCTCATATGATTTTCATGCAAAGAGACCTTATAGAGGATAACTTCATTCAAATGCAGACACCATATCAAACATATCACGACCTAGCAAGTAACTTTAATTAGATGACCATATGAAACAAGCCTCTTATTGATTTAACTCATTTAATAGGAAATTTAATGAAACTAACTAGTCAAAAAAATTAGGGTTTAGATCCATTCATAGAAAATACTTTAGTATAAAACATTTTAAATACCCCAAGTATTGAAGAAGTGTCTTCTAATTCTAGGCAAAATAGTGAGCAAAACTTAGTGGATAAAATACAAGTAATGTCCAATTTAGACTAAAATGGTGTTAATGCACAAACAAAATATGCCTTTAACTATAACCATTAGTGGTTTATAAACTTAGGGAGTAGGAGTTTTTACATCCCAACCTCAACTACCTCTAATCCTCAACTAACTACTTCCTTAAATACCCAACAAATAGGATTAAGTATTCAACCAATGACTAGTGCCACACCATAATAGAATGTGATGAATCTTACTCCACCCCAATAGGTGATTAATAATATTACAAAATATAAGGCATCATCAAACATACCCATGAATTAGAGGCCAAACATATTTATACCTCAAAAGGGGGCAACCAATGTTCCACCTCACCAAGTAGTAATGCACACACTGCTTCATTCATAGACTAACATGTTGATCCAAAACTAAATAATGTCTAACCAATAACATACCAATATTGGTCAATGATAGATGTTGAATCTTTGACATGAATCCACTTCCTAGTAGGGATTCATGTAATAATGAGTTATAATGTTCTCAACTACCTTTTAGGCAAAAATGTCCTTTTATCCAAAATGTGTCATAATTTTGGTAATAAGGTCTTGGTTCATAATTCCTTCTCAATCAGCTAGGTATGACTAGTCAAAAGCATGTCCCTATTCAACCTTAGTAGTCATAGTATAGTTGTATACCACCATCATAGCCTTAACATTCTTAACATTAAGCCTACATACCCAATCCCAACCAAGATATCACATAACCACTAGTGTAATTTCAATAATTTCACCCTATCCATGTATGCATATTCCTGGTCCATTTCCTATCCAATCCAACATTCCCTAGTAAATGCCTCCATCATACCTTGGTCAAATTAATCCACTTGTAACCATATAGCCTCCACCTTAATAGGCCAATGATCCCACTGGTTTCCTCATGTAAGAGCTAAAAAAAATGAAGTATGTAATTTCCCTTATGAAAATGGGGAAGCAAACCAAAAATTTCAAGTTGGATGATGTGTGTTCTTACCCTTTCAACATGGATTACTTATAGATATCATTTACTCTAAGGTATGAGCCACTAGATTTTGACAAATACAAGGGGAAAGGTTACCCTAATGCCCATATGACATAAGTATTTACTTCATGCCAACCAATGACCTATAGTGACATCTACCTTTTATTGTTGTTTCCACCATGCCTAGCAGGGAAAGCATTGGAATGGTTCTTGAAGTTACCCAAGAATTTATTACCTTATTTTGATAATCTCTTAAACAAGTTCATACAACACTTCTCTTACAATTTTGAGAATGAGAATTCATTGATAGATTTAACATGAGAAATATAAAGTCAGTGAAAGCTTCACAAGCTATCTGTAGTGATGGAAATCCCTTGCAAGCTGATTCACCCACAATCTACCAGACAAACAATTAGCCACTATGTTTACCAATAATCTATATAGTGAGATATAATAAAATTTAGATTTTTAGTGTGTAAACACATTTAAAGAGATCATTAGCAAAGGTTTTATGATTGAAATATCTCTCATTAACAAAGGGATCATAAAACTAGCCTCATCAAATCAAAATCAGAATAATGGACAAAATCAACATACAATCCAAGTACAAACATCACAATTGGCATAGCCTAAAAACAATTAAAGACACAAGTAATTCAATCATAATAATAATGTTATAGGTAATGGAGTAATAGAGTCATGACATGTCCAAATGGTACAAACACCATTTGCTCAACATATGATACCTTTCTTACTCTTAAACAACAACCTTTTTAGCACGCACAAGTCTAACAACCTAGACCATAACAAAAATAAAACAAACACAAAAAATACCTATACCTTTAAAAAACCCTCCTCCTCCAAGGATAAATGTGTCTATTCATCATGATTTTACTGACCTTGGATAACCCATTGCATTAGTGTTTCACAAACTTGTATCAACTAACTTGATTAGATGGCCTATTCTAAAATAACAAGTTAGTGAAGGCATTGGCATGACAGATTGGTACAAGTCAAAATAATTATATGATTTTTATAGGGTTAATGGCCATAATTTATAGGTAATTCAGATTATGTTGGAAAATGGAGAAATCACAATGGATCATGGAGATTCCACCTCCAATCAGATCCTTAGAATTTATTAGAGTAATTTTCCCCACTATAATAATCAATAACAACAACCAGTACAACATAAAAAGAAATAGTATCAACAACTAAGGCCAAACTAATAGACTCAATAGAACCAATAAAACAACCAACACCATAAAAATAATGGATAGAACCAAAGCTAGAATAATGCAAATAAATAATAGACCTACCATGCAGTTATGCATGACTATAACTCAATTATAGACCATATTACAATAGGTCATGCTACCACCATTTCCATTAATCCAAGGCCAAGTACCAATTAGATAAGACCTTTACTAATTATACCAAATCAACCAAACCATTTTGGTAATCCTTCCTTGACCTAGGACCACACATAGGCAAATCAGTAAGTAGGTATTCCCATGTTAGGACCTTATATTGATAACTCATCAATATCCCATGACCATGCATAAGTGCATCAATAATTGAAACTTATCCTATCTAATCCCCCTCCACCATCATTTTTTAATAATAGTGGTCCTATATCTAATCCTAATTGTTTAATCATAACTTGGTGGTTGAAGATTACCATACTAGGCCCACAACCATCCACCACTTCACCCATCATCTAACTAGTTGTTATGTCTTAGAATAAGACATTTACCACTATCTAAGAAAATACATTTGACATTGTGGAAAAATTGTAAAAGATGCCAACACGAATCTCCATTTTATATTTTTTATGTATGTCAACCATCCATAAATACATCTTGGTAGAGTTATTTGGTCAATCCACAGTTCTAAATGACATATCTCCTGATAAATTTCAAGATTTGGTTGGACACTTAGCTCCAATCCAAACCTTCAACCAAAGTGATATGTTGTTCTTTGGCCCATTGCATAATAATCCATTATACACAAAAGTTTACATAATGAGGTATAAATTGAAACATGTCCTCATAGACAATGGATCAGGCCTGAACATAGTGTCTCTAAAGCTCATCAAGATTTTTGGGTACATAATAGCATATATCCAAGTAGAAATAATCACCATCAAATCCTATGACAATGAAGAATGAGAATCATAAGGCATCATTATCTTACTAATTATCATTAAGACCTTGACCCATGATACACTTTACCATGTGTTAGACCTTGAATTATCATATAACATGTTTTTGGGTAGACCTTGGTTACACGAGATTCATGAAGTCCCATTAACATTACACCAGTGTATTAATTTCTCTCATTTATGGATGGAGGTTAGTATTCTAGCATATTTCCATCCATATGAACATTTAAAACATCTAGAGGACAAGTTAGCTATAATTACCATTTCATCATGAATTTAGTCACCAAGCAGGTCAAAGGGAAAGCAATACTTATTAATTTACTAGAGGCCAACTGCATTGACCCTGATACCCTTGATTCCCTTTCCCACATTCCACCTCTTAAAATTTCTAATTATTATACTATCTCAACTAATTTCCAAGGAGAATACATGACCCATGACACCTTTCACATTTAAAAGCTTCTATAGAACCCCAAGTCATTTGGAAGACCAAAATCCAAACCTATAATGAAATGGCAAAGAAAAGGAAAATACTAACTACATATCACAACACCTGTCACTTTCATTATGTCCACTAGCCAAGAATAGGACCCTCTTAAAGGTGATTAATCATGGTTAAATAATGACAAATTAGCTTATTATTATAAAAACTCCAAGTATCCCATTCTTAATTGGATCATGGAAAATTAGGACTATGAAGGAAGAGGTCTTGGGCCAAATCAACTGGGAATACTTGAGCCAATTTATATGACTAAGTACCAAAAAACCTATGAGATTGGATTTAAAGCACCTAGGGGTGACCCCACATATCTTAATCAAGTTACATTACCAATGAATAGTGATAATGATGCCAATATTAAAGTAGAGTTCAATCATAGCCATTTTGATAACAGCCAAAACCAATCTATTTAACAATAATGCCATTTGTACACTTCAACTAGTCATTCATCATAATCTATTACCATTGTATTATCCCCAACTGATATACTAGGGCCAACAAGAATCCAACATGTCAATTGATGAGTTCTGAAATGATGAGGCATTCTATAATTTTATAAGCCTTAGGGACAATGTTCTATTGGGAGACCAAAAAAAAGTGTTCTCAATCAAGTTTGATCTTGAAGCCTATTTTGGAGAGTGGGTAAAGACCCTTATCCAAAAAAATAAAAATAAAACATTGAGTTCCCAAAGTGAAAACCTCTTTGAGGTGATTTTGGACCAGGGAAAAAGTAAAGATAAAAGCCAGTCTAGTAGTGAAAACCTATTTCAAGAACCACTAAATGGGTGTGTTCAATCTTATTCAAATATAGACTAGGAGACCACCAATGATGAACTTATCTATGGGCCTAAGTTTAGTCTTGAATAAGAATATGATTTTGATCAAATTATCCAAGATACCAATGATGATAAACTTGCTTATGGGTCCAAATTTAGTCTTAAAGAATAGTGAGACTTTGATTGCATAATCTAGGAGTTCCTAACAACATTTATTATGTGGTCATCCCTCCCATTATAGGATTTTGATTCATCATGTCTAGGAGAAATTGAAGAACTAATCCTAACAAAGGACTCTAACATAGCCAAATAGTTCAAATCTTTTCCCACTATTCTTGAAGATGATTTGACCCTTCTAGTGGAAGACATAATAGAGGTAAACATAAGGTCTCTAGATAACCTAAAATGGATCAAATTAGGTGCATCCCTCACCGAGGAGGAGTGTGAAGTCTTTACAACACTATTAAGGGAATTTGTATAAATATTTGCATGGGCCTATTCTAACATGCCTAGTTTGAACCATACCTTGGTTGTTCACCACCTTGTGGTACATCCTAATGACAAACCTATGAAACAAAATATATGTGAGATTCATCCTCATATTACTATATTATAAAAGAGAGAGTTGGAAAAGCTCCTAAAAGTGAGATGTATTAGGCCAATCGACTACTCTAAATGTATTTCTAATGTTTTACCAGTCAATAAAAACCAAAAGAAATCATAATTTAGACTAATTTCAACGACATTAACAAATATTTCCTAAAGGATGACTTTTCATTTCCAAACTTGACATGATTTTTGACTCCACAACAAGTTATGAGATGCTTTCTTTGATGGATAGGTTCTCATGGTACAATCAAATTTGAATAACACAAAATATAAACACAAAATATCATTCACCACTCCATGGGGAACATTCCATTATGAGGTTATGCCATTTTGTCTTAAGAACATATGGGCTACCTGTCAAATAGAAATGATATTCATATTCATGATATGATGCATGGCATTGTTGAAGACTATGTCAATGACATACTAGTCCAATCAAAGACTAGGCCCAATCATCTAGCAACATTGAGGAGGATATTTGAGAAACTACATGAATACAAAGTTATGTTTAATCCTAATAAATGTGTGTTTGACATTACTTCAGGCAAATTGTTTGGATTTATTGTATCTTGTAGGGGAATTGAAGTTGATCCAACCAAAGTATGAGCCATAATAGAAATACGACCATCAACTAATTTGAAGAAGATCCACATTTTGCAAGGCAAACTTTAGTCTATTATATGCTTAATATCTTAGTTGGCCTATAAGTGTCATCTTTTTACACATCTTTTTAAGATGGGTGTCACATTTCTTTGGGATGATGATTTTTAGAAATATTCTCAATAACTGAAGGATTATCTAGAAAATCCACCATTTTTATTATCTCATATGCCAAGAAAACCATTCTTTTTGTACCTATCATTAATAGACAAAGCCTTAGGGGCACTTTTAGCTCAATACAATGACAATGGAAAAGATCATGCCATGTATTATTTAAGTCATACACTGATAATGTATAAGCACAATTATATGCCCATTAAAAAAGCATGTTTTGCCATGGTCTTTGTAGCTCAAAAACTATGACATTACATGATGAACAATAAGACAATGGTCATTTTAAAAATATATCCACTTAAGGATATACTATCTAAAATAACACTACAAGGTTACATGGCCAAATGGATAACATTTCTTAGTGAGTTTGAGATAGAATATGTGAACCAAAAAGACATCAAGGGAAAAGTTTTTGTAGATCAACATATTGAAGCACCCCTTGTAGATATAGAGCCACTCATATTCCAATTTCCTAATTAATCCATCATGAACATAATTGAAACACCTCTAGAGGAGAAATAATGGAAGTTGTATTTTTATGGTTCATTCATAACACATGGATCAAGGGAAGGCCTTTTGTTTATCACTCCAAAGGGGGATTTAATCCTTAAGTCATTTAGAATTAGATTTCTTTTTACCAATAACATGGACAAATATGAAGCACTCATGGTATGGATTTAACATGTATTATAATGGAACATACATCATCTATAGGTTTATGGTGATTCATAGTTAATAATCAATTAGGTTACAAACCACTTTCAGACCAAAGATGACAAGTTGGTTCCTTATAAGGCCATGGTAGACACTCTAGAGTATTAGATTGCATATATCTAGTTTGAACATATAAAAAGGGTAAGTAATAGAAAAATAGATGCATTGCCTACCATTGGGTCACTCATTTGACATATAGATAGAGTAAAAGAATATCAGTTTCTAATGGAAAATCTAATAGCACCAACTCATGAACCATCAACTCTCATAATGATTTGTGATATTATTGGTCCTATCTCTAATTGGTATTTACACCTATATGCATATTTACATGACCAAATTTTACCACTAGACTTATCTTGAAAATAAACCAAAGCCTTCATCCATAATGCCCAATGTTATACCTTACTTGAACCAACCCTATACAACTACAGTTTTGATAGAACTATGCTTCATTATTTACCTTTGGTAGAATATATACTAGAATTTTAGGAAATTAATAAAGGATTATGTAGATCCCATACTAATGGGGTAGTCTTGTCTAAAAATCTCTTGCATACTAGGTATTATTGGTCAACAATAGATGTATATGTAACTGCATATGTGAAAAGATGTAATAAGTGTCAATGGCATGCTAATTTGAATCATGCCCCAGATAAGAATTTGGAACCAATGTTGACACCATGGCCATTTTATACATGGGGAATCAATCTCATTAAGAAGATAAACCCCACATCATTAGATGGACATAAACATATCCTTACCACCACTGAATATTTCACTAAGTGGGTTGAAGCTATACACCTCACTTACATGACTAAAAATTAGATTTCTAAATTCATTTTCAACCACCTCATTTAACACTACGATATCCATTTTGACATTATATATGATAATGATAGATCATTCAAGAATAAGTATGTCAAAAATATATGTGATGAATACAAAATTATTCAACATTTTTCCACAACATATTACCCTCAAGGTAGTGGCCAGGCAAAAACATCTAACAAAACCATTATCAACATCCTTAAAAATATTATCAATGATGTTGGTTATGATTAACACCTTCATATATTCTATGCCCTCTGGGCATACCATACCAATCATCACACTCCCACATATTCCACTCCATATTCACTTGTTTATGGCACTGAAGCCATTCTTCCCATTGAGGTTGAGTTACCCTCATTATACATCTCTTTAAAGCATGTCTTAGATGATGAAGACTATTTAGTATATTGCTTTCAAAAGATGGAGTTAGTTGATGAGAAATGCATGGATATAGTAAATAATATATAGGGATATTAGAACCAACTCTATGGTCACTATAGTCAGTGCGTGAAACATAGACAATTTAAGCTTGGTAATCTTATCCTCAAAGAAAACCAAAATAATACCATGGTTGAAAAGTAGCATCAAGGCAAGTTAAAGCCCAGTTGGGTAGGTCCTTTCATCATTGTTGTATATTATGGCATAGGAGCATACATTCTCACCACACCAGATAAGGATGAACTTGATGAGCCTATAAACATTATACACCTCAAGTGGTACTATTCTTGAGTATAAGGTGTATTGTCTATGAGGACCATTTTAAGTTATACCATATTATCAACATTATTCTTTGTACTATACCATTCTATCATTCTTCCATCCTATCATCCTATCAGTCTACCATCATATCACTTTCCCTATCAGTTATCCATCCTATCATTCAATTCTATAGACAATGTATGTTTTGATCCATCTTATCCTAGCCCATTTGACCTTGGTTCATCCATTAGTTTCATGTTCAACACAAAGAATCAAATTAGTTTTAGTAATTATTTTAAGCATTCCAAACAAAGGCAATATTTTGGAGTGTATAACATATGTTTTGGTAGTAAAATCCTTTGTTTCTTATTCCCTTCTTATCATGTTTGTTTATGTGAGCCTAATTATATCCTCCTACAAGGACAAATCATTGTTTCATTAGTCTTACTACTAATTATAACTACCATTGGCAAATTATTATCATTGATCTAATTAATTGTATCATAGTTATATCCACCTTTGGGAAAAATATGGGAAACAATTATTTATTATGCCTTGAGATACCAACTTGTCATTCCTATGCCATATTGTGCCATCATATCAATTGTTCTTATTTTGTCTGAATTGGCTACTACACTAATCAGATTCCTCCATTGTAAGGTGAAACTATAATGAACTAGGTCCATTTTGGGACTATGTGGGCCATTATCAATACTTGTTGAGGTTAGATAAGTCCCCCTTTTCCATCATCCTATAAATATTTTACAAGCAACATTCAAGTTTTTCATGCCCTCATCATTTTGAAAGCTTGGAATGTTTAGTGTTTCATCATTCTTGATTGAGTTGAGTTACTCCAAAATTCCAAAAAATAATTATAAAATTGATTTAGAAAAACCTAAAACATTGATCACTTCTTTGCCTTAAGAATTCTAGGAACCCTCACTAAGACATAAGAAAGCACTTGTCACTTAGTTTCCCCATTCTTTTTGTCCTTTTATCCCATGTTCTCACCATTTTACAAGTTCATTTCTATTCTTATGTCACATCCATCATGTTTTTTTTTTTCAATCATTATCATTTTATTCTATCCCATATCTTGGGAAAACTACATTTATCTTGATGTTTTGTTAGATATACCATCCATAGAACTATTTAGATAGTGTCCACTTCCTAGTTCATATGGAGATATCTCAGCGACCCCATTCCTATTATTTTATTCCCCCCATCATGTTTGTTTGTTAAATTTTCACTTATTTTCTAGGGGAAATGTTCATCATCTTGTTTGTGTCATGTTGTTTGTACTAACATTGGGACTAAATATTATTTGTTTATTTATTTATTTTGTTTATTTATTTGTGTGCCTATTTATTTACTTTCAATACTATTGCCTTGATTCAGTCTATCTACATTCATTGGGTGATTCTTTTCACACTTATTCTTGAATCCATCCATATTCATGTGTCAACATTTTCATCATGGTTTTTATCATTAGTGCATTATTTTACCTTGAGTATTGGATCATGGGAGTTAGTCATTATGCATATTTTGGAAAATTACTCATGGTGTTTTATCATGATGCCTACCATCCCATGCCACAACAAAAAATTAGCTTCAATAAGTGTACACCATCAATGCAACATCAACATCCCCTCGACACTGGCATTAACAACAATCCTGATCCAATCCTAATCATATCCCAAATAGATTAATTAAACAATAAAATAATTTCAATCTTTTCTAGTTAGGATGAGCATCTCCCTACTAGCAGGTTATCCCAATTCATTTTTATCCTTTGTATCAAGTTGTCATCATCATGTTTTCAATCATCATCCATCAATATTGTTTACCATAATCAGGGTACACTACTGATAACTACCTTTGGGAAAACCATTGTACACCATTCCACCTACATTCTCAATTATTCTAACCACCTTTGGGAAAATCATTGTGTTATCATCAATTTGAGGATTAATGATTATAACACATTTGGGAAAATAATTCACTTTCCTCTACCCATAGGGGGTATGTTTTTATCCTATTTATCTATCTTAACTGGGGTAGCTCCATATTTTGAATGATTATAAATACATTTGGGTAAATCATTATGTTATCATACCATGTTTGCCACTATTAGGGTATAATGTTTATAAATGCCTTTGAGAAACCATTGTACACCATTCCACTTGCATTCTCAGTGATTTTGGCCAACTTTGGATAAATCATTGTGTTATCACCCCAACATTTTCATTTGTTTGGCCCACTCATTTACTTCTTTTGAAAGACCATTTGTTGACCCATTTTCCAATTGATCCCTCGAGGGGGCACCCTATAGTTCATTCTTTGTCATTTAATTCATAAGCACACCAAATATTTTTATTCTTTGAGAAGATGTTACTATGCTTACAACTTGCAACACCTTCCCAAATAGGGGAAAACTGTAGACATCTAAAATTGGCCACCAATGGATCCATACCTAATTTTATAAAAATTATTACCAACCATTAAATCTATAGCCTAAGAATTTTGAAATGTATCAAATTTGGCTTCATAACAAGCAATTAAATCAATTTGGCCTAAAAATCAAATAAATGCGATAAATTCCCACATCATTTAATTCAAATGTTGCAAAAATGTTCAAAAGACTATCAAAGATTAATTAACATGAAAATCATAATTGAATTCATCCCTGAGAAATTAAATGAGTTATCAAAAAGGAAATTAAAAATCAAAAGAATATTCTAGGAAGCAATCATTACCTTTTGAAATTTATCCAAAATCCAAAATATCTAAAAGGACACCTATTCCATGCTAATCATGAGGGTTGGACACCTTTTAACTCTAATAGGGTTAACTAATAAAACCTAGGTTAGGATTTAACTCATTCCAAGTTGATTTCAAAGATTATAAATATAAGCCTAGAGCTCTTCATTTGGAGAGCTTGGATAGAATAATGTTATAATGCAAGTTTTAGAGCATGAAATAAATAATAAGTGTTATAATGAAAAAATTGAGCCAAGCCAAGCCACTTAAAATCCATATCAAAATCCAATACAAACATGGTTCTAAGAGGAGATTGATTCAGACAATAATTCAGGTGATAATTTGGGTGACGTGTCTACCCCAATTGATGACAGAACTTCTGGGAGCCATAACTTTTACACTATAACTCCAATTGACTCATCATTTGAATCATTGGAAACGTAAGAATGAGGAGAATGTGGTGAGATGTCATGGAGCTATGACCAATGTATTTTTACCCCTAAAAACCCAATGGAAGTGCCCCAAATTTCAATTTTAGTAGTGTAATCTAAAAATAGTAAGTTTCTAAAAATAGTAATTCCTCGAATTTTGTATTGTTTTAAATCGTGGAAGTCAAACCACTTAATCTCCCTCAAGATTGGTGACCTTCCACATCCTCCTCCCACCTTAAAAAAAATTATAAATAAATATTTAGCCAAAAATGGAAATCAAACATCTTTTCTTAGAGAAAGTCATATGTTTGGGTCTGCAAATTTAGTGAATAAAACATCTCTTCTCAGAGATAACATTATTGTTATTGTGTTAATATTTCTTGAATTATCTTTCAACCAAGGATTTTTAGTTTTGGATCAAAGATGGAGATATCCAAGCCCCATTTATAAAGACTTCTTGAGCACAATCTGAGCAAGCCAAATGAAGAAACCACTTAGAGCATTCAAAGAATTGGTAAGGAATTTATGTGATTTCTTTCCATTTTTAGTTGGGATTTTTTCATTCATGTTTAGTCACCATCCCCCTCCCTTTGATATAGATAATATATTTTTATGCTTGTTAGTGTGTTTGTTTTCATTTTATTGAATTTTATTGTGAATCTAACATATAATCTAACCACCCTTCTTGGATTCCTTGATCACAATAACTATGTGATTTAGCCAATTCACAAAACTATTTATGTGTGGTATAAAATGATTTCAATGCATGTCCCCACTATATATAAATTTAAAAAGTTATATATGTACCAATGTGGATAAAATGTTTCTAAAACATGCCCCCACTATAATTTAGAGATATTTAATAGTAAATAAGTGTAGAGAGCATGCTTCAAAAACATTCCCCCACTGAATATGAGAACTATGAATATGTGGAAGCCATGCCCATATGACATTCCCCTAATGAATCTAAGAATTGATATAAGTACCAAACACAAAATGAAAATGGATAAAATTCTTCCAAATCATTCTCTAATTGAATTTGAAAACTATTCCAAGTGTGTAGAACATGCCTATATGACGTGACCCCACTAATATACCCCCTTTTGAGGTGAGGGAAAAATAGGAACTAGTAGTTACCTCACCTCAAAAAGATAATACAATTATATAATCTATAAATGCAACCATGTATCATATATAAATATCATGTCCATGTAGATATAATATTGAAGTGTATATAACCAATGTGATCACATGAAGGCCTAATATGCATGATAAAGATCACGGAAACTTATAGATAGTAATAGTATAAGCTCAACAAGTAACCAAGTACTACTATGTACATAGTGATATGATTTATTCATGTATAAGGGGGATGTTTTCCACATGTTATCATCTCCATCAACCCATATCCATTAATATATCATATCCCTAGGTACATAGTAGAGTATCAAAGCCACTTCAAATTGATTCTAGATACTATGTTCACCATTAAATCTTCGAGTTTATTTTAGGATGCATTTAAAGTTCCCCATAGTAGTTCCCATGCTCGCTTGTGAGTCCCTACGCCTTTATTGGCTTTAAGATAAACATTTGCTTAATTTATAGTGATATATAAACTATGTGTTTGAACTTTGCTAATGATGGATGGTGTTTTTCCTATTGAGTGTTAATATAGTTTACGTGGTTATGACTATAGGATTAGAATGATAATGGGTTTGGAAATGTTTCAATAGATTGAATTCTTAGATTGGTATTATTTATGTTGGATTATCTTGAGTTTTTAGCCTAGTTGGTTCATGACATGTCTATAGTGTTTGATGGAATCAATACCCTATATAGAAATGCTTTAAGTATAGGAACTAACCTATACCTCATGATGATACTTATGTTAAATCATGAGCCTAAGCCAAAGTCATTCAACCAAGTATCCAATTGAAATCCCCTTAGTGCATAATTAATGCTAAGTTAATGAAACTAAAGGCTTGTACCCATGAATCTATAAATCCATATCATATAGGCTTACACCTAATAGACAATTAGATCCTCACCAAAATTAATTATGCCCATGAATATACCATTACCAATGTACTAACCAAAGTACCTATAGATAGATTTGTACCATGGCACAACTATCCCAACATGGGCCCTAGTCCTTTCTCCACTATGCTTCAGGTGAATGCATAAGGCTTGTGCCTTATGTGAAGCAATGTCAGTGCTGTCAAATGATAAATGTTAAGTGCTACAAGATTAGTCAAGGCTTACACCACATTGTAAAAATTCTATATTTGACTTGGGTAGCTATATAGTTGTTAGACAGGGCTGATGACTTAAGACCCCAAATTTTCTACAACATTCAAGCATCAACCTTGGTCAAAAACTATGACTGTGCAATGTAAAATACAATTCTTGATCGTAAAACTTATACAAACTAGGAAGCCTAAAGTTTATTTTACATGATAAAATTGATATTGTTCATTGACTAAAAATTTGCAATTGTATTCCTATATCGATTCCATACTTCACTATCAAATCTCCTCAAGATCTTGAATATTTTGACTTGAACACTTTTTCATCTAGAATTATGTGATTAACTGATCCTTAACTTATTGAATACATAGGTAATTAACATAAATTTTAAAAATTAACTCTATAAGTTGCCCTATTAAGGTTCCTATGAGTTTGAAGTTCTTCACATCTTCAATGATCATTCCTTTAACCTACCATTTCATATCATAGATTAATAAATATTGTTTAGGGTAAAAAGACCCATCATATGGAGTTAAAGAAATAAACATTATTATGTTGAATTCCATGATTGGTGAACTTGTAACTACTACTAAGGGCTTGTTGAGGTCAACATACCCCCATTTTTTTAAAATGAGGACCCTTGTTGAATTTTGCAAATTGTTCTATGAATTGACTTTCAAATTGATCAAAATTACATGTTTGATTTAGCTCTCATTAACATGTTCACATATTATTTCCATTTAAATTCATCTAATGTTTCTAATATCTAACTTGAGTGTGTACAGGTTTTATGTAGTGAAATTACTTAGATGTTCATATAGAATGATTTTGTATCACACATAATAAGAAAATATGAGATATCACACATCACTATTTGACAAAAGATCAAAATATTGGATGATATAGCAAAGCCACTTCGAGGGGAAAACCTCCACAATAATGCACTAAGAAAAGAATACTTAACATGATGATAAAAGAATAACCACTACCTATTATATATAGTCTACTTAGCCATGGTTATTCCATAGGATAACCTAACTAAAAACATAGATAAATGTAACAAGAATATAAAAGAGGTATTTAAGCCACAATTCGGCCACATATATCCCAAGACACACCAAAGGTTAAGGGTGTAGTATGCCCCTCCCTTTCAAAACAACATTATCCTCAACATTGAGTCAACTTTGGTTATTACTATACAAAATATTCATCCTCCCAAGTATCACCTTCATACGGTATATTCTTCCATTTTATTAGGTAATTCTATAGCTCGAGACTTCAACTACTTAATACACATTTGAAGGATCACCTCAGGATCAAGAAAAACTCTTCCTTCCTCATCTAGTTTTGGTAACTCAGTTTGGGTAGCCACTTTGTGTCCAATGACTTTATTTAGGCATGAAACATGAAATAATATATGTATGTGAGTAGAGGAAGGAAACTCTAACTTATAGGCCACACTACCGATTTTTTATAAGATTTGATAAGGCCTATAATACTTAGGAGACAAATTGTTAACCTTTTTTGTTGCTTCAAGGACATGTGATTATATGGTTGTAAGCAAATAAAAACCCAATCACCAATGTCAAAGTGACTCTCACTCTTATGTTGATCTACCTATTGTTTCATGTGATTCTGGGCCACGGTTAAATTTTCATGCAAACTAGCAAGGACCACCTATTGATTGTGAATATGTTCTTCAACTGCGCAAACCTTAGGATGGACCTTCAAGGTTGAAGTGATGGATGGTCATTGGTATCCATATAATTATGTAAAAGGAGACATTTTGGAAGAACTATGAATAGAAGTATTATACCACCATTTAACAAGTGGCAACCAATGAACCCATTTATCCTGTTTATCAAAAACAAAACAATGAAGATATCCTTCTAGACATGTGTTGACCACCCTAGTTTGTACATAATATTGAGAATGATATGATGAAATATGAGCCAAATGGGTACCCAAACATGCAAATAAGTTATTCTAAAAATTACTAGTGAAAATGGGATCTCAATTATTGACAATGATCTTAAGGGTACCATGCAATTTTTGAACTATATTGAAAAAAGTAGAAGGTACTATACTAGAAACAAATGGTTGTGATAAAGAACAAAAATGATCATAATTATTGAGATGATATACCACATCCATGATAAAATTTTGACCATTAGATCTTAATAATCCTATAATGAAATCCATAGACACCTCTTCCCAATGTTGGCTTAGGATGGATAAAGGTTACAAAAGACCTAGGGTTTTGATGGTTTATCCTTTATTTTGTTGACTGATCATACATTCAGCCACATATTTTTGGACATCCCCCTTGAGTCCTTCCTAAAACAAATCCTGCTTGATTCTATGATAGGTTTTCAAAAATATTAAATGACCCCCAATTGGAGTTGCATGAAGTTCCTGAAGGATTTTTTTTAAAGAAGAGAATTATTACATAGGTATAATCTATCTTTATACCATAATACATCACCCTTCCATGTGATTTTTTCAAATCCACCCAAAACTTTCTAAAGATTCTGAATCAATTCATGGGTAGCACTATCCTTGTCCTATTTTGATCATGCTTCCTCTAGAAAATCTACCTACAAAATGGTCATAACATAAAGCAAGGCCTCAACTGATTCATCCTTTTTAGATAGTGCATATACCACTACATTGTCCTTGCCTTTATTATAAGTTATTTCAAAATCATAGCCTAACATTTTAGTTACCCATTTTTGTTGTTCTTGAGATGATAACCTTTCTTCTAAAAATTATTTAAAATTATCATGATTAGTCTTTACCTAAAAGTGATGACCCATCAAATAAGGCCTCCATTGTTTGACTACATGCAAAATGGCCATCATTTGCTTCTCATAAATGGGCTTGTGCTAATTTTATCTTTTATTTGATGACTTTCAAATTTAATGGGTTTCCTTCTTGCATGAGTACAACACCCATACCATACCTAGATACATCACACTCAACCACAAAAGTCTTGGAAAAATTAGGAGTAACCAACAATGGAGTGGTGCACATCACCAATTTAAATTGATCAAATGCCCTGGTAGCTATATTAGTCCACTAAAAGGATTCTTTCTTTAGTAAATATGTCAGTGGGGCTGCAATACTACCATAATTTTTGGCAAACCTATGATAGTAACCAGTTAGCCATAGAAATCCCCTTAGTTGTTTAAGTGTCTTAGGAATCGACCAGTCCACCATTGTTTAGATTTGTTTAGGATCTAATTTTACTCCTGTATGAGAAACTAGATGACACAAATACTCAATCTGACAAGATCCAAAATTACATTTGGAATGTTTGGAATACAATTGATGTTATTCTAAAATATAGAGTACTTATTTCCCATGGTACAAATGGTCTTCCCAATTTTTACTGTAAATGAGGATATCATAAAAAAAACACCAAAAAAAATTTCCCCAAATATGGCCTAAAAATAGTATTCATAAAACTCTAAAAGGTAGATGGTGCATTTTTTATCCCAAAAGGCACAACCAAAAACTCATAATGGCCCTCATGAGTTTTGAAAGTAGTTTTGGGTATGTCTTCATCATGGATCTGGATTTGATGATACCCAAAACATAGATCTAACTTGGTAAAATAAAGATCACCATTTAATTCATATAGAAAATAATTAATGATAGGAATAGGAAACTTATCTTTTACACCATGATAATTTGTGAAGAATATTCACTTTGGCTATGGTGAATGATTTTTGCATCCAAAATTTCCAGTACCCACTTTTCAATTTCACTTTTTTGAGCATAGGGATACCTATATGGACTAATTTTAGGTGGTGTACTACTAAGAATAAGTTTTATAGCATGATCATGCATGTGGCTAGGTGGAAGTCCTTTTTTCATGTCACCAAAAAAAATCAAATGGGAATCAATCACTTGTTGTAGATTAGGAGGTTCAGATGGCTAAGTTGGATAAACTTCTATATAAAATAAGAGAGCTACAAATCCTTCATCACCCTTTCAGAGAATCTTTGTCATTTTATGGAAGCTAACAAGTTGTGGAGATTCTATTTAGCTCAAATATCCTTCCCTTATAATGAAATCACATGAATAATTCCTAGAAATTCATCTCAATAGTACCCAAAGTTGTGAGCCATTGTATTTCCAAAATAATGTCAGCTCCCCCCATGGGAATATCAAACATAGGAGAATCCAAAAAGTAGTCTCCCATGGCCACCTTAATACTATGGTATTTTCTTGATCAACTAATAGTACCACTATCTATAATCATCCCCTAAAATTTTGGAGTAGGATAAATGAAATAGTTCAAGTGAGTACCCAACTTATTATTGATGAAGTTGTGTGTGATCCTAGAATCAATCAGAATAGTAACCTTCTAGGTTTTTAGGAAACCCACCACCTTAAGAGTTTGGGGAGTACTAATACCTAAAAATGCATGATAATAAATAGTGGGTTGAGAGTCTTTATAGTCCTCCTTAGGACCTTCTTCATTCTCACCAAGTGCCTCCTCCTCATCATCATCATCCTCATTGGCACCTTCGATGTAAAATAACTTCTTTTTAACACAATGATGGTATTTTCTCCATTTTATATCATAATTATAACATAACCTTTTCACTTACTTCTCCTCAATTTTTTGAGGTGTCAGTCTGGAGGGTTGAGGATATGATGGTGTTAAAAAGGTGTGATTATGACCAGTAGTGAAGGTTTTCCATTTGACCATCTCTTTTTTCCTCTACCATGCGTGCTTGTGGGATAACTTTTGATATAGATGTTGGGTTAAATACTCAAACCTCTATTTGGATTCTATATTTTAGACTGATGTCTTCCACCCATAAGGATAGATTCTAAAACTAATGAATATAATCCTTCATAGTTCCTATTTGCCATAATTTGGATAACTAGATGAACTAGTTACTAGAGACATTATTTTGATAATGAGATAATAAATAATTAGTGAAAGTAGACCATGTAATAGGATCACCATTATTTTTTATTTTGAACACATAACCAGTGATACCAAATGAACTACTTAGGTTCTACATATAGATATGCCATAATCACCTTCTGAGAACTATGATTTTGATGCAGATCAAATAAGTTCTAAAGTTGGGTAATCCAAGTGAGAGGATCCTTACCATAAAACTTATTCATGTCCACTTTGGGCAACATTAGTTTCACACTAGAGTTGGATTTGTTAATGTTGAGAGGAGGACCTAAATGTTGAAGTGGAGGGTTATTTGATTATAACTATGATGAAAGTGTAGCTAATGAAGTAGTGGTCTAATTCAATTGATTTTGAACCCCATTAATCTCTCTATGCATCCCTAAAACATCAGTTTGAATTACAACAAAGTCATCATGACTCAACAAGCCTTTTATGTCAGCCATAAGTTGAGAAATCAATGGATCTAAAGTTTCTTTCCCCCCTTTTCATCCCTATGTAAAAGGACTAGCCATATAAAAACCCTAGGAAGGCTTTTACCCTAAAAAATTATACCAAGGGATGGTACCATTATGATCGCCTCACCAAGACAAATTCAACAACTACCCGTGCATACTAGGGTAAAATTTTTTGGCACAAAAAGGAGTATTGGTGGACTATACCATTACAATCATCTTATCGAGATGAATCTAATGATTGTAAATGTGCAAGGTGAAAAAAAATTCTAGACTTTTTTTTCTAATTATTAAAAAAAAAATTATTTTGAACAATACTACGTTGACAATAAAAAATAATTCTTCCTGGATTGCAATTTATGTTTTTTCACTCCTTCACCTCATATAATTCACACCTTGCTAGATCTAAAAAATAACGCCACAAGAAGCTTGCCCAAATCAAAGCTCTGATACCATTTATAATGAAACTACTTAGATGTTTACACAGAATGATTTTATATCACATAGAATAAACAAATATGAGAGATCACATAGCAATATTTGACAATAGAGTAGAATACTAGATAATATAGCAAACCCACTTCAAGGGGGAAATCTCCACAACAATGCACTAAGAGCTGAATACTTAACATGATGATCAAAGACTAACCACTACCTCCTATATATAGTCTACTTATCCATGGTTATTCTATAGGCTGACCTAACTAAGAACATAGAGAAATGTAACAAGAATATAAAATAGGTATGTAAGCAACAAGTCAGCCACACATATCCCAAGACACACTAAAGGTTAAGGGAATAACATTGTAGGTCTAATGGAGTTTCAATTGAATGAGCACTATTTAGGGTTTTGTACTTTAACCCTTGGTCTCTTATTGATTAATTGATTCTATGTTTAAATAATGTTAAAACCTTAGTCTAATGTGTTTTAGCCTAGGTATTTTTGAATTTACATTCAAATTTGTGCAGATCAAATTTGTACAGTAATGTTTTGTTATGTCCTAGACTTAGTTTAATATTTTTCCTAAGGTTCTAGTCATATTTATCAACATGACCAAATCCTTAGTCTAAATTTTCTATGCTAGGTCCGTTATATCCTGAGACCCCATTAAGTCTATTTTATTATTCACATAGACTAACTAAAAGTAAGAGCACTTTATTGTATTTTAGACTTAGTCTAAAGTTCTCTAAGCAAACTATAAATATATTTCATTAATCTTCATAAAAAATTAATACATGGACATAGTTTATAAGTCTAAATATGTTTATAATAATCCTGTAAATAGGATGAGAAAATATCCAAATAATAATCATAATCTATTGATTTATTCAAAAGCCTAACTTAGTCAAATAACTAACTTATATCATACATAGTTTTTTTTATATGATAACAAACCACATTTACAAACATAGTGAATTAATTTATTCTAACATTCTCCCCCTTAATTCATTATAGTTTGGAGATTACAAGAGAGAACTTTTGAACACCTTAAACTTATCACGTGCAAGTGACTTCATGAAGACATCTACACACTAATCTTGAGTGGGTAAATATTGGACCTATATATTGTGATGTTGAACATGTTCACATATGAAATAGACCTAAACTTTAATGTGCTTGATGAATTCATGAAACACTAGATTGTGAACAAGTTTAAGAATACCCTAATTATCACAGTTTATAATTATTGGCTAAGTCTATGGAACTCCAAATCCTTATAGTATGTGATGTAACCACATCACCTCATAGATAGGTCCTCTTATAGCATGATATTCTACCTTAGTAGAATAATGAGAAAAAAAGTTATAATTTTTACTCCCCTATAAGATTGGACTAGATCCAAGAAAGAATACAAACCCAAAAGTGGATTTTTTTTCATCAATTGAACTTGCATGATTTGTATCTATATATCATATTAAGAAGAACTTATCATTATTCTTGTATGTTAGGCCATAATCCATTATTCCTCAAAAATATCATAATACCTTCTTAGCTACTTTATAGTGTCTTACCTTTAGATCTTTCATAAACTATGAAAGATAGCTAATACCATAGCTGATATATGGCCTAGTGTATGTGAGGTAGATGAGACTCCCAATAAATTGGAAATAAATATTAACATCTACTAGTGATGATGGATCTAGATGAGATAGATGAAGTCTTGTCTCCATGGGTGTAGACATTGGTTTGCAATCCATCATCTGAAAACTCTCGAGCTATGTTTTGGTGTATTTCATCTTAGACATGAATATGTGGTTCCATTTTAGCCATATTTCCAATCAGAGATAGTAGTGTAGTAGATCTATCATGTCAAATGATCGATTAAGATTACTCTTTATTGTATCAATTATCTTCCTTGAGCTATTAGTGATGACTAGATCATTGACATAAATAACATACTAATAATATACCCTATTTTATTTTTGAGGTAGAGATCAAGATCATATGGATTCTTATGAAATCCATGTTTGATGAGATGGTCATCAATTTTTATATACTAGGATCTAAGTGTTTGTTTGAGACCATACTGAGCTTTTATGAGTTTGCACACTTTCTTCTCCTACCCTAGTATGACATACCCCTCTAGTTCAGTCATATAGACCTCTTCCTATAGATCTGCATTTAATAAGGCAATTTTGACATCCATATGATGAATGTTACAACTAAACTATGTAGTGATAACAAAGATCATTCTAATTATCTTTATCTTAGTTGTAGGAGCAAAAGTCTCCTCATAGTCTATACCCTTTTTTAAGCATAAAACTTTTATACGATTCTTGCCTTGTGTTTGTTTATACTACCCTCTACATTTTATTTGGTATTAAATACATATTTAAAACTAATAGGTTTCTTCCTTAGTGGAAGATTAACAAGTTATCATGTGTTATTTTTCATGAGAGACTAAAATTATGCATCCATATAATCTTTCCAAAGTTTGGACTCTAGGTCTTCACAGACTATAGAGGGCTCAAATTTTTCTACAACTATGCTCATTAAGGCCAAATTTACCTCTTTACAAGCCATGCTATGAGTCCTCGATCCTATAGATGAAGTGTCTAGAGGTTCATCTAGTTTTGCATCTCAAATTGCACTCATATATAATTTAGGCATATGTTGAACATATGTAGGTGGTGTTGTATCTTCTGATTGACTTTCACCACTATTTGCATATGTAAATATTACAAGTTTGATGCATATATCAGATGTATGTGTGGAAGATGAACTGATTTCACCTTTTTCATAAAACACTACATCCCTAGTGATAAGAATCTTTAAATTTTATGGATCAAGGAGTCGATATGCTTTTAATTATTTTATGTATCCCATAAAAATACATTCCTTGGGTTTGTTATCTAATTTATTTATTTTATTATTTGGGATATGCATGTATTATTTACAACCAAAAACTCAAAGATGAGATACTTTCAAATTTTTCCTAGTCCATGCTTCCTATGGTGTTATTCCATCAAGAGCTTTGGTGGGTGACATGTTCAATAGGTACATAGTTGTTAGACATACTTCTATCTAATATGAATGAGGTAGTTGTGTATATTCAACCATGCTTTGAAACATCTATATAATGACATGGTTATTGCTTTTTACAACACCATTTTGATGTGGTTTGTAAGGAGTAGTGTATTGATGATGTATTCCATGTTCTTCAAGGTATGTAGTGAAATTTTTATTGGTGTATTATCCCCCATGATTTGAGTGAAGGACCTTGATTTTATGACTAGTTTCATTTTCAATAGAGGCCTTGCATTATTTGAAGGATTGGAAAGCTTGATATTTAGAATTCAAAAATTACACCCACATCTTAATTGAATGATCATCAACAAAGAGTTGAAAATACTTGTATCTTTTATGGTTATTAGTTATAGGTCTGCATAGATTAGTGTGTACCAAATCAAGTGGATGTAGAGACTGATATTCACTTTTACTAAAAGGATCTCTTCATTATTTACTAGCTAAGCAATTGGGATAAATATTAGAATATTGTTTAAGTGTGGGAAAAATTCTTACCATGTCATGTTTACTTAATTAAAGCAAATACCCATAACTCAAATGACCATATCTTCTATACCATAAATGAGATTAGTTTGTATTGTTCACAATAAGTTCCTGATGATATTTATTTATAAAATTAAGTTGAAACATTTTTCCTATATTTGAACCTTGTGCAATATTTTTAGAGCCTCTTGACTTGTTCTTGATAAGACAAAAAAATTTACCATCTTTGTTATCAAACTCAAATTTGAGATTGTGATCAATAAGCTGATTTAAAAATAAGTTTTTAGTGAGTCCTAGGATATATAAGACATCTATGATTTTGGTCATTATGTGACCAAGTTGTAAAGAAATATCAACTTTATCCTAAATAGTGTATGATGAATCATAAAAAAGAGAGACATTAGCCAAAGATCTTGATTGGTGTAAGGTGGAAAACCATTCTTTTTATCTTGTCATGTGCCTTGTGGCACTAGAATCAACTAACCAAATAGAATTTGAAGAACAAGGTACCTCATGTGTCTTTATATTGAATACATGATCATCTTTGAAAGAATGATCATCCTTGACAACATTCCCATGCTATAATTTCTTTTTCTATTGTTGTTCGGAATGGGGTTTAATCTTTGATGACTGAGGTGATTTCTCTGAAGTGGAATTCTTATTGGATGATCTATGTGTGAATGTATTATACCAATAATGTTTTAGGTCATGCCCTATCTTTTCACAAATAAGATAAACATTATGTAAACAGGGTTTATTCCCATAATGATTTTTCTATTTTTTCTACTTAGGGTACTATTTAGATGCCTTTATTGAATTCTTTCCTTTATGAGAGGAGGCAAGTGCATGTTCTTCATCAGGTTCCTTTGTAGTCTATATGGCATCATTTATTACAACATGTTAACCAGTGAGATAAAGGTTGGTTTTTGACCCATGACATTCAATGTGGTCACAAATATTCTATAAGTAGGGGGTAGTGCTCTTAAAATAGTAGGGACCAAAGATTCATCATTCACTCGATCTCCCAATGCTTCAAGTGAAGCCCACAAGGTTGAAACTCTACAAAGAAAAGCCTCAACTTTTTCCTATGATTTTGACTTGAGTGAATGGAGCTAGATCTAGAGATAAAGAATATAATTTTGATTATTTTATTCATATACTATTTGAAGCTTATCCCGAACATCTTTAGCTATAGTGGCATTGTAGATATGGGGTTGTACCTCATCCAAGACTCTGAACATGATTTTAAGCTTAGTCTTATGATTGAATTTGTAAAAAAATTTATATTGATCAGTGTCAGTAGCATGTTGGGTCTATGTGCCATCAACTACCATCTATATTTATTATAATTCCAAATGTGTTTTGATCTTGGTTTTATAAGCTACATAATTATCACCTCAAAGAAGTTGTGTGTCTAGTGAAACAAAATGTGATACATTTCCAACCATGTATGAAAATATGATCAAACTAAATAAGAGTGATGGATTGGTTCCCTATCACTCTAAGTTTTAAGGTTTCTTTTTCTATATACTTTTAGATTGATATACATGGCCTTTTTATATACGTTCCCTTCCTTTATACCTATCGGTATGGAGAATAAGATCACCATTTCTATATACCTAATGGTACAGAAAAGAGGCATAAACATGTGCAAAATAATTAAATACTTGATACCTAAATATTATTCAAAAGGGTTTGTCCAATCATTAGCACCTGCTTAGATGTATTTCTGCATACATGAACATAACCTCACTATATACTTAGAAATAATATCAATTAGGAATTATGATTTTTGATTGAAATGAATGTGTAAATAGAGGGAATTAAATGAATATATTTGAAACTTATTAATCCATAATTAATTAAAGTATTAATTCTTAGACATCATTGAGGCATTTGTGTTAGGTTATAGACATAGTAGTTCAAATCATGATGACATTACCTGTGAACATGAATGAGAGGTGTCATTTTGACCGAATGCTATGAATGAGATTTTTACAATATCTTTGATTTTTTCAAAATATATTGAAATTTTAAAATAAAATTAAATTTACAGTAAATGGAAAATAAATCTATTAGGCAAAAAATAAATATTCCTATTTTTGTAATTTTTCCTTTTACTAGTTATGGGATTTGAACCTTGCACCTAGTTTGACCAATAATACTACTTAGCCACTTGGGATATTGAGAGTTTATAATTTTTAAATCACTTAATTCAAAAATAAATCTGAAAAATTGATTTAAAAATTAGAAAACTAGACCTTATAATTTAGCTCTCCATGCAAAGTGATGTTGACAAGTAGAAATCTAAATCAACAACTCCACCTATGCATCACATGCTAATTACATTCAACAAGAAAATTTGGAACATCAAAAAATATGGTATGGTAGTATTCACATCCATACATACAATTTTAAAATGGAAGAATAGTCAATAAATGACCAACTCTAGCAATTAGATTTTCATTCTCACATTTGTACGACTAGATGTGGAAGAAAAACTATACTGCTCCTTCAAGTGCTATTTGAAACAACTTCATACAAATTTGATTATCCCAAAAGTATATATGGAAGCCTATAAACATGTGGGATAAAATTTTAGGTTTTCCATAATTGAGTTAAGATCAATATTCACAAAATAAAATCTAAAAATAGTGATTATGTGACCTAAAACTCTAAAAAAATGAACTGCGGGTCAAAATTGAGAACTATTGACTTGCAGGATACTAAAGGATGGTACGACCTGATGCACACTCATATGGCCTACATCCAAATTTTGGATAATGGATTTATAAATGTCTCAAAAAAAATTTAGACTTGAATAAATATGTACACCTTGATATGAATAGAAAAACGTACATATCTACTACAAAATATGATAAAATAAGATCTACTTGATTCTAAAGGCCCAAAACATTTTATATCCTAATAAAATTGACTCATCCAAATTAAATAGGGTGTAAAAAATAGCAAAGAATACCTAAAATTAATTTCAAGTGTTTGTGGAGAGTGTATAACCTATTGTGCATAAAAAACTATATGGTAAGGTGAGCAAGTTGAAGTCTCCAAGCTCCTAATTTCTCCATTGTTGCTTTAGGTGAAATATAACCTTGAAAATTAAAAAATTTATCAGAGATTGGCTCTAATAATTATCTTTCTCTGATACCAAATATGAGAAAAATATGAATATATTTCATTAAGCTTTATAAAAAATAAATACATGGATATAGTTTATAAGCCTAAATACGCTCATAATAGTCCTATAAAATAGGACAAACAAATATTATAATAACAATAGTAATCTACTAATTTATTCAAAAGCCCAACTTAGTAAAATAACTAACCTATATTATACATAGTATCTTTTATATGATAACAAGCCACATTTACAAACATAGTGAATTAATTTATTCTTATCCTAAGCTTTAATTGTATTTATTAATACAATTAAAACCTTAGGCTAAAAATTTATCCTAAGTTATTTATATTAATCGAGTCCTAAATTATTTATTTTCATTTCCCATAGGAATGAATCAATGTAAATATGATAAGTGGCAAGATCTTAGAGCTTAGAAGAAAGATCTATGGTGCATGGGAATCCACTCAAGTGAAAGTGTCAAAGTTTAGATATGGAACATAATAGTGATAAGTGTCACAATTACAATGGATAGAATAAAATCAAGTGAATTGAGTCTAATGGATTGTGTTAAAGAATACAAAAAAGATCCAATGATTCAGGGAAAAGTCAATAAGTTAAATTATTGTGGAGGAACTTGAGAATGGAAAGTGTCATGATTTTGGTGACTTAGCCCAAAATCAAAGGTCCGCATTCAGCCTAACAAGATCAAATGGATCGAGATCGATAGAGTGCATTTATCTATGTAAATAAGATCCAA
Organism: Torreya grandis; assembly: GCA_037957365.1. Classification (NCBI taxonomy): domain Eukaryota; kingdom Viridiplantae; phylum Streptophyta; class Pinopsida; order Cupressales; family Taxaceae; genus Torreya; species Torreya grandis. Next base: position 2,367,751 of record JARHVA010001809.1, read on the forward strand.
TGGTGTGATATGAGGCTAAATTTTCAAAGAACCTAGAACAAACACAGTAGTGATGCATGTCATAACTATGATAAATGGAATGTAGTTCAAGCAATGGAATTTAACCTCTTAGATCAATATTTGTGGTAAGTGATGAAGCTAAATTTTAAAAAGGCCTAGATGGAACAATAATCCATCATGTGGCACAAGGGAATTAAATGATGGAATATATTTTCAGTGAGTGTAGAGAGACCATGGAACTACCACATGGCACACTCTCAGGAACTTAAATAAGAAATCAATGGACCATGATGAAGTTGGGGCTAACAGGCCCCATGAAAAATAAATGGTGTGAATTTAATCAAGCCTCAAGATTACACAATATGTTGATACGTGTCCCAAAAGGATAAATAGTCACATTTCAAATTAATGAATAGTTTGACATGGTGATGCCACATAAGATGGACAAGTCAAATTGAAAGATCTTATAGACCCATAGACATAAAAGGTATAAATTCAATATCTAATTAAAATCTAAGGCATGAATCTCATAGTTCAAACTTAATTGATGTCATTGAATCTCTACATAAACCTCCAAGAAAACCCTAAAGTGTATGAAAGCCCAAGTTTATCCCTATTTTCATTTTGATTGGTCTAAGGAAAATTAAATTATCATCTGCACAAAGATAATTCAATCAAGAACTAAACTGTAGTCCACTAGTGAGCAATTTGATAAAATTCATATTAATGACAATTTAAAAGAATGTTTTAAGGGAAGATGTGGAACTATATTTGATAATAGATACTGATGGATGTGTTTCCAAAGATACTTAGTTCATTTCTATTACCTTAAACATAGGATACAATAATTGGTTGAAATTATTCTAGATGATCAAGAATGAACCAACCATTACTAGGGAAGAGGAGAAACATCTCTCAGTAAAGAGGTTGTACGATGACATTGTTGCAATTCAAATGACTAGTCTCCATTATGTAGTAGCGAATCTTGAGGTACTCCACTGCATTGACATTATTTATCCTATTTTAAAGGAAACTAAGACAAATAAGGGCATGTTAATTAATGAACACAATATGAGAAAAGTTTCTTATATTTTTTATATTACATTTGAGTCATATTATGAACTACCCAAACTCTAAATTGACCTATATTCAATCAATTTCTAGGCCAAAGAGAACAATTTAATGGACACCCTTGCCATGTGGCTAGAATTTGAAAACCAAGTGTTTTTAGACCTTATCAAGAATATCCCTATCAGCCAATTTAGAGCTAGGGTCACAATGATAATGATTATGTTGAATAGATTATGTGGAAATGCAATCATTGCATATATATACCTAATATGGGTTCCCATATTCTAATTTATAATTGAAAAGGAAATTTTCCCCCATTTAGGTGAAATAATTATTATCTCATTAAGTAGAAAAATCTATGAAATTAGGTAGAATAAGAAAACTCAATTTTTCATGATGTCATATCTCTTAGATGCTCTTTGTGCAATAATAAAGATTCTAAACTAGAGAGAATGGTCACCTAATGGAACAAAAACAATATCCCAATATTATTCTAAGTTTCACATCTTCAAGTATAGGGACCATAATCAATATATATTTGACTATGTTTACCCTGGCCTAAGTGAAGCCATAACTAACACCCTAATGACAAGAATTAGCCCACTAATTAGGAAATCCATTTAAGCTATGGGGGATATATGGTTATATCTAAAATGCACTATTATAAAGTTTAAAGGAAATCAAATTTCTCCTCTTAAGCTACTTGTTCATGTCCCTAATAAATTAACTGAGCAAGAGGTTATATACCAACTATTTGATGGTATTGATGGTCTATGCAAAATAAAAAGAAAATGACTCCTTCACAGCTTCCCAGTGATAATTGGAAAGACTTTATTTAGACAATGGGATAGTATTGGAGTTGCATCAAAACATAGATGATCCTTTAACCTATAGATTTATGAGCTCAATAAATGCAATCCTTATGGGAAATTAAGGAACTTTTAAAAAGCAAAGGATTTCTAAATGTACCCTATGATCATGACCCTGGTACCTTTGATCCCATTTACACCAAAGCATCCTCTTATTTCAAATTCACAAGGAGATTCAAAGAGCATAACATGAGGATTGAGTCACGACTAGAGAGAAATAAAAAAATGGATGATAGATGTCAATTGAGACCCAAAAAATATCATCTTATTAGTGGTGAATCCTCTAGACCTCCATTAACTAGTGTACAAGCAGAGGTTCAAGTGGAACATAGTCTTGAGGAGAAAAGGCCATATGAAATATCTTCTAACTCATCAACTTATGAACCTCTTAAAGTAATATAATAATAATCACATCAAGAAGAGATTCACATGATCACATTATACCCTAATGAGACTATTGATGATACATTGAAAATGATATCCAATGCTTATGAGTAATATGATGAAGAAGCCTAGGTTGAGGGAAAAAAGGAAGAGAAAGGGAAAGAAATGGAATTGGACTTAGTTTTAGTTGACACCCCTAAGAATAAGGAAAATATAGCTATTATTCCCAAAATAAAAAGACCCAAAGTGACTCTCACTACTCCCCTAAGTGAAGTCAATCTATTCAATGAAGAAAACTTGTTATATGGTCCACCCATTCAAAAATGGTTCTTGTATGAACCTATATTACATAAAGTGCCTCGTATGCATCATCCTTGGGCTATGATGAAATCCATTAACATTATTATACATCAATAAATTAATCCTTGGATCATAGAGCTATAGGAAGAGGATGCAAGAAGACTAACTACACTAGGTGATTCAATAGCTTCATAATAAATGGAGGTCCCTATCCCTCATGTGACACAATCCTCAGTTGGAGTCAAGTTTGATCTAGAGACTACCAGTTTACAAAGAGTGACAAAAAAGGTCATGGAAGGAGGAGAAGAGATGACATATCAAAGGGTATATCCCTTAACCAATTTGACTCAAAAGTTGTTAAGCATGGGATATACTGAGAGGGGGGTGAATCAGTATATCATATATCTTATAAAACTTTCCTTTAACCAAATTTAACTTAATCAAACATTCAAGATATGCAATAAAAATCAAACAATAAACACCACACAAGATAGAGAGAGACACCAGATATAATGTGGAAACCCAATGTGGGAAAAACCATAGAGAACAATCTCAAGTATATGAATGAGCACAAACCTAAACAAGATTCACAAGCCAAGCTTGTAGGAGCACCATACCCCTTTACTGAGCACCACCCTAGCTACTATTCATGAGCACCACACCCCTTTGCCAAGCACCAACCCAACTACTATTTGTGAGCACCAACCCACAGGAGCACCAACCCCTTTGCCGAGCACCAACCCACAGGAGCACCAACCCCTTTGTGTATACAACACACCTATCTCTCAATGTTGCTATCTCAACAAATGATAGATCAATACAACATCTCTTTCCTCTCTCTCACCTTTGTTATTCTAAGCTAGATATAATAAATACAAATCATATTCATCTTTCACAATTGCTCTTCTAAGCTAGATATTACAATATCAAATCAACCTCTATCTCTCTTATTTACAAATGGCTTCTCAAGCCTTTATTTATAGCTTTCCAAATGAACTTTGGCCTTCCCCCTTTGTGACCCTTTAATCCTCATGGAAAATGGTGCCAAACTTGTATGACCCATCATGACCAAAAATGTTCTTCCCACTTTTGTCCTTTCCTTTGGTGACTTTTCGTATTCCTCAAAGTGTCCCTTCATGAGAAATTGTGCCCTTACTCTTTTGTCTTCACTTGGTGAGTTTTGGTATTCCCCAAGATGAATCTTCATGGAAAATGCATCCCATCCTTCTTTTGTCTTTACCCCGTGGTTCTTTGAATTCTCCATGGGCCCTTCTTTTGTCTCATATTCAAAAAAAAATATATTCGTTAATATTAAATAAATATTAACTCATATTAGACAAGATATATTTATTACAAACAACATTAAATGCAATGGGGCCTTTATCACCAATAATTCTAAACCTTTGACATCACTGACAATATTTCGTAAGGATAAAGACCTGAAGAGGACCAAATATTTAAGGAAGATGTCCTATAATTAGCACAAGCACATTCAACATAATTGCAAGCTACCATAAAAGGCTTAAAATAGAATAATAAGAATTTTGAGGAATAATCTATATCGTCAGTTATAGAGGACATGGTCAAACAATTTGAGACCACCATGAATGACTTATTTAGATCCTTGAAGGCTATAAAATCCAAGAAATATGTAGTAAAAAAGTAGGGTACTTTTTATACAATCCAAGTTAGCCAGTCTCAAGAATTAAACAACAAGGTGAATGACTTAATCAATGCTTTAAAAAATGATCAAATTCCTAGTTTTAAAATAGTCATCCTAGCACACTTTAATATGGCTATGGAAATATTGGTAGATAAGATCAAAGCTATAAGCAAATGGTCCTGGTAAATGGGAGATCTTTTTAATGATCTCAATCAATTGGAGGATAGGATAGTGCACATATTGGGAAGCTTAGTTAAAAATCCTACTTCACTCAACCCCATTGGCTTGATCATAGATGAAGATTTCAAACTCAGGGCAACTTAGTTCATGCAAGTGGTGAGAAATCAAATCTAAGGGAAGATTGGTGTAGATAATAAAATGATCATGGACATGATTTTATCAACTGATGAGAAAATTAATGATGTTAGTAGAATGAAGGAGGAATTACATAAGGAAAATAAGGATCTCAAGGGATTAATAGATAAATAAAAATATCTCTTCATGAAAACCATTTTCAACCTTGAGTTAATTGATGAGCAAAACTACATAATGTAGATCATGTAGTAGAAGCAAAAGACTATAGCAATAGGGGAATCCCAAAGTCAAATTTGTTGACTTTGAATATTATTTTTGTGTATAGGAACATGTATATTTTGAAAAAGGAATATTCTTTTGTAAAAGCATGTGCAACTTTATAAAGCACATTGATTATAGGTCAGTCTTTTTAAAAAGTGTCTAGTTCTAGAAAGTTGTAGAAGGGATAGCTGTCCATGACACTTGTACAATTATAATTTGACATGACTAAATGACATACCTCCTTAGTATTATATATAAGGGGTATTGTAATTTGTAATATATGAAGGATTTTTTTAGTGAGAAAACTTTGTGAAAATTGTGAGCAATTAATACAAGCAGAGAATTTTGAAAGGATTGTCTCATTTCATTTGTGTGATTACTATTATGGTTGATCTCTCACTTGTCTAGTTTAATATTCATACTTTAATGGTTCTTATGGATTATTGATGTGTATATTTTAAATGCAAAGTTGTTAATTTATGCTAATACTAAATTTATTGAATGATCTTTGATTCATTTCACTTTCTTTGTTCTTCTTGTAGATGTGCTAATGCAATTTACTTATAGGAGTGAATCTTTCAAATGAATCTATTTCTTATTTTCATTATTTCATGCTATCCTTAGATGTTTTCTTGATGTGTGATAGGATTTAAGCTTATGATATTTCATGTCATACATTTTTTTTAAGTGCATGTTTGGATTGAAGATTAGAATAATATTTCTTATTCTCCCTACCCTTCCTTTTTCTCATGATCATTTCACTTTAGATTATCTTCTATTGTAAATATACATTTTAGATTAGATTCTAGATGTTAGACTTTGATTATAATTCACTTAACGTAGTTTAGATAATTTTCATTTTCACAAGTTAGCTATTAAGCCATGATTGTTCCCAACAACCAAACAGTTACATTATAAATTTTGTGAAACAATTCACTTATTCTGCCATTATTCCACCAAAGATATCAAGAATATCACAACCTACAACTCATGCAATGGATTCATTAAATCTAAAAATGAGAAGTGTTTATTAAAAAATCTAAACAACATGTGATACACTTTTAGGTATTAATAGGAACTCATTCCACTAGCACTAGAAGGAGGGCATTTAGCTAAATCTTTGTGAATTTGTAGTGTCTTTGCTAATTTTATTGTATTTTATTAAAATATTAGTGAATTATTTGCATATTTGTTTCATTCTTGACTCAATTGTGTAAATATAATTGATATTCATAGTTTTAAACCAATATTTAGGCTCATTTAGCTAAAGGTTGCTATTCTTTGAAGACTCATGGTAAATAGTTGGAAAGGTAGCTTAAGTTTGGTGAATCTTCCATGTTCAAAATTAGTGATAGATTTTTTTTTCAAATATTGATTGATTATTTGTAAATTTAAGTTTATTTTAAATTAGATATGTAAAGATCATTAATATTCTCAAGTTTAGATATATCTTTGATATTTGTTGTCCCCCAAAAATAACTGTCATTTTTGGGACAACATTTGAAATATTTTTAGTCTTACAGACCAAAAATTGTATCTTCCATTTTCAAAATTTGTCCTAGACACTCAAATTCCTCATTTTCCAAGCTTCTCATAAAATATCTATAGGTAGGTTCATTTATACAGGTTCAAAGACTTTTGCAGGTGGTTTCAGTCAAAAGAATTAGTTTTCAACACTTAGTCATTCTCTAGAATTGGTTTAGAGCTTTAGTTTAGTTGAAAATCTTCCTCAGCAAGCGTCTAAGTGCTAAAAGAGACTTGAACCACTAAACTGTTGAACCATTGAACCACTTTGGTTTAAATTTTCAATGGGTTCAAGGTTCAACAAGTTCAACATTTCTGGTAAGAGTTAACCGCTTCATCAAGGTTCAAAGTTCAATCATTGCAATTGGTTCATTAGATTCCAAACACTTGGCAAAATCAAGGTGGATTGAACCATTGAACCATTGAACCACTTTGGTTCAAAGGTTTAATGGGTTAAAGGTTCAATGGCTCAATTCAATCAAGTGGTTCAATGCTTTATTTCACTCAGGTGGTTCATTCCCTTCATTTCAACATCTTTTGGTTCAACCAGATAATTCACTTAGTTGGTTCATTCTTTCAGTTCATCTTTTGGTTCAACATCTCAAGGTTCAACAATAGGTTCAAAGACATTTTCAAATCTTTGTTTGAACCATTGAACCAAAACTTGGTTCAATGTTTTGGTTCAAAGACATGGTTCAAAGGCAAGTTCAATGTTTGGTTTAATGCTTAGTTCATTCATTGAACCATCAGCTTGAACCATTTTTGGTTCAACGGATTGGTTCAACATCTTGGTTTAATGGAATGGTTCATCACCAAAGTTCAAAGGGATGGTTCAATGCAAAAGGAAGCTTCCCGAAGGACAAGTGCCCTTGCAGAGGACACTTAATCAATAAAAGCACCCTTTGAAAGGGTCATTTTTCAAGAAAGCCGAAAGGTAATTCTTTCAGATTTGTTTAAGGCATTTAAAAATTGACTAAGACTTAATTCTTTTAGATTTTTGTCCAAAAGAATTCCTTCAGACAAAAAGTCTAAAAGAATTCTAAGTGGTTGCAGACCTCGAAGGAATTTTCAAAGAACAGTCAACATTTCTGTGGACTTTTTGTCTACGAGAATTTTCCCCAGGCTTTTTGTCCATGGGAATTTTCCCTGAGCTTTTGTCTATGGGAATTTTCCCTAGGGAAATGTCTATGGGGAAATGTCCATGGGGAAAATGTCCATGGGAAATGTTCACGGGAGAAAGCCCAGAGATTTATCTGTGGGAACTGCCAAAGCAAAGGGCTACTGAAGGACCCTGAAGGGCAAGTGCCCTTAAGGGGACTCTCAGCAGCCAAAGTAAAGGGCTATTCCAACTCGACATAGGTCATTTCTCAAGGCTCAAAAAGGCAAGTCCAATCTAGAAGAATACCAAGCTAAAAGCTGAAAGAGGACCAAGGGGTGACGTGCCCAAAGACATCAAATTCAACATAACCGACTAGCTATTGGAAGCATAGTGACAGGAACACGAACGTCAAATTGAAGACAATGAAATAGCCATTAATCCTTTAAATTTATAGACTTGAATGCATTCCCAGAAGTTAAGACCAAAACCAGTAGAAAGTGAGGAAAGGCAGAACAATGAATGAATCTAGGGTCTGATTCAATTAACCAGAAAAGGAGGAATGATGAAGACAAGATCAGACTGCCAGCTAAACATTGAAAGTTGCAATCTTTCAATTGCGTGGCTTGTTTATCTACATTGAGAATATCAAATGGGTAAAATGCTCCAAAGTTCTAGCCTATCTTCCTAATAGTTCCCAATTCATCTTGATGTATTACTATTCCCGAGTCCTTCTTGAAGTGGCTATATAAGGGACTTTCTTTCATTGTAAATGGATATCTCTTTTTTGACAATTTGAATGAAACTCTACCCAAATTGAGAGGCATCATTGAGACTTTGTGTTCAGTCTGTTAATCATATTTTGTTACTGGAATAAGAAATCAAGGGACTTTTTTAGACTTTATGCTGTGATTTCTTTGTTATTAAGGAAACTATTCTTATGTCTTTTTCCTTGATATATTTTTTGTTCCATTAATTTAACAAGTAGGATTAGTTAGAATAGTTAGGAAGGTGTCCTGAAGAATCAATTGTGGAGAGACTTTGTGCCCCCATAGCTGCCTTCAGTGTGTTTTATTTTCATTACTGTGTAAAGGAATTTGAGAAGACTTTGTGCCCTCATTGTCCTTCGTATATTACTCTTGAGCATTTTAGGTGGAGACTTTGTGTTGTATCTCAATTTTCTAGTTACTACACCCTCAGTTACATTCTACTTTTATTTCCAAGAGTATTCTTGTGGTTGGCTGAATAGTTCTTTTGAAAGAAGAGGAGTGCTTTCTATCATTTCCATTTAGTTTTTCCCTTGTTTTACACACATCATCTCTAAAGAAAAAGAGATGGATGGCTTGTTCTACCCTTGAGTATTATTTTCTATTTATACATATATTTAACATATCCATAGGGAACCTCCCCTTGATGAGAGGAGAGAGAAATATCCTTCTGATGTTATAAAATTACACATTTGGACAACTAATCTTCCTACTTTGGCTGATCATACCTATTTTTTTTACCAATACGTTGATAGACAAAATATTTAACCAACAGTTTTTGGTGACTCTACTGGGGATATACATAATATTGTGTAATTTGGAACCTCAAGTTTTAGATTGAAACATCACCTATATAACCCATTATCATTATAACCTTATCCATTATAGACTCTGGTGACTCTGTTTCATGTCTTAACCATTATCCATTTATAGCATTACCATTTTCATCCATCTCCATTATATTATCTGGTTTGTAAAACCAGAGCTGATGGGAAAGAAAGTGCAGTTTGAAGCCTCAAGCTTTAAGCTAAAGCAGGGCCAGTTTCTTTTCCATTTTTGTCCTATAATCTGGAAACTCCACTTAGATGTGTTATCCCTATTGTTCATAATTTGATCATGGTAGTTCAAGGCCCCTGGGGTAACTCTTTTGGTCCACTTAATCTAACTCCACCCCTGCATGAGCTACCACTTAGTTCAAGGAAGAATTTCCCCAAATTTTTTGGTGATGGAAGAGTCCACCCTGATGAACACATTGTAGACTTCACCATAGCATGTGGTGTGATAGGGGTGGAATTTGAAGATGTGACAGTTAGGATTTTTGTGGAGACCCTACAAGGTGCTGCTGTAGATTGGTTTTACCATCTACAAGCTGGATTAGTGACTGACTGGAATACTCTCAAAGCTAAGTTTCAAGCTAGATTCAAGCCTGTAAAAGATGTGCATGCCTTGCTAGCCCAACTCACTCAGATGAATAAAGATCCCCATGAACCTATGAGAGACTTCATTTCCAGGTTTAACAAGTTGAGGCACAGGATTCCCATGGTCACCCAGCTGACACCTCAGAATCTCATGTGTTTCTTCATCAACTCACAGCTGCCTAAAGTGAGTTTTCTATTGAGATGGGCTAGACACCTAGACCTTAAGGCTACTCAAGACTTGGATACTGAGCTAGAAGATGACCTTATCTTGGTAGGAAAGACAAGGAGAGATCCTAACAAAAATAGAGCTTCATCATCTTTTAAATATTCATCTACAAGCACCACTGATCTAATGGTGCAAAAGCTAGCAAATGAATTGCTAGCCTTGAAAAGGCAAATGGCACAAAGTATGTCTTCTACTCCTCTATATAAAGATATACCAAGGAGGGCATTCCCTAATCAGCCATATTAAGGTAACACTACCAAAATTCAAGGGCAAACAAATCATCTTCTTCCTCCATAGAGGAATCCTACCCTTGAAGCACCTCCAACAAACTCAGTAGTTGGATATCTAGAAACTGAGCATGTTTCCTATTTCCAACCTAAGTTAGAAAAAGAAAATGGTGCTGATCTCTTCAGGGAAGATCTAGAAGAATTAACTAGTGACTCCCACATTAGTTTCTTGAATTACCAGGATGAACTTAGAAGTGAAGGTGAAGCAGTCAAAGGATCATACACCATATTCACCAGGTCTAAGAATTAGTCAATACAACAAGCTGACAAAGAGAAGATAGACGAGCGACCCCAACCAGTAATTTCAATTGCTGAGTAGAGAACCCCTTTTCCTTTTTAGGTAAAGGACCTAGTTATTACCAAAGAAGTAAGTACATTGAACATCTCTACACTGTCTACTTTAACTTCATAGATCAGTCCTCCCCCTCCTAAAAATCAAAAGGATGAACTCCCATCCTCTCTTTTGAGTCCATTCCATTCATTTGACATGATTGATCATGTCAAGGAATCCAAAATTCAAATGACTAAGTTTGAATCCCTACAAGTCAATCCTGAGCAATTAGACATTGATGGAGAACCAAGTATAGACCTATCTGAGGCAAAAATTGTGGTCACCCAAATGTCAGCCCCTGTAGCTCAAATTCTATTTAAGCCTTTAGGTAGGGGTAATTAATTCTTGACCATTGGTGATGCTCCTGTCTCAGCTGATGAAATTTTTGTAGCTAACAATCCAATAATTAATCCAAATAAGACTTCAGGAGAATTGGTAGAGCATAGTATAAACAAGGAAGGATCTTCCATCTCTAATGAAGAGAAATATGATAGGAGATTAGATTCTAATGATGACATCAATTCTTCCACCAATGATAGAGTTAGGGCTATGTTAATATCTCCTCAAAGAGATATTCTTCTTTCATGTAATTTGCAAGTCAGCAACACCTTCAATATAACTGGATGTGAATCTCTATTGCTTAAATTGAAGATTGCTCAAGATGAAGAAGTCAAACTCCTTCACATCAAAGGAAATTTTAATCTAATAGTTTATCAAGAGTTTGACTTGGATGATCCACTCATGTGATAGACTGGACTAGTAGAACAACAAGTTATGATGGTGGACCATGCTACTGTAAATCAAAATCAGACAAAGGGACCTTTCACCAAGAAAGTAAGGACTGATGGTTTTTGGTTTGAAGATCACATCCTACCTTGGAATAATAAGAAGAAAAGGCCAAGAAGAAGACACAGAAAATTAGTTTCCTGGTGGAGAGCTCCATTCACCCATCACCATTTCTTGTGACAAAATGTCTTCTTGTTGGTTTACCAAGATGACACACTATTTTCACTATCTCTCAAGAAAAAACATTTGAAACACTTCAACTCTTGAAGTATCAGATCATTGCATATGTATATATGTATATTTGTATATTTTTTAATTCTATTTTGTTTTGTTTATTTTCTTTTTGATGTCTTTCATTTTTGGGTAGCATGACTCCAAAGCCCAATGGTACACATGAAGAAATTTTAAATTCTATATTCTACTCCTTTCAATTCATTTTGCAATTGATAGAAGTTCCCCAACTAGAGCCAGCTATTGTCCCCCAAAAATAGATATCATTTTTGGGACAACATTTGAAATATTTTTGGTCTTACAGACCAAAAATTATATCTTCCATTTTCAAAATTTGTCCTAGACACTCAAATTCCTCATTTTCCAAGCTTCTTATAAAATCTACAGACTCTATAGGCAGGTTCATTTATACATGTTCAAAGACTTCTACAAGTGGTTTTAGTCAAAAGAATCAGTTTTCAACACTTAGTCATTCTCCAGAATTGGTTCAGAGCTTTGGTTCAATTGAAAATCTTCATTGGCAAGCATCTGAGTGCTAAAAGAGACTTGAACCACTAAACTATTGAACCATTAAACCACTTTGGTTCAAAGGTTCATTGGGTTCAAGGTTCAATAAGTTCAACATTTTTGGCAAGAGTTAAGCACTTCATCAAGGTTCAAAGTTCAATCATTACAATTGGTTGATCGGATTCCAAACACTTGGCCAAATCAAGGCGGCTTGAACCATTAAACCATTGAACCAATTTGGTTCAAAGGTTTAACAGGTTCAAGGTTCAATGGCTCAGTTCAATCAAGTGGTTCAATGCTTTATTTCACTCAAGTGGTTCATTCCCTTCATTTTAGCATCTTTTGGTTCAACCAGATAATTCACTCAGTTGGTTCATTCTTTCAGTTCATCTTTTGGTTCAACATCTCAAGGTTCAACAATAGGTTCAAAGACATTTTCAAAGATTTTTTTGAACCATTGAACCAAAACTTGGTTTAACATTTTGGTTCAAAGACATGGTTCAAAGGCAAGTTCAATGTTCGGTTTAATGCTTAGTTCATTCATTGAACCATCGGCTTGAACCATTTTTGGTTCAACCAATTGGTTCAACATCTTGGTTCAATGGAATTGTTCATCACCAAAGTTCAAAGAGATGGTTCAGTGTAAAAGGAAGCTTCTCGAAGGACAAGTGCCCTTGCGAAGGACACTTAATCAATAAAAGCACCCTTCGAAAGGGTCATTTTTCAAGAAAGTTGAAAGGTAATTCTTTCAGATTTGTTTAAGGCATTTAAAAATTGACTAAGACTTAATTCTTTTAGATTTTTGTCTGAAGGAATTACTTTGGACAAAAATTATGTAAGAATTCTAAGTGGTTGCAGACCTCAAAGGAATTTTCAAAGAACAATCAACATTTTTGCAGACTTTTTGTTCACAAGAATTTTCCCCAGGCTTTTTATTTGCAAGAATTTTCCTTGGGCTTTTGTCTATGGGAATTTTCCCTGGAGAAATGTCCATGGGAAACATTCATGGGAGAAATCCCAGAGATTTGTCTATGGGAACTGCCAAAGCAAAGGGCTGTCGAAGGACCCCAAAGGGAAAGTTCCCTTGTGGGGGACTCTCGGCGGCCAAAGTAAAGGGCTATTCTAAATCGACATAGGTCATTTCTCAAGGCCCAAAAGGGCAAGTCCAATCTAGAATAATACCAAGCTAAAAGCCGAAAGAGGACCAAGGGGTGATGCACCCAAAGACATCAAATTCAATATAGTCGACTAGCTATTAGAATCATAGTGACGGGTGCACGAACATCAAATTGAAGACAATGAAATAGCCATTGATCCTTTGAATTCACAGACCTAAATGTATTCCTAGAATTCAAGACCAAAACTAGTAAAAAGTGAGGAAAGGCAGAACAATGAATGAATCTAGGGTCTGATTCAATTAACCAGAAAAGGAGGAATGATGAAGACAAGATCAGACCACCAGTTAAACATTGAAAGATGCAATCTTTCAATTGCGTGGCTTGTTTATCTACATTGAGAAGATCAAATGGGTAAAATGCTCCAAAGTTCTAGCCTGTCTTCCTAATAGTTCCGAATGCATATTGATGTATTACTATTCCTGAGTCCTTATTGAAGTGGCTATATAAGGGACTTTCTTTCATTGTAAATGGATATCTCTTTTTTGACAATCTGAACGAAACTCTGCCCAAATTGAGAGGCATCATTGAGACTTTGTGTTCAGTCTGTTAATCATATTTTGTTACTAGAATAAGAAAGCAAGGGACTTTTTTAGACTTTATGCTATACTTTCTTTGTTATTAAGGAAACTATTCTTATGTCTTTTTCCTTGATATATTTTCTATTCCATTAATTTAACAAGTAGGATTAGTTAGAATAGTCAGGAAGGCGTCCTAAAGAATCAACTGTGGAGAGACTTTGTGCCCCCATAACTGCCTTCAGTGTGTTTTCTTTTCATTACGATGTAAAGGACTTTGAGAAGACTTTGTGCCCTCATTGTCCTTCGTATATTACTCTTGAGTAGTTTAGGTGGAGACTTTGTGTTGTATCTCAATTTTCTGGTTACTACACCCTCAGTTACATTCTGCTTTTATTTCCAGGAGTATTCTTGTGGTTGGATGAATAGTTCTTCTAAAAGAAGAGTGCTGTCTATCATTTCCCTTTAGTTTTTCCTTTGTTTTACACACATCATCTCTGAAGAAAGAGAGATGGATGGCTTGTTCTACCCTTGAGTATTATTTTTTGTTTATACATACATACATACATACAGATATATATATATATATATATATATATATATATATATATATATCATATCCATAAGGAACCTCCCTTTGATGAGAGGAGAGAGCAGTCTCCTTTTGATGTGATAAACTTACACATTTGGATGACTAATCTTCCTACTTTGGTTGATCAGACCTATTTTGTTTACCAATACGTTGATAGACAAAATATTCAACCAAAAATATTATTCAATTAAAGATAGTTTTCCTTTGAAGAGATTTATATATATTTGTGCAAAGATTGCTTAACTTATGAGTCTTAAATGTGTAAATATACTCATAGGTAAGAATTAGACTATTATTTACAAGAATTGAGATAAATATCATTCATCTTGAAAAGATAAGGTTTTTATGTCATATTTTGAATATGATTCAAGGTTTTCAAGATAGAACTACCAAGAATCATGACTAGGTCATAGTCTGAATCAAGTTTACCTCTCCTTTCATTAGAATTTCATAGGAAAGCAAGAGAAGATAAAGGTAAGTGAAGGGTTTCTAAATCCCAACCTACTTCACCTATTAATGGTGCTCTTGTGTTCAAACTTTATCAAGGTATGGATTGGTTAGGTGGATCTTCCATTAATGTGTCTGGTCAAATACATGACTTTCATAGAGTCCTAAGAAATATTTACCATATTTTGGTCTTAATGGTGGTGTCATTATTGAAGAACATATCAAAAGTTTCAAAGTCACTTTAATATTATTTAATGTAGTTCATGAATATGTTACATGTGAATTATTTCCATTTACTTTCAAAAATGCTACATATGAGTGGTTTCTCAACCTCCCTAAGAATTATATCACTAGTTGGAATGACTTTAACCACATTTTAATTGATCAATTTGGAAAGATCACCAATAATTTTATCCTTTATCAAGAATTCACCATTGTGAAAAATAGATTTTTGTGAAACTATTAGAGCCTTTAATGCCAAATTTTAGAAATTTTTTACTAAAACCATAACTCCTTATAGACTTGATGAAGCCTTGGATTTAGATATTTTTAGGGATCAACCAACAATGTTGATTACACTATGAAAGCAATTAAATGTGAAATTAAACCAGAAAGATAAGTAACTAGAATTAGAAATATAGCAATAAGAAGAGATACAAGAAACCACCCTGAAAACTTGTATTAAACTCTTTACAGAAGGAATACAATTGAAAAACCTTATTTTCTTCCACACCTCTCTCAGATGTACAGATCTCTCTCTAGATCTCTTTCCCTCAAGATCTCTCTCTCTCAATTACAATCAATTCCAACAACCTAGATTGATACACATATACAATATTGTACTGTTCTTGACCAATTCAACAATTGTGTGCAATAAGCTATGAATATCTATCCTATTATATAATAATTAGGAAACATGAGCATACAACTATAGCCATTAGATGCACCTCCTAATCAAGGGTTCTAAACAATATTACTTAAAATAGAGATGTGGACTTAAGACTAACACTTAATCCTAACATGCAAACATTTTGTTCTGTCCACAGAAATAGCATTCTAGACGCATAGGTGATCGACATCGGTCCTTGCCTGTCTGCACCTGACCGACGTTGGCCAAACATAACCGACATTGGCATCTCCCAGTTGACTCTTAACTGACATCGGTCACTCTTGACCGACGTCGGTGACTGTGTAAACCTGCAACTTTGCAAACTCACTCATTTGGTGAAGCTTTTAGCTCCACACCTTAACAATCTCCCACTTGGAGATAAATAGCTACACCAGTACCTGTACAACAACATCTTTTAGCTCCTCCATCTTCAAATTCAATCATGAAGACCTACAAAAGTTGAATGAAGATTCAAATTCTCTTTTGTAATCGGCTTGGTTAACATATCAGTAGGGTTCTTATCTGTATGGATCTTCTCCAGCTTCAACTCACCATCCTCCAATACTTGTCTTATGAAGTGGTACCTAAGCTATATATGCTTTGTTCTTGAATGAAATGCCAAATTCTTAGCCAAATGAATTGCACTCTGACTATCACTATATAGTTTTCAACTCTCTTGCTCCTTTCCAAGCTCTTCCATGAACCGTGTCATCCATATCATCTCTTTAATAGCCTCTGTGACTTTAATATATTCTTCTTCTATAGTTGACAAGGCAACAACCTTCTACAACTTTGATATCTAGCTAACCGCCATTCCACCAACAGTGAAAACATATCCAGTGGTGCTTCTTCTGCCATCCAAATCACTTTCCATATCTGAATCTACATAACCATGTAGAGAAGTATCTGAACCTCCATAGCACAAATGCCTACTGCTGGTCCCTCTCAAATATCTAAGGATCCATTAAACTGCTTTTCAGTGCTCCTTCCCTGGATTGGCCATATACTTACTTACAACTCCCACTGCTTGGGCAATATCCGGTATAGTACAAACCATTGCATAATTAAACTCCCTACTGTAGAATCATATGGAATTGTACTCATGTACTCTACCTCATCATGTGAATTAGGACACTGTTCTTTACTCAACTTAAAATGTCCAGCCAAAGGTGTGCTTACCAGTTTTACATCCTGCATATTGAACCATTTCAACACCTTATTCACATAATCCTCTTAAGACAAAATCAACCTGTGATTTTTGCTGTCTCTCTTAATACTCATGCCAAGGATTTTCTTTGCTGCTCCCAAATCCTTCATGGAAAATGTGTGAGCTAATTTCACCTTAAGCTCAGAGATATCCTGCATGTGTGATCCTGCAACCAACATATCATCTACATACAACAATAGAATAATATATCTACCATTATCCAATCTCTTAAAATACACACAATGGTCAGATTGACACCTACTATAGCCATGCTCATTCATAAACCTATCAAATCTGAAATACCACTGTCTAGGAGCTTGCTTGAGGCCATACAATATTTTCTTCAATCTGCACACTAGCTTCTCCTTACCTTTGACCTCAAATCCTTCCAGCTGATCCATATATATTTCTTCATCCAAATCTCCATGAAGAAACACTGTCTTAACATCAAGCTGCTCAAGATGTAAATCCTCAATAGCAACTAAAGACAATACAGTTCGTATAGAAGTCATTTTAACAATAGGAAAAAAAATCTCACCAAAATCAATACCTGGTTTTTATGCAAATCCTTTCACTACCAACCTAGCCTTATATCTCATCTGTCCATTCTCACCTTCCTTCAATCTGTAGATCCATCTGTTCTTTAGTGTCTTCTTACCTTCTGGCAACTCAACCAAATCCCATGTTTGGTTCTCTCTCAAGGAATCAATTTCCTCATTCATGCCTAGTTCCCACTGATTCTTAGATTCCACCTATATTGCTTCATCAAAACTCTCTTATTCTCCACCATCAGTTAGCAATAAATAGAATAATGAAGGGGAATATCAAATTGGAGGTTTACTTACCCTTTTTGACCTCCTGATGGGTATTTGAGACTCATTCACAACACGTTGTCCACCCAAATTCTCTGAAAGTGATCGACCTCAGTCACTTCTAGACCTGTTACTGGCCGACGTTAGTTCTACCTAATCGACGTCAGTTCCTTCCTGGCTAACGTCAGTCACTATATGACCGACATCAGTTCCTATATTACCGACGTTGGTTCCTACATGACCGACGTTAGTCTCTGTGTTTTCCTATTTGTGATTAATTTTTCTTGCAAGCTCATTTTAGACCGTCACCTCATCCAATTCTCCATTGCTCTGCCCAGATTGATTCAGCTTCTTAAGCTGATCACTATACATCAATTTTTCATTGAAAACACCATCACGACTT
The DNA here is from genome assembly GCA_037957365.1 of Torreya grandis. Taxonomy (NCBI): domain Eukaryota; kingdom Viridiplantae; phylum Streptophyta; class Pinopsida; order Cupressales; family Taxaceae; genus Torreya; species Torreya grandis. The sequence continues at coordinate 2,385,830 of JARHVA010001809.1, forward strand.
TTAATTATTTTTTTAGTTCCTAGATTCCAAAACCTGAATCCAAAATCATCAGAGCCATAGCATATAAATGTGCACCTCATAGACTTAGCATCCAACTTCTTTCTATTTTTCTTATCAACGTGCACAAAGGCTTCACAACCAAAAACTTTGAGAAATGAGAGATCTACCTTTTTACCTATCCATGCCTCTTCTGGAATTCCACCATCTAGAGCTGTAGAGGGTCCTCTATTAATTAGGTACACTATAGTATCCATAGCTTCTGCCCAAAACTCTAAGGGCAAACTAGCATGCAATCTCATACACCTTACACGGTCCATTATTGTTCTATTCATCCTTTCAGCAACTCCATTTTACTGAGGTGTCCTTGGAACCATCCTTTGCCTACGTATTCCATTCATATAACAATAACTTCTAAACTTAAAGTTGTAGAACTCACCACCATTATCAGATCTCAGGCACTTCAATCTCCTGCCTATTTCATTCTCAACCATAGCTTTCCAAATCTTAAATATGTCAAAAACATCAGAATTCTTCTTAATATAATAGACCCATACCTTTCTTGTAGCATCATCTATGAAAGAAACATAGTACCGTGATCCTCCAATAGAAGCAACCTGAGCTGGTCCCCACACGTTTGTGTGAACAAGCTACAATTTGTGCTTCTTCTTTATTGACCCAATCTTAAGAAAACTCACTCTCTTCTATTTTTCAAACACACAATGCTCACAAAAATCCAAGTCTATGCTTTTCAAATCTGAAAGCTTACCTTTTGACTTAAGAATGGACATTCCCTTCTCACTCATGTGGCCGAGCTTAGAGTGCCACAATTTTGCATCCACATCTGAAGTAGATAATACAGAAGGAGAATTATTAGTAACATAATTACATAAATAGAGATTACCTACTCTCTTACCTCTGGCCATTACAAGTGCACCCTTGGTCACCTTCTAAGATTCAGCTGTGAGAGTTACTGTACAACCCTCATCCCCTAACTTTCCTATAGAAATCAAATTCCTCTTCAAGCTGGGAACATGCATGACATCTCTCAACACCCATGTGTTTCCATTCTACATTTTCAGCTGCACTTTTCCTTTGCCAACAATTTTACAAGGCTCATCATCCCCTAAATAAACTATTCCAAAATCTCCATGGACATAGTCACTAAAATATTCTCTATTAGGGGTAGCATGAAAAGAGGCACCAGAATCTAACACCCAAGATTCTATATTATTATGCAAAGAGAATATAAGAGCATCTTGTGCAATACCTACAACTTTTGCTTCTTCTTTACCTTCATTCTGATTGTCTTCCTTAGGCTTTGACCAACACTCTTTGCTTATGTGCCCTATATTTCCAAAATTCCAACATTGTGGCCTCCTGCCATTTTTGGATTTGGATCTACCTCTCACCTTTGACTTAGACCTTGATCTCCCTTTCTTTCCCTTATCTTTTTGCCTTCCCCTACTCTCAAAACTTAAAGCGTTCCCTGATGTTTCCTCTGTGCTTTTCCTGCGAATTTATTCATTCAAGATTACACTAACAACATCCTCTACTTTTAAAATATTTGAAGCAGATGTAGTATTACTAACTGCCATTACCAAGCTATGCTAGCTTTCAGGCAAAGAACTTAATATTAAAAGAGCTTTAATTTCATCATCAAACACTATTTTGACTGAACTTAATTGATTTACAATTCCATGGAAATCATTTAGATGATTAGATACAGATCCACCTTCCTACATTTGCATTTAAATAACTGACTCATAAGATATACCTTATTTGAAGTTGAGCATTTTTCATATAAATTTGCTAAAGTAGTCATTAACTCTACCATAGACTTTGCTTGTGATAAATTAGATATCACAGTAGATGCCAGACTCAATCTTATAGATTCAAGAGCCTTTCTGTCAAGAACTTCCCATTCTTCATCATCCATGTCTTTGGGATTCTTTGAAATCCCACCTAATGGTAAGTATAGATCTTTCTGATATAAATAATCCTCTATCTGCATTCTCCAATGTTGATAATTCTTACCATTAAACTTCTCCATTCTCAGCTTACTTTCTTCTGCCATTGCTTTTCCCACTCAAACAAAAATCCCTGTGAGTAACCTATAATCAATACACACTAACCAGATCTGAAACACCTGTTCGTCAACCTGAGCTCTGATACCACTTGTTGGGGATCAACCAACAATGTTGATTACACTATGAAAGCAATTAAATGCAGAATTAAACTAGAAAGATAAGTAACTAAAATTAGAAATATAGCAAGAAGAAGAGATACAAGAAACCACCCTAAAAACTTGTATTAAACTCTTTATAGAAGGAATACAATTGAAGAAATTTCTTTTATTCCACACCTCTCTCAGATTTATAGATCTCTCTCTAGATCTCTTTCCCTCAAGAGCTCTCTCTCTCTCAATTACAATCAATTCCAACAACCTGGATTGATACACATATACAATACTGTACTGTTCTTGACCAATTCAACAATTGTGTCTAATAAGCTATGAAGATCTATCCTATTATATAATAATTAGGAAACATGAGCATACAACTATAGCCATTAGATGCACCTCCTAATCAAGGGCTCTAAACAGTCTTACTTAAAATAGAGATGCAGACTTAAGACTAACACTTAATCCTAACATGCAAACATTCTGTTCTATCCACAGAAATAGCATTCTGGATGCACAGGTGACTAACGTCAGTCCCTGCCTATTTGCACCTGACCAACATCAGCTAAACATAACTGACGCCAACATCTCCCAGTCGACTCCTAACCTACGTCGGTCGCACCTGACTGATGCCGGTGACTGTGTAAACTTGCAACTTTTTAAACTCGCTCATTTGGTGAAGCTTTTAGCTCCACACCTTAACAGATATTTATAAGGATTCTTTAGATCTCATGACTTTTTTTTCTTAAAAGGCCTATTGGAGTTATAAACACATTAGACTTGGCCTATGATAAAGTTGTAACAAAAAATAACCAAATGCAACCTCATGATCAACCTCTATATGACATTCCCAATGAAAATCCTAATTTACTTACATTAAATGTCATTACAAATACAAACTATAATGTTATTGATTTAAATCAAACACCATTCTTGAGCCAATTGCCTTTGAGTCATGCCTATCCTGGCTAAAACCTAATATTCTTAAATAACACTGCAAATGGATTTCATCCACAAGATCAAAGAGAGTTGGTGCCAATAACTATAAATAGTACTTAGGTTCATAAATTAAAGACACCAAATAATGATAATGAATCCATACTCAAAATGGTTCAAAATATAAGCAATGACTTCCTTCAATTGCAAAAACAAGTAGGAAATACTAGGGAAAACTCTAGTAGGAACTATTCTTATCAAAGGTTCAACAGAACTAACAACCAATATCACAATGGTAATAATGGAAATAATAATAATAATGAGTCATCATCAAGTGAAAAAAATATTGAAATTAATATTTGTGATGTAGATCTAACTAAATATTTCAAGTTTCAAAATAATTTAAAGCATGGTAAGTTAGAATGTATTGAATTCTATAATACATTTGAATTATTTCAAGATGAATTAGATATATGTGAATGTAGAACTAAAAAAGATAATACTATAGGTACACCTAGTTCTTCTAAGTCATCTAAGTCTATTGATAAAAATCTCATGGTGGAGACATTTGATTTTCCATTTCAATAAGAGAATGACCCTAAAGATAACCCAAAAGAGGTGCATGATTTTCAATAGTACTTAAAGAAGACCTACCCTCTAAGGAATAGAGATCAGAAGCAAACTTTGACAACTTCAACTCCACTAAATAATTTTGACACTCCTCCTGATCTTATAGCTAACAACAATCTAGAGCCTCCAAAGGGAAATACCTCTAAGCACAATATTGATACACCTAGTTCTTCAACTATGAATGGATATAATATAGTTGAGGACATGAAAAATATTAAGGCTAACATGAATTTACTTGAGTTGACTATAATTATTAAGTAGAAAGGCTTGATACATAAATCTCTATCCAAGAATCCTAATAAAACACCAAAAAATACAAATTCAAATATTGTTATGTATAAATAAAGTAGATGTCCTACCTTTCTTTCTAATAATCATAATTTTTGATAAGAATTTGCATAACTATTTTTTAGAATTAGTTGCTTCTACTAATATCATGCCTAAAGGTATTAAGTCTAATAGGGTAGTTACTCAATTAGACAAGTCAAGATTTAAAGTAAATAGAGAATTGTTAAATGTTAATATGTAGCTCGCTTCTAAGCCAAGGATAGAAAAATTTATATACATCTAATTTGTGGATATTTTTTATGCTTATGGGATGTTTCTGAGCAAATATTGGATAAAATCTTTGAATGGTTACATGTTCACTGACTATTCACATGTGTGGCTTCTATGGAAGGGAGTTCCCAATCAGATTTATGTTGAAAGAGAACCTAAGATGGAACACATGATCACTAAGTACAATGCTACAAATGAAAGGGTCAACATGGTCAATTTTGAGTTAGGAGTTTACACTCTTAACATTCTAAGGTATGTGATTCTAAAGATCTTCATGCTATGCCTAAAATATGGAAATTATATTTTGATGGTGCTAGGAGTAAATATGGTTGTGGAGTAGGAATTATTCTAATTAATCCCCTTGGGAAAGAATTTAGTACTTCTTATAGACTGTAGTTTTCATGCACTAACAACTTGGTAGAGTATTAATCATTAATCTTAGGATCAAATTTTTTTTATCAAGCATAAGATCAATGAATTACTAGTGTATGGTGAATCTAAACTAGTAGTTAATTAAGTTAGAAGTACCAATACAAATTATCCTATTTTAAGAAGTATAAATTTAGAGTGTGTATATTTATAGAGTGCTTTAATATTTTTAATAATGCCTCAATTCCTAGAGAAGATAATAAGCTCATTGATAATCTAGCCTCAGCTCTAGCCAATATTATTCCAAACCAAGACTCTAAATTAAGAAACCTTAGTATTAAATTGGTTTTGTGTCCCTCAGTTCCTAATAATATCAATCATTTACAAGTACTCAGTGATGATCAATAGATCTTGGACTTCATGAATAAATCAAGAGTATTTGAGTTTCACATCATTGATGAGGTTAATAAAAATGCTCTTGATGAAGGCAAAATTAATGACACAATTATGAAATTAAGTGACAATAAAATTCCCAAGGGCATGATTTCCTTAGAAAGATTGTTTGACATAGAAAAACTAGCTGAGACTATCAAGATTCCCAATGTAAATGGGAAAGATTATAAAATAGTTGACCTAGAAACACAAGGTCAACCCTTGCTAGTGAATATTGGTACAACCTACATTAATGAAGAATTGAGAAAAACTAAAAAGTTACTAACCAAATACAAAGGATGTTATAGCATGGTCCTATAATGACTTAAAGATATTTTATCCTAAAGTCATTACCCATATAATTCCTTTAAAGGAGGTCTGTAAACCTTTTAGACAAAATCAAAGGCCAATTAACCTTGCCTTGGAGCCATTGATCTACAAAGAGGTCAAGAAGCTATTGGATGTGAAACTAGTTTTTCCCATTAGACACTCCACTTGGGTAGCTAACCTAGTACCAATTAGGAAGAAAAAATAGGAAATATGACTATGCATAGACTTTAGAAATTTGAATAGAGCCTCTAAAAAAATAATTATCTCTTACCTTTAGTTGACCAATTCATTCAAATTGTAAGTGGTTCTTCTATGATATGTTTTCTTGATGGGTTTTTAGGTTATAACCAAGTACTTGTGGACAAAGACGATAAATTAAAGACTACATTCACTAATATGTGGGGTACTTTTTCCTACAAAAGGATGATATTTGGACTAATAAATGTAGTTGAAAAGTTCCAAAGAGATATGGACCATGGTTTAAAAGTTCTCATAGTTAAGTGCATTATCATTTACATGGATGATATTATAGTGTTTTCCAAAAATAGGGAGGACCACATTATGCACTTGAAACATGTACTTGAATGGTGTAGAAGGTATGGAATTTCTCTAAATCCCAAGAAAATATTTTTTTGTGTTACAAAAGGAAAGTAATTATGACATGTTATAACTAAAGAGGGGTTTCTTATAAACCCTAATAAAGTATATGCCATATCAAAGATAGAATTCCCTAATAGTAGAAAATAATTGAAATGTTTCTTTGGGAAAATCAATTTTGTTAGAAAGTTCATTTTTAGTTTTGTATAAACTGTGATACCATTAAATCAAATGTTGAATAAGGATTCCAAGATCACATGGAATGAAGAAACAATAAAAGACTTCAAGGACATAAAAGAAGCAATAATGCATGCACCAATGTTGATAAGAACTAATTTTTTAAAAGACTTTTAGCTTTATTCCTTTACTTCTAATCATACAATAGATACTATCTTAACTCAAAAAATAGATATATGTGATCATCCTATTACATTTATGAGTTCTGATTTTAAAAATGTTGAGTTAAAATATTGTCTAATTGACAAGCATGCATGTGTTTTAGTTAAGATAGTTAAGAAATTTAGACAGTATATTCTTAGGAATAAAGTTCATGCAATATTAGCAGACACTACCACTAAAATTATGCTTAGTCAATGTCAACTTAAGGAGAGAAGAGGTAAATGGATGTCCATACCTCAATAGTATGATCTTAAAATCAAAACTACCAAGCTGGTAAGGCATCAAGGTCTAATTCAATTAATTACTAACACCAACCCCAAATTAAGTGTCATGCAAGTGGAACAATAGAGTTTTCAACCCAATGATTGGTATAATTCAATTATTCATTTTTTAATCAATGTATTTTATCCTATAGGACTAATTAGAGAGCAAAGGAGGGATTTAAGGCTCAAGGCAACACATTTCCTAATCAAAGGTGGAGTACTTTTTAAGAAGAATCATGAAGGAATATATCTAAGATCTATTTCTAAAGAGTAAGAATAAAAGTTCTTGAGTACCTTTCATGAAAATCTTGGAAGTGGACACTCCTCTAGAAGGAAAAAATATCATAATATCCTTAGGAATGGTTATTATTAGCCTAAAATATTCAAATATGCTCACAAACATGTGAGATAATGTCATTGGTGTCAAGTATTCAACACTAAAGAGCCAAAAGTAGCCATGCCATTGAATCCTATTATGATTAATAAACCTTTTTCTCAATGGGGACTAGATTTTGTGGGGGTCATCATCCCCAATTATTTAAAAGGACATAAGTATGTGTTCATTAATATTTATTATTGCAAATAATGGATATAAGTAGTAGCAACTAGGTAGTATAGGACTGAAGATGTGATTAATTTCTTGGAAGAGAGCATTTATACTAGATTTAGAACACTAGTATCTCTAGTTTATGATAATTGATCTTCCTTTGCATCTATTTAGATGATTGAGTGGGCATACGATAACAACATTATTCTCAAGTTTTCATCAAATCATTACCCTCAAGGTAATGGAGTCTCTGAATCAACAATTTTTTTTTGATGAAATCCATTAGGAGGTTTGCTGCTGATAAACCAAGAACATGGCAGAAGTTGCTCAAGTATGTTATTTGGGCTGATAGAATAAGACTCAAGAAATATTTTAAATCATCACCATTTCTTCTTGTATATGATCAATAACCTATATTTCCCATTACTTTCAAAATTCCAACCAACAAGTTCATGCAAGAGTACATGAAGGAAGATCAAGAATTTGAAAATTCTAGGTTGCTTAACATTATTCAAATAGAAGATGCAAGAGAAGAAGATTTTGCCAATTTCAATAGACATGAAACCATAATGAAGAGATGATTTGATAATCACTCAAAGATTAAGGTGTTCAAATAAGGACACCTAGTTTTCCTTTGGGAAAAATCATATGAACTTAAGGGAAAACATGGGAAATTCACTCACTTATGTATTAGTTCCTATCATGATTGTTGAGATACTAAGAGATAAAACCTTCAAGCTCAAGGAATTACAATGAGCAGAGTTCACTTTACCAACAAAATAGAAATATATTAAGCACTACTTCTATGTTACCCACCATTAGTATACATGGAGTAATTTATAAGAATATTTAGATTTAGTGTAGGTAGGATTAGGTTATTTTTTTGTCCCTATTTATATATAGTGCTTGTAAATATTTGTTTACTTGTTGTGTGTTTCTTTTTCTTTGTTTTTCCCCTACTTTCAATGAGTCTTTCTAAGACATTTTTCATCTCCAATTCATATATTTTATTAAAGGTCAACAAATCAAGAATGCAAGTATGACTCTTAGCCATTGGTTGACCATACATCCTAGAAATTTGAGCTTGATGCTATAGTTTAGATAAAATGTTAAAGATTGGTATCTAGATTAATTGTTCCTTGAAATATTAATCCTTATTTTGATCTAAATATGTTTCTAATAAGTATTTCACATGTTGAGTGAAATTTTGAATTATTGGGACAAAGTCATGTAAACACTTAAAGAACATTATTGCCTAAGAGGAAGTTTACAACCAAAGATGATTGTTTGAAGATCAAACATTTGAAAAAAAACCCAAAACCTATCTAATTATGGTTCCCCAAATTTGTTGAAAAGATAAATATACTTGAAAAATACAAAAATAAGAGCTTTATTGAAAATCAAAAAGCTTTGTAAGCAAAGGTGATTTGGGTAACCTCCATTGGGGCTATGGATGCCTAGATGGTAGTGGATCAGGGCCTAGAGTGGAGTCAAAGGTATATCTAATAGGTCTATGGATGCTTGGATGGTAGTAGAGTAATGCACAAGCCTTCTCCTTTCAGAAATCATTATTCTTAATGAATAAATAAATATGGTATAAGTCAATGTTAATGATCAATGGCATGAAATATAGAATTTATTCTCAAAATCCCATGGAAATTAGTTAAAGAATCAAAATCACACACACAATATGACTAAGTTTTGATGTTTAAGCCTAATTCTACATTATTGAAACTTGTTTTAATCATGAGTTGATCTTAATAATGGTACTTGAACAAGTGGAATGAGTAATTTAGTTATTAGTTCAAACCAGAGTATCTATGTTTTAACATTTTGAAATGTTTCCCCTAGAAGTCACCATTTTTTGAGGTCAACATATTCCCATTTTTTAAAAATGAGGACCCTTGTTCAATTTTGCAAATTTTGCTATGAATTAAGATTTAAACTGATCAAAATTTCATGTTTGCTTCAGCTCTCATTGACATGTTATCATTTTGGCTAACCCTTGGTATCTTATTGATTAATTGAATATATGTTTAAATCATGTTAAAACCTTAGTATAATGTGTTTTTTCCTATAATTTTTTTAATTTAGATTAAAATGTGTGTGGGTCAAATTTGCTTGGGAACATTTCATTATATCCTAGACTTAGTTTAATCTTTATCCTAAGGTTCTAGTTGTGTTTATCAACATGACCAAAACCTTAGTATAAATTTTTTATGTTAGGTCCTTTATATCACAAGACCTCACTAAGTCTATTTTATTATTAATATAGACAAATAAAAAATGGGATTACTTTATTATATTTTAGACTTAGTCTAAATTTCTATCTTAAGATTTAATTATATTTATTAATACAACTAAAACCTTAGGATAAAACTTTATCCTATGTTATTTATATTACCTAATCCCTAACTTGTTTATTTTCATTGCCCATAATAATGAATCAATGCAAATATGATGAGTGGAGATATCTCAAAGATCAAAAGAAATATCTACATATGCAGGCATCCACCTGGGTCAAAGTGTCAAAGCTTGGAGATGGAACATGGTAGTGACAAGTGTCACAACCATAATGGATGGAAAAAAATTAAGTAAATCAAGTTAAATGGAGTGAATTAAAGCATAAAATAAATATCCAATAGTGTAAGGCAAATTAAATAAGTCAAGGTCTTGTGGAGGAACCCAAGAGTGACAAGTATCATGATCTTAGAGACTTAGCCTAAAATCAAAGATCTACATTTAGCTTGATAGGATCAAGATAGATATAGCATATTGATCCATAAAAATAAGATCTAATGGTGTGAGATGAAGATAAATTTTCAAAGAACCCAAAAAGAATGTGGTATTAATGTGTGTCATCATCATGATGAATGAGATGTAGATGAGCTAATGGTGTTTAAACTCTCAAATTGATATCTATGATGAGTGATGAAGATAAATTTTCAAAGGGCCCTGATGGAATGAGAATATACCACATGGAACAAGGTCATATAATAATGGAGCATGTTTGTAATGAACACAGAGAGCTCACAGAGCTATTACATGCTATACTCTTAATAATTCAAATAATAAATCAATGACATGTGATAAAGCCAGGGCTATTGGGCCCCATAGAAGATTAATGGCATGAATTTAATCAAGAATTAAAATTAAATGATATGGTGACATGTGTCCGAAAAGGATAAATAGTCACATTTCAAAATTAATGAATAGTTTGAAATGGTGATTCCACATAAGCAAGATAAGCTAGATTGAAATATCTTATGGACCTGTAGACACGAAAGGTATAAATTCATGATCTAATAAAAATATAAGGCACAAAGATCATAGTTTGAACTTAGTTGATACCACTAAATCTCTATATAAAACTATAAAAAAACCCTAAAGTGCATGGAAGCCCTATTTTTCCCTATTTTCATTGTGATGAAGTTGAGGAAAATTGAATTATCACTTGCACAAAGATAATTTAATCAAGAACTAAACTATATTCCACTAGTGAGCAATTTGATAAAATTCATAGCAATGGTGACTCAAAATAGTGTTTCAAAGGAAGATATGGATCTATATTTGACAAAAAATACTAAGGGATATGTTTTCAAAGATACTAATTTTTTTTCTACTACCTTAAACACAGGAGACAATAATTGGTAGAAATTATTTTGGACAATCAAGAATCAACTACCCATTACCAGGGAAGAGGAGAAAAATATCTTATTAAAGAGTTTGTATGATGAAATTGTAGCAATTCAAATGACTAGTCTCCATTATGTAGAAACAAAGCCTAAGATACTCCTTTACATCGACATTCTTACTCTTATAATGAACACAATCTAATAAAATTTTCTTATATTTTTATTATTGCATTTGAGTCATATTACAAACTACCCAAACCCTTAATTGACCTATCTTCAATAAATTATTGGGCCAAAGAGAAAAACTTGATGGACACCCTTTCCATGTGGCTAGATTTTGGAAACCAAATCTTTTTAGACATTAACAAGAACATCCCTATTATCCAATTAAGACCTGGGGTTAGAATGATAATGACTAAATTGAATATATTATGTGGAAATACAAATAATTCATATGTAGATCTAGTATGGGTGCCTATAGTCTACTTTATAGTTGAAAAGGAAATGGTCCCCCCTTTGGGTGAAAAAATCAGTATATCATTAAGTAAACACATCTATGTAATTAGGTAGAAGAAGAAAACCTAGTTTTTTGATGATGTCATATCTCTTAAATGATCTTTGTGCAACAACAAAGATCCAAAAGTAGATATAATGGTCACCTAATGGAACATAGATAGTATCCTAATATTACTCTAAGTTACACATCTTCAAGTATAAGGACCACACATTCAATTTATATGTGACTGCATTTACCCTACCTTGAGTGAAGCTATAAATGGTACCCCAATGACAAGAATTAGCTCACTAATTAGGAAATCCAGTGAATCTATGGGGGATATAGGGTTATATCTAGACTACACTATTATAAAGGTTGAGGGAACTCAAAGTTATCCTCTTAAACCACCTATTCATGTCCCTAATAAGTTAGCTAATCAAGAGGTTACATACCAACTATTCTATAGAATTGACGGTCTATTCAAGACCAAAAGAAAAGGACTCCTTCATAGCTTCCCAATGATAATTGGAAAGACTGTATTTAGACAATGGGATAATATTAAAGCTACATCAAAATAGAAATCATCCTTCAACCTATATATTGATGAGCTCAAGCAATGGGATCCTTATGGGAAAGTAAAGGAAACTTTGAAAAATAAAATAATTCTAAATGTTCCCTATGATCATAATCCTTGTGCCTTTGATCCTATTTACACTAAATTGTCCTCTTATTTCAAAGTCATAAGAGATTGAAAAAATATAACTTGATGCTTAATTCAAGACTAAAGAGAAATAAAAAAAATGGATGACATATGGAAATTGGGACCCAAAAAATATCATCTTATCAATGGTAAATCATCTAGACATTCATCAATTCGTGTACAAGTAGAGGTTTAAGTGAAACATAGGACTGAGGAGAAAAGGCCACATGAAATAGCTTCTAGTTCATTAGCTTGTGAACCTCTGAAAGTATTAGAACATGAAGCACATCAAGAAGATATTCACATGATAACATTAAACCCTAATGAGACTATTGAGGATGCATTAAAAATGTTATCTAGTGCTTATGAGTCAAATGATGAAGAAGCCCAGGTTGAGGAGACAAGGGAAGAGAAAGGGAAAGAAGTGGCATTGGACTTAGTTCTAGCTGACACCCCTAAGAGGAAGGCTGAGCTAGACATTGTTCTTAGAACAAAAATAACCAAAGTCACTTTCACTACTCCCCTAAGTGAAGTCAAACTATTGAATGAAGAATTTTTTTTGTATGGTCCACCCATTCTAGAATGGTTCTTTATGAACCTAAATTGCAAAAATTTCCTACTATGCATCATCCTTGGGCTATGATGAAAGCCATTAACATTCATATACATCAAGAATTGAAGCCCTAGATCATAGATTTGTAGGAAAAGGAGGAAAGAAGACTAGATACATTAGGTGATTCAATAGTTTCTTCATAAATGGAGGTCCCTGTCCCTCATGTGACCCAATCCTCAGTTAGAGTTAAGTTTGGTCTAGAAACTACTAGTTTGAAAAGAGTGATAGAAAATAAAGTCATGGAAGGAGGAGAAGAGATGACATATCAAAGGGTAGATCCCTTGACCAATTTGACTCAAAAGAAAGGATAGAGACCTGGAGAGGACCCAATATTTGAGAAAAATGTCCTAGAATTAACACAAGAATATTCATCACAATTGAAAGATGTCATCAAAGGCTTAAAATAGTAGAATAATAATATAGAGGAATAATCTATATTTTCATTTCTAGAGGACTTGGTCAAAAATTTGAGAAAACCATGAATGAATTATTAAGCTCCTTAAAGGCTATAAAATCCAAAAAATATATAGTTTACAAGTAGGATAATTTGGATACAGTCCAAGTTAGCTAGTGGTAAGCCTTAAGAAATAAGGTGAAGGACTTTATCAATGTTTTTATAGATGATCAGATTCCTAGTTTTAAAATAGTCATCCTAGCTCACTTAAGTATATATATGGAAATATTTATAGATAATATCAAGGCTATAAGTAAATGGTCTTATGAAGTGGGAGATCTTTCTAATGATCTCAAGAAATTAGAGGATATGATAGTGTACATATTTGGAATCTTAGTCAAAGATCCTACTTCACTCAACCCCATTGGATTGATCACAGATGAAGAGTTCAAACTTAGGGAAATTTAGTTCATGCATGAGATAAGGAATCAAAGCCAAGGGAAGACTAGTGAAAATAATGAAAGGATCATGGACATGACTTCATTAGATAATGAGAAAATTAGTGATGTTAGGAGCATTAAGGAGGTGTTGCATAGGGTAGATAAAGATATCAAGGTCCTAATAGATCAACAAAAGGAGCTCTTCATGAAACCCATTGTCAACCTCAAGTTAATTGATGCACAACACTATAGAATGCAAATCCTACAATAGAAGTAAAAGATTGCAGCAATAGGGAAATCCCAAAGTCAAATTTCTTGACTTCAAATATTAGTTTTATGTATAATAACATGTATATTTTTAAAAAGGAATATTCTTTTGTAAAATCATGTGCAACTTTATAAATCACATTGATTATAGGTCAGTCCTTTTAAAAAGTGTCTCACTCTATAAATTTGTAGAAGGGATAGCTATCCATGACACTTGTGCAATTATAATTTGACATAACTAACTGGCATACCTCCTTAGTCTTGTATATAAGGGGTATTGTCATTTTTAATAGAGGAGGGAGTTTTTGATCAAGAAAACCTCATGCAAATTTGGATCAATTAATACAAGTAGAGAATTCTAAAAGGATTATCTCATTTTGTTTTTGTGATTTCTATTATGGATACTCTCTCACTCATTTTGTCTAATATTTAGATTTGAATGGTTCTTATGGATTCTCGATGTGTATCTTTTAAATTTAGAGTTGTCAATTTATGCTAATGCTAAATTAATTGAAGGATATTTGATTCATTTTTCTTTCTTTTCTCTTCTTGTAGATGTTCTAATGTTATTTACTTGTAAGAGTGAATCTTTGAAGTGAATTTGGTTCTTATTTGAATTATTTCATGCTATCCTTAGATGTTTTCCTAATGTGTGATATAGGATTTGAAATTATGTTATTTCATGTCATATATTGGTTTTAAGTGCATATTTGGATGAAATTTGAACTTTGTCATAATGTCTAGATTGAAGATCATAATCATCTTTCTTATTTACCCTATCCTTCCTTTTGTTCATTTTTGATCATTTCAATTTAGATTAGATTCCATTGTAAATATACATTTTAGCTTAGATTATATATGTTAGACTTTGAGAATAATTAACTTCACTTAGTTTAGATCATTTTCATCTTCACAAGTAAGCTATTAGGCCAAAATTACTCCTAACAACCAAATAATTACATTATAAATTTTGTGAAATGGTTCACTTGTTCTACCATTATTCCACCAAAGATATCAAGAATATAAAAACCTATAACTCATGAAATGAATTATTTGAATCCATAAATTATAAGTGTTTCTTAAACACTCTGAACCACCTGTGATACACTTTTAGGCATCAATAGGGATTATATGCACTAGTTTCTATGGGTGTCTTAAAACTAGTTTTGACAATGAACCCAACCTCTTCTAACCTCTTATTGTCTATTTATTTATTAGTTTCTATTATAATTTTACCAAATTTATCTATGAAAGATTCAAAATGATATATATATATATATATATATCCATTCCTCCAGACATTGATTTCTCTTCTTTGATGATGAAGTGGGCCTAGGGGATGTGTAATTTTTACATGAATGATATATTCATTCAAATTCTCATGTATATGACAGGGGTAGATTATAGTTATAAATAAGGATATTATTTGGACCAGGGAAGGAATATTCTCTAGAAGAAGTTATGTACAATCATATCATTATTGTACGTTCAAGATCATATACATGATATATATATATATGTGTGTGTGTGTGTGTGTGTGTGTGTGTGTGTGTGTGTGTGTGTGTGTGTGTGTGTGTGTGTGTGTGTGTGTGTGTGTGTGTGTGTGTGTGTGTGTGTGTGTGTGTGTGTGTGTGTGTGAGTGTGTGTGTGTGTGTGTATTCATTCCTCCATACATTAATATCTCTTCTTTGATGATGAAGTGGGCCTGGGGGATGTGTAATTTTGACATGAATGATATAGGTATTCAAATTCTCATGTATATGATCTTAACGTACAATAATGATATGATTGTACATAACTTATTCTAGAGAATATTCCTTCCCTAGTCTAAATAATATCCTTCTTTATAACTATAATCTACCCCTATCTTATAACTGTTATACTTATAATATAATTTATTCTCTCTCCTCATTCTATTCCATCTTCTCTTTATCCCAATTTATATCTTCTTATTTTGTAAGCCTTTTCTATTCCTTATTCTACATAATCTCCACATTTTACAATTTATATAACTTGCTAGCCTCTCTCTAGGATCCCCTCTCATCATCATCCTATATTTTAAATCTACTTATATTCATAGTTAACTTATTATTTTTTAGTTTATTCAATATTCTTTTTTATCAAAGATCTCTTTTCATTACCAAAATTTTATTCTCAGTCTACCTCTCTACATTCTCCATATTCTAGGTTTAGGTTCAAGTTCATTTTCTTAGATTTTCATCATTCACTCCTACATCACACAAACCCCTATAATTCTTGAAGTGACTACTCAATGTTGGTAGGAGTAGGCACTATGGCATTTTCAACAACCAACATATTGATCAAAGTAGGTAGTCACTAAAGGAACTTTTCTCAGTTTCCTCTCACAAAAAAGTATTGTGTAACTTCAAAAGCTAATATATTTGTACATTAAATTATGTATTGTAACCATTGATGATATTCTTGGTCCAATGATTTACTACATGGGTGCAGTCAGTATCTAGAGTTCATAACTTGTATAAATTTTATTCTATAAAAAATATAAATTATGTCCTTTTTTATTGAAAAAAATAGTACTTTAATCTGTATAACCATGTAACTAATAATCTAGGAAACTCCATAAAAATATTTCATAAATTTATCCATGTATATTCTCATGAATAACTTCTTTTGTAGTCTTCTCAATTAATTTTTTGTTCTTCTACAAAATCATGGATTATTTCATCTATCCATCTCTCCAAATATCTTTGCACTGATAGTTATCTCAACATGTTTCAACAAAGGATTCCATGCTTACCACACCATTGTTAGTAGAGGTTATTGGAAAACCCATCAAAACATTATAATATAGGGATAACCATGTGATAAATGATATAAGGCTAAAACATACTACATTTCACATTGGACTTATCTATTAATTAACTAAAACTAAAATGTAGATGTAGAAAACAAAGGATTATTAGATACAAAACATTTTATATAATCTACATGGATAACAAATTGAGAAAATAGAGCATCACTATGCACAAAAAAACCATAAAATGCATATTTGGGAAACCATTTCAAAATTGTATACTAATCTATATCACATAAAAACCATTTCATAATAAAACTAAGTGATATATATATATATATATATATATATATATATATATATATATATATATATATATATATATATATATATATATATCATTGTTAGTTCATATTCCAAACTTTTTTACATCCAAAAGAAAGACTCTTCATGTTCTAAAGACTATTGTTATTATTTTAAAGAAATTAATACATACAAAAATATATACAAAATAAAAAACTAGTGTGATTCACACTCATATCTATGACTAACTCTCTATTATTTTGTTAACCCTATTATATTACCAATAATAATCCCAAGTAGATGGTCACCACATTATATATCATTGATTGTCACTCCCAAGATAATATTGACAACAATTAGATAGTTATGGTTTTCCATAGATGTATGCCTTTTCTTGTAGTGTCCAAAAACCATTAGAAACTATGTTGAAAATTTAAATATCTCCATTAAGTTAGTTTAGACATGTTTCATATGTTTTTCATAGCATAAGATATCAAAGAGTCATCTTTACTTACAAATCAAGCATAAAGCCATAATCATCAATCACTTATCTGGGTAAGTCTTATCAAGTTAGGGAAATCTATTAGCCCTCTCTTGATACACTACTAAAAAGGCATAAACATAATAAAACCACTAACATTAGTATCCCTACAACTTAGTCTAAATACAAAATATAAGTTAAAGTTTCATGTTGTCAAGTGTTGAAATCCAATCATTTCATTAATTATAGAATGATCATGTTGGTGTGCACACACATATGTCGAAAATACATGTATTTTTATAAATATTTGGAGTATTTAAATGTAACAAATTCTTAGCCACTCAGTGAGGAGTGGTTGGGGTTGTCAAACCCATATTTTTAACCACTTTTTCTAAGTGATATTATGTTAAAAATGCAACTATTGTTTTCAAATAAATGAGAAGAAAATAAAAGATTAACATTAGTAATGAGAGAAAAAACACATACAAAAATAATCTACTAGCATAGGCACAATGATATGAGGTGGCATGGACCTGCATAGTCAACTAGGATAGTAATGAAAAAGCTTGGATAATACTATCCACCATAGTATTATAAGCTTGGTTGATAGTGTTTGAATAAGTTTGAGGTCATATTTCCTAATATGAGTAGTAACATAGCTAATACATATCATTTTAAAAAGACCATGGGAAATTAAATGAGTAGTATAAATTAGAAATTAGGTAAGTGTATCTCTTCCCTCTTTGTTTATTCAATTATCAATATAGTAAGTGTAATATTAGTGTCTCATTTACATTAAGATGTGTATGGTTAATGCCCTATATTACATAATTTGAATATTCATATTTTCATATTATTTAGATTACATTAATTTTTTTTTTTAAAACACAATCATTATCTTGAGTGTGCAAAACCCCATGTATTTCAACCTTAGGGTTTTGTCTTTCCTTCTTAGGGTTACAAATTTATATTTCATTAGGGTTTATATTTTATATCTAATTTTTTATTTTCCTTATTTATCACATAATAATAATTTAAGATATAGTTAATTTGGATTCACATAAAGGATATGATAATATTGATTTTCTTGATCTATTTGATGATATTTATCAATGTAAACTTATTAAATAACTAAAAATGAATCCATAAATGATTGATGAATTGTTACATGTAAATAGAGATGAAAATAAAAATATTGATAAGGAACTTACATTTGAGGAAAAAAATGCTGAAATTTTATATGACACCAACCTTTTACAGACATATATTCTACAATATGTGTTTAGAACATTAATTCTACTTCTATTGTTCATATATATACACCTATGGCTACATAAGTTATGCCTACCCATGGTGTGGGGGAAACACAAGTTCATCCTAAAATTTATATGGATACTCCTACAAAACATAATTTTATGATTCATAGGATTGATATTCATGTGACATAATGTATTGGTAATCAATATCTTATACATACTATTCAATAACTTATGCAAACCCTTATAAATCTTCAAGAAAAGGTTTCTAAACTATAACAAGGTTATTATAGAACATGCCTTTTAAATAAATATCAATAATTAGATAACCATTTAGACCTAGATATTTATACTTATCCTTTACCTACAAGACTTTTTGCACATGAGATTATATCCTATGATGGTAAAGGTGATATAAAACAACATCTTAGATCCTTCCATGTAGCATACTTTGATTATTGTTCCAATGATAAGTTATTAACCAAGTTTTTTTCCCTAATCATTAAAGACTATGCCTTTTTATGGTTTTATAATTAATATACGATTTAATCCTTTGATTTATCAATTCTTATATAAATTTTATATCAATATTAGTGAAGGTTTCCTATGCTCAAATTTCCAAACTCAAACAAGGTCCTTGTGAGACCATTATCAACAATGTGATTCATTATAATACTATGTTCCCTAAAATTACAAATCATATTGATGATAATGAATTTCAAACCATATCAAAGAAAAAATTAATTTCTTATATACATGTCTATTATATTTAAATGCTTTCAATATTTCTATAACACATGTCATATAGTTAAAGACTATGAAATTAAGATAATTTATATGAATAATATATATTATGGGGCTAATATTCTAAAATATACTAATGCTAAGTTTTAAATAAAACCAAACTTAGAATATAAGGAAAATTATACTAATAATGAGGATAAAGTAATGGTTGATATGGTTTCACAACATACTAATAAGCTTATCTTATTAACCCCTCAAGAGGGAAATTTACACAATTTTTAGAACCTCCTCATAATGTTGTATGAAATCTAATCAAGTGCAATATCATATCTCTACCTATAATAATGGACATTATAATAAAAAATTCACCATATAAGGGAAAAAATATAAATACATATTGTGATTGGAATATATGCACAAAATATTCTAATAATAAATTTGATGGTCTGAGACATAAGGTAAAAGATTTAATTAAGGAAAATATTATTGAGGTTAATTATGCCAATACACCTATGAATGATTTGGTTTCACCACCTAATGTAAATATTAATATATTATTATATCATTTTCCCAAACATATGACAATATAAACCAAGACTAATATTGATGTGCATATCACCTACAATGTGCATCCTCATTTGACTTCTTGGGATTATATAACTAAGGAAGCTCATCCTATAGATGGTGTTATTGTTACATTGAAAGATAAATAAGTATGAGGACATTTTATCATATTTAATGACCATGATATTTTTGATGATGATTATAAAAATGTGAATTTATTCATATGTGCTTTCATTGACTCACATTATATACATATAGTTATGGTGGATAACAGGTCAAGTAAAAACATATGCACTGTGAAATTTATTTCTTTTCATGTGTACACACATAAATATTTGATTAGTATGAATACCATAGTAAAATTATTATAGATAAATAGATAAAACCCTCTTGGGTATATTTCATTACCACTTATTATAGGACCTATATCCATTGATACTTGGTTCTTAATTTTCACAATATATACTAGGGCATTCAAAATGCTAGTAGGACATCCATGGATACATAATATACTTGAAATATCATATTTGATACATATATTATTTTATTATTTATATAAAACCTAAGTAGTTATAGTTATAGGTATTTAATAATAGTACCCAAATCATCCTAAGGTATTTTATTCACCACCTCCACAATAGCCTTTTATACAACCTATACAAGTTCATTTTATGAAGGACAATCAAAGAAAGGTATTTTATTTTTATTTAAGACCAATTTTAAAATATACATTACATAAACGGTATATTATAGTTGATCACATCCTAAAACATTTATAAAATCTTGTATATGTGTCACATAATGAACACTGACATGTTCTCTTGGCATACAATGTGAATCATCTACTTAAAATCAAACTAGTGTTTTTTTAATCAATTTGAATAGACTTTGTTACTTGTTTCAAGACTATAATGATTTAAAAAATATGTTACTTAGTTATAATATAGTTTTAAAAATAATTATTTACTTTTTAGAGTGTCCTCATGTGGTAATTTAAACCTCAACCAATTCTCAAATGATAAAAATTGTATTAACATTCACAAAGTTTATATGACAAGTTATTGTCTTAATCCTATATAAATTATACAATAAAAGCAAGGAAAATTATAATTAACTCATATCCATTCAATAATCATTTATCCATTAATTAATTGTATCAGATTTAAAATATTTTAATTAATAATAGAAGGATAGATGGTAAAACTTATTATCTAGATTGAACATTTTAACTCTGCCATATAGGGCAATACTTGGTACTTATTATTACTTAATTTTTTAATAAAATTAAGTTAATAATAAATATGATAATTAGTTTAAAATTTTATTCTAATAACAAAATTATAATAATTTAATATTATAATCTTCTAATACATAAGTTCAATAGTTCAATAGACCTTAATAACTCATTAATTTCATATATTAACACATTTTAATATATATTTCATGGTACTCCAATAATAATGAGTCAACTTATCCATAGAAAAAATTATTCCCACTTATCTAATTTTTCATTAATGTTCATTGATATCAACAACATAGTTTGAGCATAAATTTATAGTAGAATATACTTGTTGATAAAAATTTCAAGTAATAAGTTTCAAGGTTAAAATGAATAAGGATAAGATATTTTTACCCTATTTATTTTACATTTTATTAAGGTGAAAAGCTTAAGTAAAAATATATATAGCATAAATAATGAATTCATCATTTAATAATTTATTATAACATGCTAAGCATATGAAGACACACTTAAAAAAATTCATAAGGATATATCAACTAAAATTTTAACATTTATTAATGACTTAATTAATGATAGTCCTAACCTTATGACAAAGAACATGAAGATTATTAATAATTAAAAACCAGTTGATTTTTTATCACTCTTGGCTTAAGTAAATATAACATAACTTTAGGGTATTTATATTCACAATTATTCATGAAAATAACATTATGTCAACAATGACATAATAAAAAGGCTATTTTCATTTATAAACTGAGTATGTAGGTCAATAAACAATGGATCATCGTGACTCACAACCTAGTTGTATTAAAATAGTAAAACAAGTGTATGATAACATATAAGACATACAAGTGATGATGTATTTTTAAAAAAAAATAAGGATCTTGTTCATAATAAAATTTTATCTTAAAAGTCCAAATGGAATTCATCTCAAAGTGTCATTGATTGAAACTGGTGAGAGAATAATACCAAGGATATTATTATACATAAATATAAAAAATAAATTGAAAATTTTCCTAATAACATCATTGATTATAGGAATGAATAACTAGTTGGGTGATATAAAGTATCACAAATTGTATACTTCAAATATTATAGTAACATGTAATAAAATTATAGAAAGGAATTGAGTTATATTAAATAGACAAAATAAAATCTACTTGTCTAAACATAGTTCTATTTTAGAGTGAGCATGGCCTTCATACGAACTATTAAATAATGATTTAATTATTTATTAAATTAATATTTAAAATATAAATTAGATATTAATAAATTTAATATTATTTATAATAAATAAACCAGGCCTACACTTTTAATTCTATTAAACTACCATAAAAATAATTTCAAGGGTTGATGTGTGAAAGTTTCCATGTTTTATATATAGCTGAACACAAAATTAAAAGCATATATATATCATAATGAGGTGGAAAATAATTGGTATGTAAATTTTTCCAAATAATTATAATTTACTTGAAAATATTTTTTAGATAACCAAAACCTATATTGGCCAAGATAAGCCCATCCACTAGTGGATAAGTTTGACCCTAACAACCCCAACCAACAACTTGGGTGTGGGAATTTTTCTCAATAGGATAAATAAACAATGCTAAGAGAGAGAGGATTTTAGGCTTATAGATTATTATTAGAGATTTCAATGTACATTTAAGAGTTATTAATTGATTACAACCACTTACATTCAGTATAACATATCTTAATTCAGAGATTTTTAAATAAAAAATGTGACGATGTTGTTTGTAGCCCATTATTTTTCCATGAAGTTATTATGCATTTGAATATATTATAAGTTATATATAACTTAATATTTCTTACCAAATAAAATTATTTATCCTATAGATCTCACAACCTTTCCTAATGGGCTTATAATCTATAAAAGTTAAATTTTATCTTTTATAATAGGTTATTTGGAACCAATCTTGTTTTCTTCTTTGTTATTTCTAGAACAATAAACAATTTTTGACTGGCCCTTAACCTAGACTTATTTTATTTGACACTATAAGTCCTATAATTATATTTAAGAATATATTGTATAAACAATTTAATAACCTTAACTAACTTATGGTTCAAAACATATCACTTTCATCCAAGACTATTTTCAATATTATCAATTAAAGAGTCTTGTTTACCACCTAAGAATAAATTGTAATCTTCCAAAAATATTGAAGGTTTTCCTTTTGTCCTTATATAGGCCACTATATTTTACCAATGTGTAATAACCTTTAAAAAATATATATTATGACCACCTAATTCCACAATACAAGGGACATGGGCACTTGTCACTAAATATGAGAAAGAAAGACATACAAGGACATGTTCAAATTTCACATACATAAGTAAAAAACAAGTTATCATAGAGACACATATAAGGACATGTTAAAATGTCTATATACATAATAAGGAAGGCACACACAAGGACATGAGAACATGTCAAAATAATACATGGTGTGAAAATAAGTGGTGTAGAGCCAAAGAGCAATGGCATATCCAAATACCCTGAAATAGAAGAATCATAGAGATACAATCAAGTCTAAACTAATAAATATAAAAATTAAAGTGTGCATTAATATGTAATACAAATATGTGTAAGAGATAGGAATACATATTATGAGTCTAAAGTAGTAATAGTTGGCAAAAAATATGAGTAAGTGTAACATGATCAATTTCAAGATATATCAATGTTAAATCTATGATTTAGATTATAGAAATATGTAACATGGTAATTGAAACTATGTATAGGGTACCCCCAAATAGATGGATGTGTTAAATTAAGAACATGTATATCTATGTATATGCCCCTAGTGGGTAGTTAATAGGAAATCTAGATTGTTGTAGTGGACCTGAGTCCTATACTAATTTACAAGCACTCAACAAAAACAAGTGAAGCATGTATTTATGTTAAAAATGACTATACTAAGATAAATAACATATGTAGTGTCTAGAAAATATAAGAAATGCAAACATAAAAATGCATACAATCTACAAGTTTATGTTTTTTTGAGTAAATATTTGAATATTTTTATGTTTTTGACATATTATATTATTTTTGTATTTTTGAGATATAATATATGTGTTGATGTGGGTTTTATACACACTAAAATCAAACAAGGTAGCCTTTAACATTATAGGATCTCAATAGAGGTGAACTCCACTCCAAGGCACAAGTTGTAGGTATGTGGTATATTTAAAGTTGTTGATGGAATAAGGGTAGGGCATGCATTTTATTAACAAGGTTTTTTGGGTGGAGGTGTGGCCTTATAATAGAGTGAATTTATATGTAATTTGTATGGATGGATGGATTCTAGTCTAAAGTGTGCATGTCTTAATAACAATTTTAAAAAAGAGAGGGCAAGGTAGGGAAAATAAGAAGGCTTCATGGTTCTTGGAAATTACTTTTGTGGTTGGTTTCTAAATAGACCTATGCTTTTTAGAAATGGTGCCTATTATTAGTAGTAAAATCACATATGCAATCACACATGGCTATAAATTCTAATGAAATAGAGATGTAGGAAGTTCACATGCCTCAGACGAAGTTTTCTCCTTTTAGGGTAGTTATTTCACACCCTTGGAGAGGATATTATGGATTATATAAGTGGATTATCTAAATTAGTTATTGTGTACACATAGAAAAATAAACCAAAGAAAGCATAAATACAAATTTAGAAATATAATTTAACTTGACCAATTTAATTAATATATCAACTAATCTTCTAATAGATATTACACATCTCAGATCAGTATATCAATTAAGAAATCAAGAATCAACTCACATATATATAACATTAAATATTTATTAAATCATATAACCATATAAATATTAATTAATTACATATAATTAGAAATAAAATACTAAGGACATTTTGTTGATAAAAGTTGTTCACTGCTCTATATTCTAAAATTTTGACTCCTAAAATTGAGTGGGGATATATATATATATATATGTATATATATATATGTATATATATATATATATATATATATGTATATATAATTGGGGAAGGGGTCACCTCATCCTCAAAGTGCATGCAAGGTGCTTACAAGTGTTGGTTAGAACATGTACTATTAAAAACCATCCAATAGATAACTAGAAGCTAAAATTAAATAAATTGACTTTTCAAAAATTATGCAACGTGCGTATGTACATAAAATACAAATTCAATTATTTAAAATCATCCACTCAAAATATAAGTACATAGGCTATTATAAAATTATACAAGCATAATATTTTAGACTATCAAAGCTTATTCATTTGAAGCGCTACATGTACTTTAATTGGAGTGGAAGTCGATATGGTCACTGAAGCTATAGTTACACCACTAGAAGCCTACTTTTTCTTAACCTCATTATCTTTATAGACTTTTTGGGCTGCTCCATGCTAATTTTGTATGATGTCCAAATTTAGTAGTGAAGGTCGATGAATTCTCTTCATCTATCTGTGGAGCTTGGCATGCTCATCCTTGGTTATTTGAAATTTATTCCTAAAGATCTCAACTTTAGTGATATTTTGAGCCTTATAGAAATGTGATTTTATTTCCTCAATTGATAAACCTTTCAAGATATATTTGAATTCAACAACCACCTTCTAGATAAGCTTGCCAAAATTGAGCCTACTAATCAGCTTACTAGTGGATTATTTTACCATTGATAACTTTAGCTCATGAAAAATCTAAAGGATCTGAGCCTCATGTTCTTGGTATTTGGGGACCAAAGCTCCAATGTTTTATAACCAATATTTTTCTTCCTCTTGCTTAATGACTACTAGGTTCAAGGCATTGGATGCTTCCAACATAGTCATTAAGTTGAGATGACTATAGAGTAGGTTAATTATGTAGACCACTAGCATCTTTAGTTTGGAACTATCATCTCTTAAGGATTTGTACAATTGATTAGCCTAGATCTCATGAGGGGCCAACTTATCCCTTATAAACTCTATTATTTTTAGGGAGTTATTACACCTTGAAGCTACCTCCTAGACTTTTACTTCAATACCAGTATGGATGTGTACTATATTGGCCTTTTATTTATGTTACTCCACTTCCTTCTCCATCACTTGTACCTCTACTTCTAACTCCTTCTGAGCTAGATCCATGCCTTTGTAGATCACAACTATAACATCTTTATATGCCTAAGCTAGGTCTGTTAGATTTTATTTATACAAGGGTTGTCTTGGATATCTATTCTACCTTTTGGTAAGGGATAACACCTCTCGCCTCTCCCAAAGATTATTTGGGCTCCCTTGTCATATTATAATTTTCTCTTCTTAACCCTTTAGATGGTTATAGTTAGAGGATCAAATAATGTGGAAATAGATGGGAGTTTTTAATCTTAAAATTTGGTAATTGAGAAACTTTAATCCTACAATATACTACCTAAGGAGGAATATAAATTTGTGCTACATCAAAAGTTGTGGTAACAACCTTTTCCTTTGTATCCTCTTATGATTTTTTTTGTTTCTTGGAGGCCTTATTGAGGACATCTATAATGGAAGGACATATTATTTTAGACCAATCCACTCCTCCAAAATAAGGGAGTGGATGGGCCATGACTATTTGGGGCTTGGTAATCCTCCTCTTATAAGTGGTTGTCATAATGGTCTCCTCTATGGAAGAGGTAACTAGAAGTGGAAGGGTGATTTGGGTAGATTAAACATGAAGCTATGAGGTGGCCAAAGTTGTCTTCACCTTCCTAGACACCTTTTTCTTGAGGTATTTAACCATGGAGGTGCCAATAGGAACATAATGGATTTGTGTGGTGAATGGGATGGTAGTGGAGATAGAAGGAGTAATAGTAGTAGTAGAGGTGGAAAGAATGGATATGGGGACTTTCACAAAGGTATCCATCTCAAAAATGCATATAAAAGATAAAGGAGAACTAGGAAAAGACTGGGTACCTTGAAGAGATAGCTCTAGAGGTTCTACTTGGAGGCTCATATCCTTAGTTGTTTCCATCTCAACTTCCTCATTAGAATAAACTTCAATGTATTTAATAATAAACACATCTCCATTAGCTGGTTATAAATGTGTGGGCTGGGTGGATAATCCCTATGATGCCTCTAATGTTAGACTACCCATAGGAATCCTAATATTCCTCCTATAAACTAATGGGGTCCTTATCTGAGTGGGGGGGGGTCTAGTGGTGACGATGCTCCAGGAATAAATACCCCAATAGATGTAACAAATTGAACTTGGGTATAAATTATAGTAGGCTCCTCTTATGTTCTTTCTTCCTCATTAGAGTCAAGGCTAATGGGGTCTCCCACTTGTCTTCCCCTAGTTGCACTACACTCAGGTAGGCTATGCTCCTTCTTTACTACTTTCAATTTCAACTTTAGAGTGAGTAATTAGAAGGAGGAGGTATCTTGGTCCTTGGATTTATCCTCATACTTCCCCCTATAAAATTTTTAATGCTACCATCCCTTGAAGAATGCCCTTCTACTATCTAACTCCCTAGTGGAGACTGAAGGATCCTCTTGGATCATCCGTAAATGGTCCTCTTATAACTTAGAAATTTTCACTCATTCCAACACTTCCTCATCTGACTTATCATTAAAAAATATAAAATCATAGTCATAGGGCTCATGATCATATGGAATGTTTAATCCATGAATGTGTTTTTGGATCAACCCATGTGCATCTTATTCTTTGTGTGAAAGTGTAGGGAAAGGATAACTCCTGCATTTTCCACTTACATCCCTAAGATTTTTTCTCATTGTATATGTCATCCTACCAATGGTGATGAGATGAATAACATATAAAAATTTCTTTTGCCTTGACAAATATTCCTTAATACTCTTCCATAATTGGAAGGAAATCTCCTATTTAGACAACTTTTCTAGAATAAACTTTGGAAGACATAAGGGGTTAACCTTGCTTCCCCATACCTTGATTATAGTGATGTATGTATAGAGGAAATAATACCCCTTCCTAACCAATTTATTCACAATGTTATGCCTAATTTTAGGCATGGGTGATCCATTAATAGCTTTCCAAATCTAAGGATAGACATCCTTGGATATTCTTACTATGTGTTTAGTGTAGCAATAGATGTGCATAAACTGGTAATAATCACAAATGATATTCTTTCACAGTTAGTGGCTATAGTCCATAATGCACCAAGGTCTTTGTATCACATTCCCATGACTATATCTAATAGATATGACATCATGAAGAAATCCCTAGTGGGTATAAAATGCCTATCCTTGTGGATAATTTGTTCCCTCAATCGCAAGCTTATGATCTTTTCAAAGGCATAAATGATGTCATGCATAATAATCATGTACAATAATGGTACCCAATCCAAATTTACAAAGTGGATGTTAGGCATACCTTATAATCTATTAAGGAGCACCATACCAATAGGAATCCCCATCTTGAATTTGTTAATTAGGATAGCCCCCTTAGACTTCTTCCCTTTCCATGTGATAGTTCAGTTTGGGAGGAGCCATGATGACAACACCTCCATTGAAGTCTCCACTTTAAATTTTACTAAGGTGTGTTTGTCAAATTAGGAATCATGGATGCTCATTGACAAATACTTCTAAATTATGGCCCTAAGATGTAAGAGACCACTGTGTTATTGTTAGAGTGATGCAATAATATGTCCTATAATATCCTATCAGATAAGAACAAGTACCTCAATAGGTATATGTAGGGCATAATTTATAGTTTAAAGATAGTGAAATTTAGTCTCTATCATTTTAATGCCAATAATTCCTTCACAAATAATCTATCTACCAATGTCATATAATATTCAAGTGAAAATAAGCCCACTAAATCAATGACATCCCATAGCACTGAATAATTCCTATATTTATCTCTAAACACCATGGCATCAAAGATTGTATTAGTCAATTCTATAGAGTATTTGATCGAGTCTGGATATGGTGGATTGGTACCTTAGAAATTTCTATATGTAGATGTCATTGTTGTATGCTTTGTGCTTCTCTTTCTCTATGCACTATGTCCTATATATGTTTGTGTGCTTCATACAAAATACCTCAGCTCTAGCTCTATTGTTATTAATTTTATACTATCAAAGTAGGAATTATGGATTTTCACCATTTTAAGATAGAAAAAGACTTAAAATATAAGTTAGTTCAAATGCAATCTGATGGCTTTAAATTTTGATAGATCACCTATATAGAATCCTAAATTGAATACTAGTTTATGTGACATAAATGTGTAATGTTCACCTTGGATTTATTATTTTTTCATATATAATTCAAATTTATTAGATCAAATTAGTGGAGGGTCTTAAAAATATAAATAGGAAGTATTTTTGATTTTATATTGGCTATAATTATGATGAGACTTAGTAATATTCCTAGTAATAAAATATTTTAAGGTGTATATTTAAAAAAATGTTTTTGGGTCTACACTTGTAGGCTAATTATTTTGGGGGATTTGTTTTAGGGAAAATGTATGAATTTTTTTCTCTGAATGATTCATCTAGGCAAAATTCTGAAATAAATTATTCTAAAGGGCTATTTTGAAGGTCTAGAGGGCAATTTTAATTTTCTTGAAGGGTAATTTTGATCCAAAGGGTTTACTTCATAGGGCATTTTGTCCATAACAAAATCCCTTAAGGGTCTACTTCATAAATGCCAAAGGGAAATTTTGGTTTCTTCAAGGGTACTTTCATACAACTAAGGGTTTATTTACAAAATTCTAAAGGGTAGGTTACACAAAGTTTGAAGGGCATGTGGCTTGGGTCTGAAGGGTTTATATTCTTTCAGACAAAATGGCTGAAGGTATTGGCTAAGGGAAAAAAGTCCCAAAGGGTATGTCTGAAAAAGGAAAGGGCATGTGGACACTTTAAAAATGGTGAAATGTCCTTTTAAAAAAATATCTAAAGGGTAAGTGGCCACTTATAAAAGGGTCAAAGGCTTGAGACAAGAATCCTAAGGGTATGTCCATGACTAAAAGGGTCCAAAACACAAAGCCTAAAGGGAACTTTTCATGAAGCAAAGAGTTCAAAATGAATATTCAAAGGATAAGTCCCTTAGGGTAAGGGGTTTAGAACAAAAGTTTTGAAGGGTTTATCACAAAAAACCCCAAGGGTATGTGTGCCAAAATAAATGTTCTAAAAATGGGTCAAGTGGTCAATTCAGGAAAGGTCGAAGGGCTAGTTCAAAAAGACAAAACACACTTCTTGAAAGGTCAAAGGGCTATTTTGAAACATCTCAAAAGGTAGGCAAAAAGGACTCAAAGAGTCTACTTTGAGGAAAACATTTTCCCAAAAGGTCTACTTTGTAGAGTCTGATGGGCACTTTTAAACTTCCTGAAGGGTAATTTTGTATGGCTAATGGTCATTTCCAAAAAATACAAAGGGTAATTTTGGATAGGGTCAAAGGGATAATCCATTGGGGAAGTGTATATGGTCCAAAATTCTACAAGATAAATATTCTAGAGGCCAAATTCCTTCAAGAGAATTATTTTAGATAAAATATCTGTAATAATTTCCCAAAAATATAAGGCTTTTTGAATAGTAAGCTCGAAAAAAAATAGGGCCAAGAATACCTATAACATAACTTCTAAAAATATAATTTGTATGAGGGTCAAAATAATTATCTTGAATAAAATAAACTAGAAGAATTCATCTCTACAATATATAAGTTAGTCTCATAAAACACAATGCCAATATCATCTTGCCAAAAATTGATATGCCTTAGAATTTATAGATTTTTCATAAACATATGAAAATGACACCATATTAAAGATAATATTTTGAAATAAGTGGGTCCCCATTTATTTATAGAGAAAAGGGAGATGTTAGGTACCATAAATAGTGAATTATAGGGGGAATACTCCTAAGTATTCAAGAACCTAGAACTCCAGTCTTGTAAACTTAGATCAAACTTGAAGTATGTCATAGAAAAAATAATCAGATCATAAACATGAAATGGATTCCTAGGTTAATTCACACAAAATACTTTCCTCTTAATTCCATGGATCTTTATGTGTTAAACATTTAGTTTATTTAACCCTTTCTGTGATGAGTTTTTCAAAAGGTTTTGATAAAGTTGTAGGTTTTGTTCTAGTATCTATTAGAGCTTATTAAATTAGAGGAAGCTCAGGCATTAATTTGATACCATCCAAAAATCCATAGCCATGATATAAATACCTTAGTTTCTTCTCCACTCCTTCCATTTTCTTCTTATAACCATGATGCATGGTACATTGAACTTATTTCATCATGTGAGCTCTTATAATTATCTTATAAATTTTATTTTGCTCTTTTGAATTCATTGGTTCCTTCCTCTCTTTTCTCTTACTTTATTAAGTTTAGACTAATGAAAAAGAGAAGAGATGAAACTTGAGTGAGCTGGTAGAATTATAAAATAGAACATTATTAGAATGTCCTTGCTAGCCAAATCTACATTCATAATTATCACTTCTAATAAGTATTTAACATGATGAGTGCATTTGATCCAATAAAATAAGAAAACATTCTAAATTTGTATGAAATACCCCAAGAATAACTTCCATATTCTTGGTAAAAGTATCCACTTGTGACATAATTAAAAATAATCCTGTGATCACTTCCCTTCATCTTAAAGTCTCAAAACACAGAAATGCACCCAATCTATAAACTAGTCCCCAATGTGCCAAGATAAATTTCCCCTATTTTTACAAGTCTCAAAAAAAAAATTTAATATTTTATCTTGGTAATAACTAGAGAAAACACTACCTCAAATACCAAATAATAAAAAAAAGACAACCAATCTACAAAACAAGAAATTACTCTAGAAAGCATTGAGATCTAATCTAAGAAAACCAAAATACTGAAGAGTAGGATGACTAAACTAAAAAGTGATAAACTAAACTAGAAAGCATGAAACTATATTATACAAAACATATAAAACTAATTTAGTCCTAATTCTAAACTTATTTAAATCCTATTAATCAGTGATGTCTATTGATGGAATAGCTCTAAAGTAGTGCTTTAGGAACCGTCCATTGACTGGATATGTAAGTTTTCCACCTTGGATGTCTTTTAGATGAAAAATATTATTTCCCATAATTTATAAAATTTTATAGGGTCCAATCCATAATGGGGAAAACTTATCATGTTTTCCTTTATTTTCATAAGCTTTATCCCATAGTAGCACCAGATCCAATATTTTAAATGCTTTGACTTTCACTCTTTTATCAATCCACCTCTTGACCACTTCCTAGTGTTTACTAAATGTTTGAAAGGCTTCAGTCTTTGAATCCTTTATTTATATTATATCAAGCATTATTGATTCTTCTTTTTCATTTGGTTCCATGTAATCTTTCATAAATTGATAGGTGGGTAGCTTCAATATGATGGATAAAACTTGTCTACACCCATACACTAGCAGGTAAGGTGAAGCTTTCAAGTCTTGCTTTTATCTCATCCGGTCTACCTAAAGAGCATACTTTAGTAGATTATGCCAGTCCCTATACTTATCCCTTATTGACTTCTTAATTGCATCAATCAAATTTTTATTTTTTGACTCTACTAATCCTTTTCCCTAAGGGTAATGCTTGGAATCTAACTTGATTATAATATGATTGTCATGTGTCCATTCACTAAATTTTTTTGATATAAATCCTGGGCCATTGTGACACACCAAAGAGATGGGTGTGATGAATCTATTTTTTATGTGTTCCTCTAAAAAGTAAATCACATATTTTGATCTAATATTCTTTGTGGAAATTGCTTCCATCCATCTAGTGCAATAATATGTATCCATAAGCATAAATTTATGGCCAAATGAGGAATTCAAGTTGATTACATGAATAAAATATATACCCCACTATGAAAATGGCCTTCCTTTAACAACTAGCTATAGAGGCATCACTACATGTACTTCTCTTTTGTCTAATACTTGACATTCATGGTAGTTCATGATGTGGATATGATCATATTTGAAAATGGTTGGCTAATAGTAGCCCAAACTCAAAAATTTATGGGTAATAGTATTCCTAGTAGGGTGACTACTACCTATCTTTTGATGATTTTTTTTTTAAAATTTCCTTAGCCTCATCTACATATACACATTTGAGGTAAATACCATCATAGTTTCTTCTATAAATGGATCCTTTCTTGATCATGAAATGAGTATCTTTGAGCCTCAAATCTCTCCTTATTTATCTACTAAGCTCTAGGGGTCAAGTTCCTATAAGTTAATACTAGATTATATCTATATACCATTCTCATTTATAAATTTGTGCTACACATACCTCTTGAATGGTGATTTGGGAATTAGGCTCAATCATGAGTTAAATAATGCCTTGACCTCTGATGATCTTTGTAGGCCTGATCTCTATGTCAAATTCTTGGAGTTTGGCCATCAATTTGCCTCAACATTACCCCAGCTCATTTTTTGAAAGGGTGAGACTAATAGTAGGATCGGGCATAATAGCAATGTTTTTATCCCTCAAGATGTAATGCCAAATTTTCTTCACTACTTTGATCAAAGTGAAAATCTACTTAGTGATCATTAAATACTTGAGATATGCATCCTTAAGATTTGTGCTCATGAAGGTAATTTGATGCTCAATTTTGTCCTTTTTCTATGTGATAACTAAAGAAATGGTGTGTTCTTAAGTGAATGAATATAGATATAAATACTTTGTGAATTCTAGACTAATTAATATTAGCACCTAAGATATCACATATTTTATGTCTTAAAAAGACTTTCTGGCTTCAATTGTCCACTTTATTTTAGCATTTTTCTTGAGCATGGTATTTAAAGGCTTGATAATTTTTACAAACCCTGAGATGAACTTCCTTATGAAATTGATTTTATTAAAAAATGATTTAAGTTCCTTCTTGTTGTTTGGATACTAAATATTTGAAATTGCCTTGATCCTATCTAGATCAATGGTGACTCTATCCTTTGTGATGATATGTCCCAAGAGTTTCCCCTCAATGACTCTAAATATACTTTTCTTTGGGTTTAAGGAAATCATAAACTTTTTGCATCTCTCAAATATGGACTAAAAGTGACTTATGTGATCCTCTCTATTATTTGAAAAGACTATGAGATTATCCATATAGATGATTATGAATTTTCATATTAGTCCCTTGAAGGCATGATCCATGGTGCATTGAAAGGTAGCTCCTACATTGATCAGGCCAAATGACATCCTTTTATATGCATAAGTACCCCATTTTGTGGTAAATGTCATATTCATTTTATCCTCAGACTGCACTAGTACCTAATTATAGCCTAAAAATCCATCCAAAAGGACATCATTTTATAACCACTCACTATCTATATTACCTTATCTAAAGAAGGTATAGTATAATTGTCTTTCTTAGAATCCCTACTCAAATTTATGAAATCCACACATAACCTAATCTCACCACTCTTCTTTTTAAATGGGACAAAATTGGCTACCCAGGTAGAATTCCAGATTGGGAAGATGATTTTGACACTTAATAACTTCTCCACTTCTTTCTGAATAAGAAGCTCCAGAATAGGATTTATTGGCCTCTACCTTTATCTGAATGGTTTATGGTCTTGATTCAGGGGGATCATGTGAATGATGACCTACGAGTCATACACCTTAGGTCTTCATAGGTCCAAGTGATAACATCTTTATATTCAGCAATCAAATCTTTGACTCACTATCTTTCCTCCATGGTGCAATTGACACCAATATTCACATAACACAAGTTATGGTAATCTCCTAGGTTTTCTCTCTTGAAGTCTAATTCATCAACCTTGGGCTGTACGAGTTGATATGTTTAAGGTTATAAGCCAAATGGTATTTTTAAGTAGATTAATCCAATTGGAATTTGATTTTATTTAAGATGGATAATGCCCTCTTTATTTGTTTCTTCTTGACATAAATGGTTAATGTCCTTGTCATTAATGAATTGGGTCTTGAAATCCCCTGAAATAGTTAAGAACTAGATAATCTACTGATCATCACTGAAGACCTAGATTTTTTCACATTATTTGGAATAGAGGGACATGGAACCAATTCAATATAAAATATATTTACCTTAGACTTTTGAAATGGCTTGAGATTGGAAGCAACAATAGATAGTGAATTGGTTGCTTGATTTTACTCTTTTGGGAGTACTACTATTTTGAAAGATTCAAATCTTTTAATTAAATCCCATGTTCTAAGATAAGATAGCTTTCATTGATATTTTTTTTTTACCTTATGGACTACCAAATTTGAGTCACCAAATACCTTTATCTATTTTACATTTTTCTTTAGTGAAAATTGTAATCCTTGAATTAGAGCTTCATCATAGCGCTATTGTTAGTACATGGAAATTACAACCTATAAGCTACCAAAAACCTCTTACCTTAAGGATAAATTAACTTAATTCCTAGACCTAAACCTTGCTTGGACCTAGATCCATCAAAATGCATATTCCATAGCTTATTTGAACCTTCAAGTTCTAGGTTTTGTGTTAAATTGTGAGTGGTAAAAGTATAAATGCCCAACA
The DNA here is from genome assembly GCA_037957365.1 of Torreya grandis. NCBI lineage: Eukaryota > Viridiplantae > Streptophyta > Pinopsida > Cupressales > Taxaceae > Torreya > Torreya grandis. The sequence continues at coordinate 2,421,430 of JARHVA010001809.1, forward strand.
TGAGAGAGTCATAATTCACCTCTTCATTATTGACATTGTATTCTATGATGGGATATTTCATTCTTAGATCTCTATAAATTCTAATCTAGTTCATAACTCCTCTCCATGGTATCCATATATGTGATAAGTCTATGGAAAGATACCCATTGAGTGTTTTGAACCAATCTCTACCCAAAAATAACCCATAAGCTTCTACTATGTCCACTACCATGATATCGATAGTCATATATACTCTTAGTTACAATCATAATTAAATGTGCACATTATTCAATTCTCCCACTACTGGTACTACCATTTTATCTAGTTTAGAGACTAATCTCTTTGAAGGGTTGGGAGTGAGGCCAAGATTTTTACATATAGAAGTAGACGTAATAATTATAGATGATCTAGAATCAACCAAATAGTTATTAATATTATTATTTAATGATGTTATGTTTATTAAAAATGGTGGTACTTTAGGCTTATTATTGTAAATGACATTAGCATCAACAAACTTTGTTTTGTCTGTAGCCACTCTAGTTCTCTCCATAGGGTCTTTCTGGGAATGGATTTCCATAACAACTCCTTTTGCTTAGTGATTTGGGATAACTCATGGAGAGTTATATTTAACTTAATATTATTCATATATTCCATGATATTATATCCTCCTTTATTTTATTGTTCATCATTTGGTGGTTGATCATTCCCTTTTGAAGGAGGTGGATTATTGTCTGCTTTGGGATTTAGATGAATTGTCATGGTATTTGGATGATTAGAGGTGGTAAGTGGTTGCTTATTCTTTAAGTTATATTAATGTCTCTATAACTATTATAAATCATGAACTCTATCTCTATTATCATATGACTCATTGTCATCTTCTCTTGGGAAGGGAAATTCATGAGTCTCAAAGAACATGGCTATACTATAAGATCTAAGATTTTGATGAGATTATGGTAGGTTATTAATTTTATCCTACCTAGTTAATTCCCTCTAAAATATCTCAAACTCTATATAGAACTCCATGTAATTAAGCTTAACATGTTGGGGTGTGTTTTGTATCCTACACCAATTAGGGAGAGCCATTTCAGTGATGTTGATTTCTTAAAGCTTGTCAGGTTGCTCCATATTATTTTCAAGCATATTAAATGACCTATTATATATTTAGAACTCAATGTTATAATTTCCATTTGGGGTGTTGGCATTGACCATCTTTCATTGCATATTTAAAAAATCATTACTCAACTTCTGCACCATTTTTTGAATTGAATCCAATCCAACTTTTGTGTAATTTGTACCTTGTAGAACATCTATAAGAAGTGTAGTTGCATGTTGTTTTTGTTAGTAACTATTACCTGTTATATGATTATTCATGTACCCAAATTTTGGTTACATCATCTATGTTAGTGGAGGCAGTGTGTATAATTGATTTTGATTATGTGCTAAAATGTTTTGATTCACATGTGGTATTGGATTGAGCATTGGAAATCCATTGTTAATATTAGGTTCCCTAGGTGTATATGGGTTGAGATATCTATCGATGTTAATGGATTATTTTAAGTCTAATGCCAAATTATTAGTAGCAGGTTCTCTTCTTAGGAACACGACCATGATAGGGTCTAAGACATTCTTGTACATCTCTAATGCTACTGTGGGTTCTGGTTATACCTTGGTGTCAACCAATTGTACATATTATAACACCTTGAATTAAAGCACATATAGGCTCATTAAGCTCCCTCTTTGTACTAGTGAAGAGAAAATATACCAATCCAAGATTGGTGACTAGTCTAAACTATGCAAGAAAAGCCATTTAACATTCTTCCTAATTGGTGATCGAGTTTTTCATTAGATTCAAATACCAATCATAAGAAACATCCATTAAAGTAAAAGGTAATAATAAACATGCAACATCTTCATCAACTACATTCATTAATCTTAAATCACCTTTAATATATTTGATATGCTCTTCTACATTTCTAGGCCCTGAGGAAGAAAAGGATGGTAGATACATTTTAGGATTCTAGGGTAAATCATGCATATCCCCTAAGATGATAATGGCATATCCAACTAACTAGGGTTTTTGCTAAGCCACTAGTTGATTAATAGGTAAAGGGTTCCTTATGGGTAAAGGGTACCCTAATAGATGTGGATTGTTTTGAACTGAAGCTCTTGGCACAACTCTAGCTCTCATATGAATTGACAAGGGTGATGGTAATAAAATATCCTAGGAATTATATTTAGTCACTCTCCTGGGTGACTCTAGTGTAACTCTATACAATCAAATAACCTCTATTATTGGGGGGAATTTAGGCCCTCCTTGTAGCACCAATAAAGTACTATTGATGTGGGTTTTATGCACACTATAGTCAAATGAGATAGATTCTAATGTTTTAGGATCTTAATGGAGGCGAACTCCACTCTAGGGAACAATTTGTAGGTATGCAATGTATTTCAAATTGTTGATGGAATAGGGGAAGGGCATGTAGGTTTTTAACAATGTTTTTTGGATGGAGGTGTGGCCTTATAATAGAGTGAATTTATACATGAGTTATATGGATGGATAGCTTCTAGTCTAAAGTGGGCAGGTCATAATAACAAACTCAAAAAAGAGAGGGTAAGGTAAGGAAAAGGAGAAGGCTTCATAGTTCTTGGAAATTACTTCCATGGTTGGTTTCTCAATAGACCTATGCTTTCTAGAACTAGTGCTTATTGCTAGTAGTAGAAGCATACATGCAGTTAGACACAACTAGGAAGTCTAAGGAAATAAAGATGTAGGAAGTTAGACACAACTAGGAAGGTAAAAATAAATAAATTGATTTTTCAAAAATCAAGTTGCTAGAAATAGAAGCATACATGTAGTTAGACACAACTAGGAAGTCAATTTTTTAGGTTGTTCCTTTTAGGTCAATTTTTACACACCCTTGGAGAGGAGATTATGGCTCAGATGAGTGGATTATCTAAAGTAGATTTTGCACACACACAAAAAACTACACCAAAGAAAGCATAAATAGATATTTATAAATATAATTCAATTAACTTGACCAATTTAATTTATATATCTAATAATCGTCTAATAGCTATTACATATCTCAAATTAGTATATCAATCAAGAAACGAAGAATCTACCCATAGATATAACATGCTAAAGATATATTAAATCATATAACCATATAAATACCAACTAATTATATGGAATTGGAAAGAAAATACTCATGACACTTCATTGATGAACCAAATTGTTCATTGTTCTATATTCCAAATTTTTTTGACTCCTAAAATTGAGTGGGGTTAAAATTATATATATAGACTTGGGGAAGGGGTTATCTCATCCTAGAAGTTCATGCAAGGTGCTTACAAGTGTCAGTTATAACATGTAGTTCTAAAACCTATCCAAGAGATAACTAGAAGGTAAAAATAAATAAATTGACTTTTCAAAAATTATGTAACATGAGCATATACACAAAATACAAATTTAATTTTTTAAAATCATCCACTCAAAATATAAGTACATAGAATGTAAAATTGTACATGCATAATATTTTAGCCTATCAAGACTTATTCATTTGAAGAGCTACATGTACTTTGGTTGGAGTAGAAGTCAAAATTGCTACTAAAGATAGAGTTACACCACTGGAAGCCTACATTTTCTTCACCTTGTTATCTTCATATACTTGGTGGGATGCTCCATGATCCTTTTGTATGATGTCCAAATTTATCAACAAAGGCTGATGAAGTGTCTTGATCTATATAAGGAGCTTAGAATGCTCATCTTTAGTTATTTGAAATTTATTGCTAAAGATCTCAACTTCAGTGAACTTCTTTTGAGCCTTAATCAATTCTAATTCAATTTACTCAATTGATAAACCTTGTAAGATATATTTTAATTCATCAACCACCTTCTAGATAGACTTGTCAAAATTGAGCCTACTAAACAAATTACCAATGGAGCATTTTACCTTTGATAACTTTAACTCATGAAAAAGCTAAAGGATCTGGGCTTCATGTGCCTAGTATTTAGGAACCAAAGCCTCAACATTCTATAATCAATATTTTGCTTCTTCCTACCTAATGACTACTAGGTTCAAGGCATTAGATGCCTCTATCTTTGTTATTAAGTCAAGATGACTATAGAGTGAGTTGCATGTGTAGACCACTAGCATCTTTAGTTTGGCACTATCATCTTTTAGGGAGTTATATAATTGATTAGCCTAGATCATATGAGGGGCCATCTTAGCCCTCATAAACTCCATTGCTTCTAAGGAGTTATAACACCTTAAAGCTACCTCCTATACTTATGATTCAATACCAATAGGGATGTGTGCTATCTTGTCCTTTTCTTTAAGTTTCCCCACTTCCTTCTCCATAACTTTCACCTCTGATTCTAGCTCCTATCGAGATAACTCTATGCCCTTATGAATTGAAACTACACCATCATTGTGTGTATGAGCCAAGTCTACTAGATTTTATTCATACAAGGGTTGCCCTGGATATCTATTATACCTTTTGGTAAGGGAGAATACATTTTGCCTCTCCTCTAATATTATTTGGGTTCACTTATAATCTTATAAAATTCTCTTCTTGAATTTTTGGATGGTTCCAGTTGGAGGAGCAAATAATGTGGAAATAAATGGGAGTTCTATGATCTTAAAATTTGGCAATTGAGAAATTTTATTCCTCAAATCTATTTCCTAGGGAGGAATATCAAGTTGGGATACATTAGAGGTTGTGGTAATAACCTCTTCCTCTGTATCCTTTTATGTTTTTTTTTTATTTTTTTTAGGCCTTTGGTGAGGACATCTTGAAGGGAAGGCCATATGCTTTTAGACCAATCCACTCCTAAAAACTAAGGGAGTGGATGGATCATGACTATTTGGGGCTTGACATTCCTCCCCCTAATAATGGTTGTCATAATGGTATCCTCTATGAAAGTGGTAGTTATAATTGGAAGGGTGATTTGGGTGGATTGAACATGGAGCTGTGAGGTGGCCAAATCTATCTTCACCTTCTTAGACACCTTCTTTTTCTTTACGTCTATAACTATGGAGGTATTAGTAGGAAAATGAGGGATTGGTATGGTGAATGGGATGGAAGTGGGGATAAAGGAGTAATAGTATTAGTGGAGGTGTAAGGAATAGATGTGGGGAATTTCATAGAGGTAGCCTTCTAAAAAATGCATATATAAAACAAAGGAAAACTAACAAAAGACTAGGTACCTTGAAGAGAGAGCTCCATGGGCTCTACTTGGTGGCAGATAGCTTTAATTGTTTCCAAATAAACTTCCTCATCAAAATCATCTTCAATGTCTTTAATAATCACCAAATTTCCCCTAGTTGGTTCTAAACATAGAGGATGAATGGATAAGCTCTGTGAAGCCTCTAATGTGGTATGGCCTATAGGAGTCTTAGGCTTCCTCCTATAGATTAGGGGGTCTTTTCCTGAGTGGGGGAGTCTAGTGGTGATGATTCTCTAGGAGTCTCTACCCCAATAGATGTAAAAATTAAAAATATGGTAGAAATTATAGTAGGATCCTCTTTTTTTCTCCCTTCCTCATCATATTCAAGGCTACTAAGGTCTCCCACTTGTCCTCCCCTAGCTTCATTAGGATCATGTAGGCCAGGTTCCTTATTTACTTCTTTCAATTTCAACTTTAGAGGGATTATTTGGGAGGAAGAGTCAGCTTGGTCCTTAGATTTATCACAAACTATCCCCTCCAAAAATCTGAATGATACCGTCCCTTGAAGAGTGCCCTTTTACTATCTAACTCCCTAGTGGAGACCAAAGGATCCTCTTAGATCATACTTAAATGGTCTTCCTATAACCTAGAATTTTTTTGTCATTCCAACACTTCCTCATCTAACTTAACATTCAAAAATATGAAATCATAGTCATAGGGCTCATGACCATATGGAATTTTAAATCCATTAATGTGTTTCTAGATCAGCCCATGTAGATCCTAGTCTCTATATGGAAGTGCAGGGAAAGGAAGCTCTTATATTTTCTACCTACATTCCCAAAATGTTTTATCATTATAAATTTCATCCTACCAATGGTAATGAGATGATTAAAATATAAATATGTCTTCTAGATTGATAAATATTCCTTAATACTCTTTCATAATTGGAAGGTAATCTCTTGTTGAACCAGCTTGTTTGGAAAAAAAAATGGAAGACATAAGGGGCTAACCTTGATTCCCCATACCTTATTGATAGTGATGTTTGAATAGAGGAAATAATCCCCCTTCCTAGCTAGGATATTCATAATGTTATTCCCAATATTAGGCATGGGTGAGCCATGAATAACTTGCCAAATCTAAGGATAGACATCCTCAAAGATTTTTACCATGTGTTTAGTGTAGTAATAAATGTGCATAAACTAGTAATAATCATAAATCCTATTATTTTTGTAGTCAATGGCTAGAGTCCATAATGTGCCAAGGTATCTTTAACACATTTTCATGAGTACATATAATAGATGTGACATCATGAGGAAATCCCTAGTGGGTGTAGGATGCTTGTCCTTGTGGATAATTTTTTTCCTCAGCTGTAAGCTTATGATCTCATCGAGGGCATAAGTAGTGTCATGAATGATCATTATATACAATAATGGTACCCAATCTAAATTAACAAAGTAGATGTTAGGTAGATTTTTAAATCTATTGAGGAGTGCCATACCAATGTGAATCCTCATCTTGAATCTATCAATTGGGATATCCCCTTTGGGTTTTTTCCATTTCCATGTGATAGTTTGGTCTGGGAGGAGCCATGATGATAGCACCTTCTCCATAAAATTATATAAATTAAATTGCATCAAGGTGTGCTTTTCAAAGTAGGCATTATGGATGTTCAATGACAAATATCTCTAAAAATATGGCCTCTAGATGAAAGTGACCACTATGTTGTTGCTAGAGTGATGCAATAATGCATCCTAAAATATCACGCTAGAGAAGAAAAAATCCCTCAAGAGGTTTATATAGGGCATCACTTCTAGTTTAGCTAAAACAAAATGTAGTCTCTAGTGTTTGAATGCCAAAAATTATTTCACGAATAATTTATCTGCTAATGTCATATCATCTTAAAGTGAAAACAAGTCCATGGAATCAAAGACATCCTATAACACTGAATAATTCCTATATTTATATATAAACATTATGGTGTCAAAGAATTTATCAATGAATTCTGTAGGGTCTTTGATTGAGTATGGAGAAGGTGAATGGGTACCATAGAATGTATTAGATGTAGAATACATTTATATATGTTTTTTTCTTCTCTTACTCTACACACTAAGTGATATATATTATTGTGTGCTATGTGTAATATACCTCATCTCTAGCTTGATTGCTGTTCATTGTATACTCTTAAAGTAGGAACTAGGGATATTCATCATTGAAAGATAGAAAAAGACTTTAAATAAAATTTATCTTAAATGAAACATGATAGATTTCAATCATAGTGGATCACCTATATAGAATCCTATATTGAATACCAATTTGTGTGACACAAATGTGTAATGTTCACCTTGGATTTATGATTTTTTCATGTATAATTCAAATTTGTTAGCTTAGGTTGGTGGGGGGTCTTTAAAATATTATTAGGAAGTATTTTTTATTTTATATTGGCTATAATTATGATGATACTTAGTAATATTCATAGTAATAAAGTGTTTTAAGGTGTATATCAAAAAAATGCTTTTGGTTCTACGCTTGTAGGCTAATTACTTTGAGGGATTTGTTCTGAGGAAAATGTCAAAAATAATTTCTTTGAAGGATTCATCTAGTCAAAATCCCCAAAGAAATAATTCTAAAGTGATATTTTAAAGGTATATAGGGAACTTTAAATTTCCCTAAAGGGTAATTTTGATATGAAGGGTCTACTTTGGAAGGCATCTTATCCATGACAAAAGTCCCAAAGGGTATACTTTGTAAATGTTGAAGGACACTTTTGGTTTCTTAAAGGGTATTTTTATACAACTAAGGGGTCATTTATAAAGTCTTGAAGGGTAGGTTATACAAAGTCCAAAGGGCATGTGGCTTGGGTTTGAAGGGTCTCTATTCTTTCAGATAAAATGTTTGAAGGAATTGGCTAAGGGAAAAAAGGTCTAGGACAAAATTATCCCTTTTCAAAGTGTCCATGTACCCCAAAATAAGTGGTCAAAAGAGGGGTCAAGTGGTCAATTTGGGAAAGGCTAAAGGGCTAGTTCAAAAGGACAAAGGAAATTTTTAGAAAGGCAGAAGGGCTAGTTTAAAATGTCTCAAAGGGTAGGAAAAAATGACTCAAAGGGTCTACTTTAGGGCAAAAGTTTGCTCAAAGGGAACTTTCAAACTTCTTGAAGGGTACTCTTGTATAGATAAGGGTCATTTCCAAAATTTAAAAAGGGTAATTTTGGATAGGGTCAAAGGAATAATCCATCAGGGAATTTATTTAAGGGAAAATGTATACAATCCAAAATTATATAAGGCAAATAATTTGTGGGCCAAATTCCTTTGGTAGAATTATTTATGATAAAATGCTACAACAATTTCTCAAACATATAAATATTTCATAATAGTAAGCCCAAAATAAAATAGGGCTAGGAATACTTGGAACATAACATCCAAAAATATAATTTTTGAAAAATTAGCTTGAATAATACAAACCCAAAGAATTCATCTCTACAATACACAAGTTCATCTCATAAAACACAATGCCAATATCATCCTAGAAAAAAGTGAAATGCTTTAAAATTTCTATATTTTGCATAAACATATGAAAAGGACTTCATATCAAAGATCATATTTCAAAATAAGTGGGTCCCCATTTCCTTCTATAGAAAAGGGGGATGTTGGGTACAACACTATGTACAAGCAACATGAAAATGAAACTATATATAGGGAGTAAGAAAGAATGAAAGTATGTACAAGAAGGGAGAAACAATAATAACTCATGAGTCTCATGGGAGACTCACTATCACTATGGCATATGTCAAAAATAAGAATGGTAATCTTTCATGTAGTGTGATTTATTTGTTGGAGTTGAATGGTGTTACATTATGAATCTGGGTATTATTTATCATTGAAATCATAAAAATCATAATAACCTAGAATGCTAGAGGGAGTTACCTCATACTATGGAGTTGACCTTTTTTAATTATGCTTTGAAATATTGATCATGATTTTCCCCTTTGAAACTATGATTATTAGAGACATATGGTGATGTGGAGGCTCTTTTTCTAGATATCCTTTTTTGAGAATGCTTGTTTTCTTAACATGATTTAGATTTGCAACTTAAGTTATTGCTCTTTTTGTAATATTTCCTATATATATGGAATCTTTGCCTTGATAAAATTTATCTATGAATGATTTGACTTAGGATGTTAAATAAATCCCAAATCTTGTTGACCAACACTATCAACTACTATAAAAGGAGATGTGATGCCTTGGGCCTACTTGCCCAAACCTTGACTATGATAATCAAACTATTGTAGATATTTTTGACCAAACCCATACTACTTTAAAAGTTGAGAATCATTTTGGAGAGGTATATTTGCATATATTACTTGCTTTACATGTGCTCATTGTATTATTTATTTCTCTAATTATGATTTTTGAACCTTTTATTGTTTTGAGATATGCTTTGGTAATTGCTTTTATACTATTTTACAAGTTGACCCTTTTTGGATTTGTAGATGTGCCATTGAATGTTGTTTAGATAATGTGTCACTATCTAAGTCACCTATATCCATTATCTATTATATTTTGTTTTTTAATACTAAACATGAATCGATGTGGTGTCTATGTATTCTATGATGTGCATAACAATATCTAGATCTCTTAACTAGGTGTAGAGGAGGTAGGGTGATCGACTTAGATTTAATAATTTCATTTAATATCTCACTTGAAATCTTATTATAATATTGTAAGATTTTTGAATCAGTCATAATAGATGCATTATGTTGTACTTTATGATTTGGATATGAAAGAGTGCTAGGCATAACTTTGTTAGATGCAGATTCATATATATAGTTTACACTAGCATATTCTAAAGATTATGTAAATGTAATGTGATTTGCCAATAATGTGACATTTTCACTTAATAAATGATTTTGATTCTATAATTTTGTTATTAGCTTGATCATACTTATAATTTGATCCCTTAAAGTCTCACAAGTTCAAACTCTAGTTACTTATGGTTGAACATGTAGGAACACATCCTATAGGGGATATGTGTAGATAGGTTGAGAATGGGTATTAGTCACAATAGTATAGGCTACTTCATCTTATGGATGAGTAATAACATGGAACTGGTTAGAGGGATAATATCTATCACCCTCATGGATATGAGTAGGATAAGGAGATTGTTTCCCATGGATAAAGTATCACATTGAAACTTAAAACATAGTTTTTAGATTATGTAATAGATCCTCTATACATGTAAGGGTTTGTTTCTTAATTGAATTTCGCATAAGAGAACAATAAAATGCTATAGATAGAATGAAATAAGATGTACTTTGTAATAGATATAAAGCATCATATATACATGTGTTTATGTATTTTTTGAGTTCATTTTGAATTAGAGGAAACAAACATGTAAATGAAAGTATTAAACTTTACAAAAAAAATTTATAAACTTCTTTTGTCATGATTATATCAAATAAAATTGAGAATATATATGTATCTAAAACCTGAGTGTGGGTCTTAGAAGGCTAGAAACATAAACCTTGAGGTTATCTAAGGTAATAAAATGTTTTAACCTTTTAATACTTATCAAGTGTAAATACTATATTTGTTAGAGAGATGAGTAGACTAAATTAGGGTAATAATATGAAATAAATACAACCACTAATTTTTTATATAAATTACTAACTTTGACCTTTCTAAAAATAGAAATAACTGATGCAAGTAATAACTTAGCTAGAAAATGACTAAGATAAATGATCTAGAGGGTAGAAACTAAGTTTGAGGTTGGTCTAACTATCATAAATAGGATCATATTATTATAAATACTCATAGATAGTAGTACCCTAATTGGATAGTATCACCATTATTATATATATGGTGGTAGTGTCCCTATTTTGGTGATAGTGTCATTTATGGAAAAACTATCTTGATCTTTTGGGTGTAACTGTGTCTAGATATATGAGGTCTATTAGTACATGCATGAGTTCTAAAACCATGCATATTTCTTGTTTTGACTAAATTTGTTAGAAAACCTTAATCCTCTATGTTGATAGGGGATCTAGTTGATACAAGATGAAAAGTGTGTTTGTTAATGGAGTAGGTTAGACATCCTCAACACCCCACTATGATGAGAGTTACCTACATACCAATACTATGAAGAGGGATCAAGCTTGATGTAGTTCTCCCCACCTAAGTGGTGATGTAAGTGTAAGTGAAGCTAGTATGATAGTTGACTTGAGTGATTTAAATGTTTTTGAGATTGAAAATCTAGGTAATCTAAGCTTAGAAATGTTATGATAGTAGTATGCAGAAGTAGGGAATGATAGGGACTAATAAGCTTAATTGTGCACAACTTATTTTGAGTTTTATATGTATTTTTCATCTGATTCCCATATACTAATTAAAGGGATAAAATACATGTATACATACTATTTTGATGCTTGTGTGGGTTCTAAAATAGGTCTAGGCCAACCCTAAGATGTTTTATATTTTAAAAGATATTCATTTGTGAAAAAGGGAGGGAAAAGACATTAACACCATTATTGGGATACTAATAACATGTGGTGATATTGTCTCTATTATAACACTAGTGTCAAAGTGGTAGAATACTAGGCATAAAGGGCCAAGATGTAAGAATGAGGGTCTGAGATTACTCTAGGGATGTTTTTGGCCCACACAAAGGATGGATAAGTGTGATAATATGCTCTATGATAGGTATAGGGATAGATAGTCTCAAGTATCACTCTTAACACTCAAATACCACTTTTAGGTGATTACATTTGCTCACCCCTTTATTCAAAAAATACATCAAAGTGAAATGATTAGGATAAAGGAAAAATAAGTGTACTTATACTTACCTAAGTGGTGAATCATGTGAAACTAGTCTGAGTATGTGAAGCATGCTCTAATGCATGTCTTTAAAGTGAAACATGCATAAATTATTCCTTATTTTATAAATTTTAAAATCAAAGACTAAACTGAGTAAAGAAGTAAAACTAGTAACATGATAAGAGAAAGGAAAAGAACGAATACACCTTATTGGGTACATGAATCGATGCATAAACATGGTGAAAACCCATGTGTGCATGTGTATATAATGATAAATTAGTGAATAACTTGGAATGAGTTGATGGATTACTTTATCCTCATGTCTGGGTGGATTAAGAACTTAATCCAGTTTTAAATCCTTCATTTCCCACCATTTCTTGGTGGATCATAACCTATGAATAACTTGGATTGGACTGATGGTGTGTCTAACCATATCATGTAGGAAGATAAATAACTAAATTAGGTTATGAATCCATCATTTCCCACCCATGTGTATTAGATTTATCTAAAATAAAATTTTGTGATGCAGCTGGAAATGTCTAACTAGGTATGTCAGCTCTATGGCCACTTAGGTATATTAGGTAAGTCTAGGCCACTTAAGAATGCCAATCACTATAGATAGAGTAAAGCATGAAAATGGTGTACAAGATATAATATGATTTAAATGTATACATCATAGATAATTTTAAATAATTTGTCATTTCACTTGATCAACTAATGTGTAAGTGTGCATATAGAAATAATGTGCCACATAGATGCCCCCAAATATGATATCTAAGTATATGGATTCTATATCTGAGTATCTAAAATGAAGATGGGAATAATCATGTTACATATAATTCCCAAAATATAAGTAATCTATTAATAATATGAGCTAAATTAGTATGAATTTGAGCAAAACTAATAAATCTATAACTGAACTTATGTAACATTGTACTATACCTAGTGTAATTTTCTATCCATTTTGGTTTTTTGTGAAACTTAGGATAATAGATAGTAGTGTCATATCTTGTATATTAATTCCATGTGGCACTAGTGTACCAATTTGGGTGCTAGTGTCCTTTTGCTCTGATTATTATGCAACTATACTGATCTCTATGTCACTATTTTCCCATTATGTTTTCTTGAGTCTGATTTCTATAATATGATCCTATGTGCTAAAATGTGTTGTGAATGAATTATAAGAGTTTTATCTGTATGACAAATCCCTATGAATGCCTCCTATTTTTAGGTAGTTATTGGACCTGTGCAATAAATATCCTTAAAATAAAAATCTCTATAAAATGTGTGTTAGATGGAGCATATATAATATATGCATAATAATCCAATATAATGTACATATATAACATCAAAATGTAAGATAATCTTAGCATAAGTTTTTAATGTGTGATTTATGTTATGTCTAACATTCACAATGGCATCAAGATAGATATAACAATGTATGTAACAACAAATCTGAGTAAAAACTATGTACCTAGGGGGATGGGGCATGATGTCCATCACAACACCCAAGAAGTGAGGGGAGATGCATGGGGTCCCTAATGAAATCTAAAATTGGCATGTGTAACAAGAAAGAGACAAGTTTCATGGCCATTATGCATAAAATAAAACATACATACATCACACATGAGGCACACAAAGTAGGTCAAGGGAATAAAATATAAGGGAAATGGTCAGATGTCACTAAATCTAAGAAATTAAGACATATAAGTATATGTTCAAATTTCCACATATGCAAGCAACAAGCAAGTTGGAATAGATCCATATATAAGTACATGTTCAAATGTCTACATACACAATCAATAAGTCACACACAAGGACATGGGGACATGTCCAAGGCAAACATATTATGAAAATAAGTGGTGCAGAGCCAAAGAGAAATGACATATTCAAATTCCCTCGAATGAAATAATCTTAGAGATACAATCAAATATAAACTAAGAAATATATAAATGAAATAATGCATGAATATGTAATACAAATTTGTGTAAGAGATAGGATGGACATATGATGAGTCTAAAATAATAATAGATGGAAAAAAATGAAGTGTAAAATGATCAATATCAAGATATAACAATGCTAGCGTTATGATTTAGAGTATATAAAAATGTAACATGGTTATCAAAACTATGTATAAGGTTCCCCCAAATGGGTGGATGTATCAAATTAATAACCTACACACACACACACACACACACACACACACACACACACACACACACACACACACACACACACACACACACACACACACACACACACACATATATATATATATATATATATTCCTCTAATGGGTAGATAATAGCAAATCCATATCGGTGTAATAGATCTAAGTCCCATAGTAATTTGCAAACACTTGACAAGAACAAGTGAAACATGTATGCATGATAAAAATGACTATACTAAGATAATAGAATATGTAGTGTTTGTAAAATATAAGGAATGTAAACATGTAAATGCATACAATCTATAAGTTTATGCTTTCTAAGTAAATATTTGAATGTTTTTGACATATTAAATTATTTTTGTAATTTTTTTGATATAATCTATGTACAAGAAACATGAAAATGAAATTATATACAAGGAGTAAGAAAGAAGGAAACTATGTATAAGAAGGGAGGGACAATACTAAATAATTCATCTCATGGGAGAATCACTATCACTATGGTCTACTACATATTCTATTATCTTAGTATAGTCATTTTTATCATGCATACATGTTTCACTTGTTCTTGTCGAGTGCTTGCAAATTACTATGGGACTTAGATATATTACACTGATATAGATTTGCTATTATCTACCCATTAGGGGAATATATATTCCCCTAATGGGTAGATAATAGCAAATCTATATCAGTGTAATAGATCTAAGTCCCATAGTAATTTTCAAGCACTCGACAAGAACAAGTGAAATGTGTATGCATGATAAAAATGACTATACTAAGATAATAAAATATGTAGTGTTTGTAAAATATAAGGAATGTAAAAATGTAAATGCATACAATCTACAAGTTTATGCTTTATAAGTAAATATTTGAATGTTTTTGACATATTAAATTATTTTTGTAATTTTTTTGATATAATCTATGTACAAGCAACATGAAAATGAAATTATATACAAGGAGTAAGAAAGAAGGAAAGTATGTATAATAAGGGAGGGACAATAATAAATAGTGCATCTCATGGGAGAATCACTATCACTATGGTCTATGTCAAAAATAAGAATGGTAATCTCTCACGTAGTCTGATTTATTTGTTGGAGTTGAATGGTGTTACATTATGAATCTGGGTATTGTTTATCATTGAAATCATAATAATCATAATAACCTAGAATACTAGAGGGATTTTACTCATATTTTGGAGTTAAACTTTTTGAATTACTCTTTGGAATATTGATCGTGATTTTTCCCTTTGAAACTGTGCTTATTGTAGACATATGGTGATGTGGAGGCTCTTTTTCTAGAAATCCTATTGTGAAAATGCTTGTTGTCATAACATGATTTTGAATTTATAACTTAAGTTCTTTCTCTTTTTGTAACATTTCCTATGTATATATACTTTTTCATTGTTAAAATGTATCTATGAAATATTTACCTTAGGATGTTTAATAAATCCCAAACCTTGTTGACTAATATTATCAACTGCTAGAATAGGATAAGTGATGCCTTAGGCCTGCTTACCCAAACCTTGACTATGATAATTAAAATTTTGTAGGTATTTTTGACCAAACCCATATTGATTTTAAATTTGAGCCTCATTTTTGAGAGGTATATTTGTATCTCTTATATGACTTACCTATGATTTTGTATTGTTTCTTTCTCTAATTTTGCTTTGTGAACCTTTTGTTGTTTTGAGTTATGCTTTGGTAACCACTTTTGTACTATTTTTAAAGTTGACCCTTTTTAAATATGTGGATGTGCCATTTTATGTTGTTTGGATGATGTGTCACTATTTGATCATCTATATCTGTTATATATTTTATTTTCCATTTCAATTTTAAACATGAATCGATGTGATGTCCATGAATTTTATGATATGCATAATAATATCTAGATCTCCTCATTGGGTTAGTGGAGGTAGGGTGATAAACTTATCTTTAATCACTTTCCTTAGTATCTCACTTAAACTCTTATTGGAACCTTGTAATTTTTTTGAATCACTCATAATAGATGCATTGTGTTGTTGTTTAGTGTTAGGCACAACTTTGATAGGTGTAGATGCATATACATGGTTTACACTATCATATTATGAATATTGTGTACATGTAATGTGATTTACCAATAATGTGACATTTAACTCAACAATTGATTTTGATTCTATAAAAATAATATTATCTTGACCATATTGATAAACTAATCCCTTAAAGTCTCATAAGTGCAAACCCTAAGTACTTTTGATTGAACATGCATGAATACATCCTTTAGGGGAGAGGAATAGATATTATGATTATTAGCATTAGTAATAAAGTATAGGTTGATTCATCTCATCAAGGAGTGATAAAATGAACCTAGTTAGAGGGAAAGTATATATCATCATCATTGAGATGAGGAAGAGAAGGATATTCTTTCTCATGCATAAGATATGACATTGAAACTTGAAACATAGTTGTTAGCTTTTATGATAGATCCTTTATGAATGTAAGAGTTTGTTTCTTAATTCAATTCAACATAAAATAACAATAACATGCTAGATATAGAATTAAATATGACATACATTTCAATTGATATAAATCATCATCTATACATGTGTTTATCTTTTTTTGAGTTCATTCCAAAGTAGAGGAAACAAGCATGCAAATGAAATTATTGAAATTTATAACAAAAAATGATAAAATAATTCTATCATTATTATCATGATTATATTAGAGAAAAATTATAAGATATATGGATCTTAAATCTAAGTGTGGGTCTTAGAAGGCTATAAACATAAACCCTAAGGTTATCTAAGGTAATGAAATGTTTTAACCTTTTAGGATTTAGCAAGTATAAATCCTATGTTTGTTAAAGAGTTGAGTAAACTAAATTAGTGTAATAATATGTAATAAATACAGCCACTAATTTGTTATAGAATTGAATAAATTTTAAATTTCTATAAATATCAATAAATAATCCAAGTAGTAACTTAGTTATAAAATGACAGACATATGATATGAAGGATGGAAATTGAGATAGAGGATGGTATAAGTGTCATAAATAGGATCCTAGTGTCATAACCCCTCTTGGATAGTAGCATCAAAATTGGATAGTAGTACCATTATTGGATATGTTCTAGTAGTTCTCCTATTTTGGTGATATTGTTCTCTATGTATGACTATCCCAAGTTTTTAGGTACACCTATGTTTGGATGTATGAGGCCTATTCATACTTAAATGATTTATAAAACATTATATATTTATTATGTTGACTAAATTTGTGATTAAACCCTAATCCTCCATATTTCTAGGGAATCTGGTTGATAAAAGATGAAAAGTGTGTTTGTTAGTGGGGTAGCATGGACATCCTCAACACCCCGCTATGATGAGAGTTGCCTACATACCAATAATATGAAGAGGGATCAAGCCTGATGTAGTTCTCCCCATCTAAGTACTAGCTTAAGTGTAAGTGATATTAATGTTATAGTTGACTTAAATACTTTTAATGTGCTTGATAATGGAAATCAGGGTAATCTAAGCTTATAAATGTTATATATAGTAGTATGTAGAAGCAGGGCATAATAGGGAATGATAACCTTAATTATGTATAACTTATTTTGAGTTTTCATATGTATTTTACATTTGATTACCATATATTGGTTAGAGGGATAAAATTCATGTATATATACTATTTTTATGGTTATGCGAATGTTTGAAGAGGAGGTAGGGTGATCAACTTAGCTTTAATCATTTCCTTTAATATCTCACTTAAAATATTATTGTACCCTTGAAAGCTTTCTGAATCACTCATGATAGATGGATTGTGTTGTATTTTATGATTTGGATATGAAAGAGTGATAGGCACAAATTTTCTAGGTGTAGATGAATATACATGGTTTACACTAGCATATTATGAAGATTATGTACATGTAATGTGATTTGCCAATAACATGACATTTTCACTTAATAACTGATTTTGATTATATAATTCTGATATTATCTTTCTCATATTTATAATTTGACCCCTTAAAGTTTCACAAGTGCAAACCCTAGTTACTTTTGATTGAACATGCAGTCACACATCCTATAGGGGAGAGGTGTAGATAAATTGAGTATGGGCATTAATAATAATAGTATAGGTTTCTTCATATCATGGAGGAGTGATAACATGGACCTAGTTAGAGGGAAAGTAGCTATCACCCTCATGGAGATGAGGAGGAAAAGGATATTTTTTCCCATGCATAAGATATGACTTTGAAACTTGAAACATAGTTATTAGATTATGTAATATATATTATATGAATGTAAGGGTTTTCTTCTTAATTGAATTGCACATAAGATAATAATAACATGATAGAGATAGAATGAAATATGATATAGATTTCAATTTATATAAAGCATCATATATACACATGTTTTTTTTTTTGAGTTCAATATGAATTAGAGGAAACAAACATGTAAATGAAATTATTAAAATTTTCAACAAAAGATGATAAACTTCTTCTATCACGATTATATCAAAGAAAATTTAGAACATATATGGATCTAAAATATGAGTGTGGGTCTTATAAGGATGGAAACATAAACCCTAGGGTTATCTAAGGTAATGAGATGTTTTAACCTTTTAGGTCTTAGAAAGTATAAATCCTATGTTTGTTAAAGAATTTAGTAGATTAAATGAAGGTAATAATATGAAATAAATATAACCACTAATTTGTTAAAAATTTGACTAACCTTGACCTTTATAAAATATAAATAAATAATGCAAGTAGTAACTTAGATGAAAAAGATTGAGATAGATGATGTGGAGCTTATAAATTGAGGCATAAGATGGTCTAACTATCAAAAATAGGATTTTGGTGTCATAAACCCTCTTGGATAGAAGAAAACTAACTAGGTAATAGTACCATTCTTAGATATCTACTAATCATGTCCCTATTTTGGTGGTAGTGTCCTCTATGTAGGATTGTCCCAAGCTTATGGGTGCACTTATGTCTAGATATGTGAGGTCCATTCATGCATAGAAAAGCTATAAAACCTTGTATATTTAATATTTTTACTACATGTTTTTATCATACCCTAATCCTCCATATTTATATGGAATTTGGTTGATAGAAGATTAAAAGTGTGTTTGTTAGTTGGGTAGGCTGGATATCCTCAACACCTCAATATGATGAGATTTTCCTATATACCAATACTCTAAAGAGGTATCAATATCAATGTAGTTACCCCCACCTAAGTAATAGTAGAAGTATAAGTAAATCTAGTATTTTAGTTGACTTGAGTATTTTGAATGTGCTTGAGATTGCAAATATGGGTAATCTGAGCTTAAGAATATTGTATATCATAGTATTCATAAGTAGGGTATAATAGGGATTGATAACCTTAATTGTTCACAACTTATTCTAAGTTTTCATAAGTATTTTGCATTTGATTCCCATCTACTAGTAAGAGGGATAAAAACCATGTATATATACTATGCTGATGCTTTTTTGGGTGCTAAAAGAGGTCTAAGTTGGCCCTAAGAGGTTTTCGATTTGAAAAAATATCCATTTGTGAAAAAGGGAGGGAAAGGAAATTAGTGCCATTATTTGGATACTAGTGACTTGTGGTGTTACAATCCTTATTATGTTAGTATTTTCCAAGTGCTACAACACTAGGCACAAAGGGCCACGATGAAAGAATGATGGTGCAAGACTACTCTAGGGATGACTAGGGATGCCTATGGCCCACACAAAGGATTGATAAGTGTGATAATATGATCTAAGATAGGTCTAGGTATATGATATGGATAGGTAGTCTCAAGTATCACTCTTATCCACTCAAATGCCACTTTTAGTTGATTACATGAAATAAATTAATATAATCATGCATGGAAATCAAAATCATTTAGGTTTGAATGAAATCAAATTACTATTCAAATTAATAATAATGAACTATAAACCCTAGTTTATTTGAAGGTTCCTTTATATTAAAAGGATAACTTGGATCACATTATCCTTTGTAACTTCATTCTTATTTTCTCCCAATCCTTTCACCATGTATTGCGTGTCCTTCCCATCCTGCTTATCTTATTTTTATTAGTTTCTCATGTGTTATAATTCCACACACCTACAGTATTGCATAAATGCATGCCCACCATTATCAAATAAAAATGGGAAATATTATGTAGCTTTGAGTGGTGTTTTAATTTCCTTAAAAATTCCCTTTTGTGCCTGAATAAATGTCAAAACATGGGAAAATGTTTTCATGGTTTATGTACGGTAGAAATTAATATTAAAACCAAAGAAAAACTCACTCATTTTCCTATTTTCATGATTTCCATGCCAAGAATTGTCTACAATAAATTTAAGTGATGGATTTATAATTTTTTTTAATTGAGTGTTAACCCCATAACTTGTGTGGGCTAATATAATGACTTGAGGTTAGGGTAATTTCCTTGCCCATCCTTTTCCAATATCAATTTATCTACTATTATATTAAACTGATGTCATGAATTTGGGGTGAGGCTTTTATGCATCCCCTCATTTATCATGTTTTTTTGATCCTGGATGGTCTTAAATATTATTTATTTTTATTATATGTGACCCTAAATCCCATTATTATTAAGACAATCTTGCTTTGTGTTTTGAAGTCACTAGACTAATTACTAGGAAAGTTATAACCATAAGGTGGATTTTGTACTTTTCTAGATATAAATTTAATAACAACCTTAGTTTATTTAGTAGATATCCAAGTTTAAACTTAGAGATTTCACAATATGATATATAAATAATTTTTTTTTCATGAGTTAATAATGTTACAGTTTCTAAAACACTTCCACTTAGTATAAGTTACTTATCTCAGTACTACGGTTTATATTAATTGTGACCAAAACCATACATGCATAGTATTATGTGGAAATGATAAAGAATAAATGAGTCAAAATTATGTATGATATTAATTAAATAAATTGTAAATTTGGATTATATACCTCTTGTCATGATTTATCTAACCTTTTCCACCATGTTTTCCTATAGCCAAGCCTAGGTCTAGTGGCTAATATAGGCACCTAAAAAATATCCATAGAACATCAACATTACTTGGTCTAATAATAATAAATATATATCCAATTATATAATGATAATTGATGCAAAAATGATAGTTGTTAAACATTCAATAATGATGATGATGATGATGATGATGATGATGATGCAACATCAAAGTAAATAATAAATTGAATATAATTTAATGTTTCAACATACAACCATAACTAAATGTAGTACTAAATCATTCACATGAAAAACATTAAATAATGTCCTTAATACAATCCTTGTGCATCTTGGAACTTATTATGATGTAGTATAAAGTATTATTGATGTGGATATGATACATTTAAGTCCATAAGTTGCTATTTCTAATGAATCTACACAAATATAAATGATCATGTTGACTATGATGGTGATGCTAGATGTTTTAAAATGCACAATAACCTATCTAATAGGGATAATGATACATATGTTACTCCTCACCCATGGTGTATGACATTCATACTGATATGTACAAGATATAAATATGATCATCCATTTATAGGATCATAGGTTAATAGGGACATGTTTTAAAAATTCAAAAAATTCAAAAAAATAAAAAAAATTTAAAGATTCAAGAAAAAAATTAAAATATTCAAAAAATTAAAAAATGAGGACCTATGCATGACATTATTTTATCATTTACATAGTTTATTGGTTTTATGAACAAATTTGGGGGATAAAAGGGGTGACATTCATGGGGATTTTTTTCAAAGGGTATATGCCATTTTCAAAAGGGTGTGTACCTTTTGTTTGAAGAAAACATTATAAATATGATTTGGGTTGGTCTTGAGCCTAAGGGTATACACCATTTGCAAAGCATATACTCCATTTGAAGTGGAAAGGACATAAAACATTTGAAGTGGAAAAGGGTGTAAATCTTTTGAGTTAAAAAATGTTATTGTTGTGTGTTGGTTTATTATATTACTTTCCTACTCTTTAGCTTACTTAAGTGTTATTTCATTGGATATGTTTATCCCACATTCATGAGGATGATGGGTTTATGCCTTACTTCCACATATATTGGAAAATTTGTAACTAAATGCATGGGATGGTTAAGATTATCCTATATTATACCTACTTTTACATCTCTATTGTAAACTATTTGATATAGAATGGAATAATAGTTAATTTATTTTTTATGTGTAATGATGAAGCTTTCATGGATATAGTAATGATCCTTTAGAGAGATCTTAGATGAAGAGTTTTAATAACTCTTTCATAGTATCAAATCCATCTCCACCAACCATTACTCAACAATTTGTTATTTTAATCTCTATTTGTAGATATACATTAATTAAGCGTATTTGGCATTTTATGTGCTTTGAATATTACAAATCTAGTTCTTTGAATATTTAATATTGAAATATTTCATTGGCTAGAAGCTCTGATGTTGATCTGATCACTTAGATTGGAAATTATTCCCTTAGAGTAATGGAAACCTTGAGGATTGATAGTGTCTATTGGGTTGATTATTTGATGTCTAGTCTCTAGGACTATTATCATATCATTAGATTGAATGGATAGCCATTCTAATAGTGATTATGCTTAAGGTAGAAAACTAGTTTTCTATAAATTATTTTCCAAGAGGAGAATACTATTCAAGTGCAAATATGCAATTATTAAAAATTAAACACTCCAAAGATTCTATCAATTCCTTCATCCACCATTCATCATACATGCATGAGCTTGTATCTGGTTGAAGATTCAAATTATGTTGGGGGGGGTCAGTTTCAATTTTTTTCTTTAGACATATCACCTATTCCAATGATCTCTTTGGTGAGTTGTATTATGAATCAAGATATTTGGTAAGTATAAAGAGATGGAATTGGTCCTCATGGATATTATTTTGAATCATCAACCACCATCTCTCTTATGCCATAAATAAGGAGTTTGACGGTCTCCCAATGGTGTCTTTCTTGATATTTTGATACCCTCAAACTACCAAATCACTATCCATCAACCTTCCTCAATTCTCAGGTTCCCTCCATGTGTATCTCATGATTCCAATTTTTTAGCTAGACCTAAGCCATTCTTAGTCAAGATCCTTACTCATCTAGATACATCATTGGTTCACCATCCCTTATGCATATAACTATCCTCCTACTAAGCTCTCACATTATCATCCTCACTTCATGGCCTCCCCACCATCAATGCCCAACTAACTCTAAGTAGATGGGCCACTCTTAGTTGTATCCTATACACCTCAAAACCTCCATGTGACTGATCTCTTCAATGTGTTCTTTTCATGGACTCCAATTGGTCCCCACACTAATGTTTCTAGCCACCATCCTATGGTTTCTTAAAAAATCATGGTTTCATAAGATATAAAGTAGTGTTTATTATTTTTTTAACACACACTATATTCAAAATTATTTTCTAATGGTTGGGTTATAGAATATAGAGGTCAAATTATTTTCTAATGGTGGGGAGATTAAATTTGTGAATGGGAAGATTTCATTTCTAGTGGGGCAACTTTATTTAATGGGGTCACATTTTTTAATTGTTTTTTATTAAAAATAATATCTTTAGGGCCAACAATATCATTTAGATATATTTTGATTGAGTTAAGGGGTCTTTATGATTAGAGATCTCATTAAGATTTTTTATTGTTTTTCCTATAAAAAATATTGTCAGAAATAATTGTAAGGAAGATTATTATTTTATAACCTTTCTAATCTTGCTCGTTGATGATCAATGGGTGAGGCATGATTTAGTAGGTGGAAAAACCCCCTCAAAAGTAAACAAATTAATTTTCTTCTTATTTACTTTTGCTCTCTCATTTCAATTTTGGATGCATTTTTAACTATGACTAACATTCTATTGTCATGAGCTTTGGCCCATATTACTCTTTCTTGGCCCACATTATACTGCTTATGCCACTATTTCACTTTACAATATCTTAGATGAATTTTTGGATGAGTCTTATGTCCTTTGCTTATGATTTTATAGGTTTTCATTTTTGGTAGTTGATCATTTTAGGTGTGTTTTTGCATACATGATGGATTTTTTTTTAGCATTTTCCACACTCTTCCATTAACACATGACATGTACTATTTAGTTTATGCATTGTCACTTTGACACACTTGTATTTTGAATCATGTATCCATCAAGGTCCTTTTGGTAATTTGGCCTATCAAGGCCAAATACCAACCCCTTATAATTCAAAACTTTCTAGGACCTTGATAATAGCCTCTACATGGTGGTCAAATAGGTGTATTTTGGTTAAAAAGAGTCATGTTTTGGTCATTTAATGACTAATATGTATGTCAAAGGTTATAAAATTACTAGATAAAACATTTTAATACATTTATATTTATGCAATTTCCTAATTCATAAAGTTTCATGACTTGAAATAGCTTTTCAGATAAGATAAAGTGTTCTAAAGGCCATAATACGCTCACACAGGCCAATTTAGTACCCATAAAGATGTTAAAATACTTTTTTATCTACTCTAACATGTCCTTGACTCATGAATATCCTTTACATGCACTAAATATAGTGGTGAAGGTCTTAAGTTATCAATAAAAGGCAAAATTAGGTTATTTTTAGGCATATTCACAAGGAGAAGAACAAAATTGTATAGCCAACCATACAAATAAAGTTTTAATCAAGATAAAGAGGTAATAATATAGGTTCATTAATAATTTCATACAAATTAGACTCCAAATAGGCCCAAAAAATTTCACCTCCAGTCAAGTGGCTCCTTTGCACATTGTGAGAGCCTTCCAAGTGTGATGATGGTTCAACCATTAAAGAGATAATCTAGGTCTAAATTTTTGGTCAAATAAATTAGACTCATAGAGATTCTTGTTAGATCATGTGGTTATAAATTTTGTTTCTTTTCCCTCATGAATCATTCATTTGAGGTCAAGGAATAATTCTACAGTCTTGTATCCAATAAGGCAATTGATTTTCTTTAATTTCTCCTCACTAGCACATAATTTCAAGAAAATTCTAGTTTGCATATCTTAATAAGAACATGATTCAACCTTCCATGACATTATTCAGGTATTTTCACACTTATGAGAGCCATATAGAGCTCAATAATAGGTCTACAATGTAAATCTATAGCTTATGTGCTTCTAAAGGAGAATTATATGGTCATGAGAGAGAAAGGGTTTCATGTTTTCTTCTTGGTAGGGATATAAACCATATTCATATGTTTTATAAGTAGGTTTATTAATAGATTACTCAATTTTTATATCCAATAAGCCACCATGTTCTCTCAAGCATCACCAAAAAAATTTAGCTTAGCAATGTTTAATGTTTCCTAACATTTTTAAAGGTTTTAGTAAACTCTTAAGTTTCCTTTTTATCATGATATAATTGTCTAAAGGCATCCAAATTGATATCGTTTGAAGAGGATTTTTTCATGATTGCATAGGAATCATAAGATTTGTCTTGGCATACTCCTTTTGTCTCTTTTACACCCCAAGTTTTTTCATCCCCATATCACTATTATACACTACATTTTCACTATTGTAAGTCTTCACTTTCACCCTCATTCAATTTTTCTCATCCTCCATTCCTGTTCATATACCATTATAATCATATCCATCTCACCATTCATTACAATAAGGATGAAATAATAAAGGGTTATCCTGGTCATTGAAGATAGAAGGTAGGTAAACCAAGGAAGCATCATCTACAAGCCTAAATGAAGTCACCCTACAACAAGCATTCAAAACCATGTGTAGTCTATAGGTCTCTAGGTTATTGGTTCCTTTTTGAAATAATAAAATGACTAATAAACATGAAGTGGATGGCCTAAAGAGGTGGATAAAATACAATACAGTCAAAACCTTCAAATAGGGATAAATAAGTACAATGGAGAGTTATAACAAGCTTAAAGGCAAATTACAACCACAAAGGAGGTTTTGAACTCATTAAGAGACCTAAATAATAGACCTTTAAGGATTTTATTGAGACTAATAAGCTGAAACTATTTCAAATTTTAAAAATTCATGGAATCCATATGTTTTTTCAATCTCCTGAAGGCCTAAATCAAGACATTATCCATCCAAATACTTACATGTTAGTATAATAGTCATTGCATACTATATACAACTATCTTAGAGGTCATTAGGTCTAACTAATGATTATTGGTACCTATTGGGAGAAACTAAAGGCATGAGTAATGAGATGAGTAACCTATATATAAATCTCTAAAGGGATACATTTGAGGTTCAAATAGGGTTAGAAAAGAACAAAAATGCACCTACATACCTACTCTTAAGGTCACTACCTACATTGATAAAGGTTTTTGAAAATTAAAAGACCTTTCAAGGTAATGAGAGGATAAAAAATTTATAATTTATGGATAATCATGAGATTTTTTAACCTCAATATATATCTTAAATAACTATATAGGTCTAATTCAGGAACCATCAGGAAAGGCATAAGAAAGTTGACCTACAGTCAGCCTAAAGATAGTCAAGGAGAGTAAAATAACTATAGTTAAGTAGGTGAATGGTAATTTAAGTATACATCAAGGGTTTTGACCACTTAAATAAGGTTATTGATTTTGTAAATTGATCATCATATAATAGAGACAATCAATGACACCTTATGTTTTATTCATAACTTTTCAAGCACAAAGAAACCCTGCCTACATTCTCAAAATTGTAACTTATAGCTAATGGGATGGACTGTACTATGACAAATGTTTTAAAGATTTGAATCTTTAAAGATAGGTTATTATGAATATAAATATATCATGACAAGTGAAGGATATTTTAATATCTTTTTACATGTTATCAAGCTCTTAAAACCACCAAATTTAGCTATAGTCCGTACAAGGACATATTTGAACATAGTCATGAGGTTATCATAAAGAATGAATCTAAGAAGTATAATTAAAGCATGGTCCTTGAGAATATTCATTTTAATAGAGATTTATTAAATAAATAATGATTATATAAGGTAAAGATAGTAATATTGAGTGTTTAAATGGAGCTACATCCAAGTACACTCAAAAACCACCACCTACATCCATGAGGCTAGAAGCCTATCTCTAGGCTTATGCAAGTGGATGAGAACACAATGGTATCTAAGGAGGTAACATGATAAAGAGGATGTTTCATGAGAGAAACATGATGATATAATAAGTTATAAATATCATGATAGAGGTCCCAAGTACTTGAATAGTATAGTCAAGGTTAACACTCCACCACCTACATAGTTATAAGGAGTTTCCTTGAGTAAAATGGTCTAATAGAAGGTTTCATGAAATAATGAGGGGTCATAAGGGAAAATCATGGTGAGATTGATATATTAAATAATATAAGTTTTACAATCACTTTTATACATTCATTCACCCCAAAAATTACACCTACAACTATACTTAAACATAATCATATATTCAAAGTTGGCAAATAGTATGGGAATATAGTGATCTAAAGGAGTTTTATGATTCAAAAGTATGTCAAAGAAGGAATTAAGATGATATAAGCTCATATAGATGTTAAATATTATTCTCAAAGACATGATTCTCAGTCAATTTCACCTCCTCAATGCAACCTAAAACCATACTAATGCCAGGACTCTCTTACATAGTCATATACCTAAGGTGTAAAAGCTAAAGATCATATATTCAAGAAGTAAGAATTTTTGGTATTATATGTTGTCAAGCAATAAAGTAGACAATATTTTAAATATTTTAAAGATCACTAGAACACTAACAAACATGAATTAAGGTGACAATATAACAACTATATGGAATATAATTGTGTGAAGGCTAGAAAGCATTGTTTGAGGTAAATATGCCAAAGGAGGAGTGAGAGAAAGGTTAAAAGAAATTTGAAAGGTATTTAAGGTGAAAATTCATAGTATGATACATATTAATCAGATCAATTCCCTTAAATTTACACCTACAACAATGTTGACAAGGTGTAAGTCTTGAGAGCCTATAAAGAGGAAGGATGTTATGATAGGCAACATGATCCACTAAGTACTAATGAAAGAGAAGGATGGATAAATAACGTATTTTATGAAATTTTAAAGGAATATAAATCTTTGTTAAGACTCAAATACTTAGGTAAAACATGAATACACAACATCCTAGTATGAAAATATAGCCACAGTCAAACACAGGAGCTTATCTTGAGAGAAATGGAAAGTATGGGGAATCTACACATGGAATCAAGACTTTAAAATTGTTACACATAATAATTATGAACATTTAAAACTAATAATTCCATTATATATGTCTTTTGAAAAGTTGAAGTGCCCACTATTTTGACACAGTCATCAACATGTCCATTCATGGTCACCATTGGAGTAGGTAGGCTTATTGAGGAGTTTAAGGTGTGTTATAAAGGTTAGAGATTAATTTTAATGTTTTTAAATCATTAATATATGTTATTGAATATTCATAACACATTTAAAGAGTGATCACACTCTAGTTTATATACAAATCATGCCCTTAAGG
The DNA here is from genome assembly GCA_037957365.1 of Torreya grandis. Taxonomy (NCBI): domain Eukaryota; kingdom Viridiplantae; phylum Streptophyta; class Pinopsida; order Cupressales; family Taxaceae; genus Torreya; species Torreya grandis. The sequence continues at coordinate 2,450,018 of JARHVA010001809.1, forward strand.
GATAAAATAAGCAAGCAAGCCTATACGACCAAAAGGCATTTTCAAACCCTTTAAGAAAATATGACACCTTGAAAATGATATAATGAAATGGTATAAGTCACATTTTTATGATTTAAATTAGGGATAAGAATTGGAGGAGTCAATTTAAGTCTAAGCAGGAAATTTAATTTTTGTACTAAGACACCCATTCGAGCCACTTGATCAAGTGATTTTATCTTTCACCACATGAAGATTTTGTACAAATTATATTAAAATTATTTTATGACCCATATTAAATTATAATTAATTAATAATTAATTTTGGTCGAGTGGTTGTGATTTATGAACAATTGTGAAGAGCAAAAGCATGTCTAGAATGCTTGTAAACCCTATAGGCAAATTTATTTGTGTGGTTGTATTTTCATACCTTTTGATTGGTAACATAATATTTTCATGTAATTTTAGTGGTTATTTATACTAAAAAAAAATTAAATCAGTTTAGGTTTTGAGGATTGTACTTTATGAACTATCATTAAGAAGGTTCACCTCCAAAACCTTCCCAAACCCTCATAGTGTCTAGTTTTGAGAAAAGTTGATTTTATTGAAATAAAAAACAAATGGATCAACATAAAACCTATTAAAAAATCAATTAAAATCGGATATGTTCCTATTAATATAATATTTTGTGAGGAATTTTATGGATCATGGTAGAAAACATGTTTTTAAGGGAAAAAATGCAAAAAGAAGAGGTACAGGGCAGTCCAATGAAATCCAATACACGTATGGTGGATAATGAGACTTTTTATTCATCCAAAAATATTTATATGATCATAAATATTCTTATAAGTTTCCTTAATATCTCAGCTAAAATAACCACTCTATAGGAAATTTAGGCAATTTGACCTAATTAACCATGGTGATTGAGTTGCAAGTGTTTCTTCATCAAGTGGACTACCTTATGATGTGATGAATTTTTCCATGTATAATATTAATTTTATTTTTATGTTTCATGGTTTTCATGTAGGTTCTCATGGTCTTCAAATGTAAAATGCTAGCCTAATAGGCCTATTTGAGCAATCAGTCAAGTAGAGAATGGTGTTGAAAAGATATCAAAAGAGTTCATGAAGAGTTGTCATGCCCCATGATTGATATTAACATGGATTTAACTTTAAATTTTCATTCCAAAAGTTTCATTTCATCCAAGGAGGGGTTAAGGAAGTAGTTAACTAGCTTTAAGTGCTCATTTTGAGTTAATTAAACCTTAACTAAATGCATGTTTCCAAGTCTAAATCATGAAGAAAGTATTTAAATTATATTAATCTAAGTTAAAATGGATTTAAAACCTAAAATTTTGGTGTATCATTTCATGTATAACTTTGAGAAAGATAAATGGGCCCACCAACTTGATTTTAACACCCAAAGAAGATCATGCAAGCTTCTAGACCCAAGGAAACTTTATGAAGGCTTTTGTTATCAAATTAAAGTTGAGTTTGAATTAAGTTGATCATGAGTTGACCTTATATTATCTATTTTAAACCAATATTTTGGATTTATATTTTCTTCACACTTCTATATATTTTTACTTTCAAGCCAATTTAGAGGATCCCTCTCTTGGGCATGACTAGACTTTGCCAAGATTGAGATTTATAACCTTTGAAGATGAATAAAATGACTATTTTTGATTTCAATATTCTATTATAGTGTGTTTATGATAGTTTATTTTCACATGTCATAGTACTTTCTACCTTTTTAGGTCTTGATCTAACCTATTTACTAGTATGCTAACTTATGCAGGTCATGTTAAGTGTTTGATGTCATTTGACTAAGCTAATAGTTGATATAATTGAATGATTAATGCCTTGTATAATGCATATTCCATAATTTACCTCATGATTTTATCACTTGATAAAACCTATATATGAAATAATGAAGCATAGGAGTTTTTTAGAGTTGTAGATTTAGTCATTGCATTATCTTATCAGTGTTTTATAAGCTCAAATAGAGTGGATTAACTAGCAATACAAATGTATCACCAATAGTAGAATAAGATTTCCATTTCAATTTAATTCTAACATATTCATCCTCAATAATTGTAGGTTTTAGTAAGAATATAAAAGGGATACATTAGAGGAAAAACCCTCACCAAAACTAGAGGTCTGGTATGAGTTTAGTTGTCCCATACCTCAGATCATTCCAATGTTAGTCCAGGTGTGGAGTTTTAGAGAAATATGTTAGCCTTGAATAAGGGTGTTATTTGGGTTAATAATAGTCCCCTTTCTTAATTCATTTCCTTATTCTATGGAGACATTTTTTTCTCCCTTTTTTTTATATCATCTCTTATTATATGTGATGTCTTTTGATAGGTTGATAATCTCCTTGTTTAAATTTATTATATTGAATCCCAATGTATTCCTTGTTTCTATTTGTTATTTATTAGGATATATTGTACTTAAAATGAGTTATAAAATGTCATGGGTGATTTGATGATTCATCCTTGTCTACCTTAATTAATTTGTGTGCTATCTTTTGGGCACCTTTTCACTTCTTTAGCTGCTTGTCTCTTCCATCACTACTAGATCCATCCTTTTTTAGAGACCTTATATGTATTTTCAACACCACTTTTTTGATAATTGATAGTCTCTTTAAATATGATATGGAGATATTCTATTGAATACAGTGTTAAATTGTTTGGTGTTTGAGTAGTGGATTTGAACCACTTGTACATACCTTTTTCATCCACTCTACCAATTATGGGGAGGTACATAAAACTTTTTTGTTGTCACTGCACCTAGTTATTAGTATGGGGGGTGTGTACATATTTATTCTTAGGTATTGAATGTTCCTTAAAATAATAGTACTCTTTTGCATTTTTCACACCAATAATAGTCTTCTTGATTGAATCTATTTTAGTGAAGCCCAGTGTCAGTTATTTTTTGTGATCAAGTAGTGGATTCAGATAACTCATGCAGATTGAGTTCCATTGTGACTTGTGAGTATTGGGATTATAGACTTATTCAACATCATATTTAGGGGGTATTTTTATCTCTCTCTTATTATTTTCTCTCTTTAAGGTGGGTGAGTTTTTCCTATGGGTTTTATCCTTTTTATCCACTTTATGAGAGGTATATTTATATTTTGCACTTTTTTTAATGTTTTATGGATTCCTCCTTTATATATGGGTATCTTATTCATGCACTTTATTTGTCAAAACCCATATGGGTATTTTTTCACTTATCTCCATGGCCTTCTTGGTGATTCTTATAATGACACTAGTGTGGTATCCCCACTAGTGACACTAGTGTGGTAGTCCCACTAGTCTTTGTGCTCACTTCTCACCATCTTTTTAGAGGGTGTTTAGAGAATGATTCCTTAGGTTCATCATTCTACCCAATATTCTAGAGTACAATGTTCATATTAATTTATCCTCATATTTATCACTATTCCTACTTTCACTTGGTAGTTATAGTAACTCAACAACTATGTACTTTAGGAATATGAATTAGAGTCCACAAGGACATGTGGCTTTGCACTGCATCATTTATTATACCCACCTAAGCTATGATTAATGGAGTGTTGGTGTAGGATATTACTTTCCTACTCTTTAGATTACTTAGGTGTTATTTCATTGGATATTTTTATCCCGCATTCATGAGGATGGTGGGTTTATGCCTTAATTATAGCTATATTGTGAAAGTTAGTCCCACATACATGGGATGGTTAGGATTCTCCTATCTTTTACCTATTTGTACATCTCTATTATAAACTATTTGATATAGAATGGAATAATAGTTAATTTATTATTTGTGTACAATGTTTAAGATTTAATGGCTATAGTAATGATCTCTTGGAGAGATCATAGCTGAAGAGGTTTGATAAACCTTTAATTGTGTTTAGTTAGTTAGTACACCCTTTGAGATAAAATAGGTTCATGTTATGTTTGGCCAGTTAGAACTTTTATATTTAATTAAATATTTAAGTATGAGAATATAAAAAGTAATATAAAATTAAATGTAAACTTATAATTTAAAATTAATTTACTAAATAAAAAAAATTAGGGATACTCTGAATCTTTTAAAATTGATTATAGAGCTATAGGAGTTACCATTTAGAAGTTAGTTTTTCAAAATCCATTTTGATCAATACTTAGTTTTTAAAAAATCAATATTAGAATATATAATGATAAATGAAGTTTTTAATCATGTTAAAAATGTAATAGATATATATCATTGAGGATTACATGCCTAATTTACCTACTTGAGTATGCCCTACCTAATTTAACTACTTGAGTATACCCTACCTAATTGAATAACTGAGCCATATCTTTATCTATATGATTATTATTTACCTAAATACATAAGCTATACCTTGATATTAACTATTCCCTACCTACCTTATTGTAATTAAGTATGCCCTACCTACTTTAACTACTTGAGTATGCCCTAAATTATTTACCTACTTGAGTACATGCAATACCTAGTTGAATATCATATCCATATCTTGATCTTTAGTATGCCCTACCTAAATAATTGAGCCATATTTTGATCTTAACTATGCCATACCTACCTTATTATACATGAGTATGCCCTACCTTATTTTTATACTTGAGTATGCCCTACCTACCTATCTTTATTTCCTTACCTACTAGAGTATGCCCTACAAGGTTAAATATCTAAACCATATCTTAATATTGAATGCACATATCTAAAATTTAATTTATTTATCTTACTTGAGACATATCTTTAATACCTAATACTAGATTGAATACCTGAGCCATATCCTAAAAGTAGTGTCCCCAAAATTATCATGCTTGAAACTAATTAGAGGGGGCATTATTTGATCAAAGGATAAAAGAGAGGAGTTATTATGAAGGGATGCTTAAAAAATAGGAGAGGGAGAATTATCACCAATTTAGATAAAGGAGATGGGGCATTTATAGATCCATATATTTAAAGGAGAGGGGGAATTATCACTGTATAGAGAAAGGAGTTAATATGGATAATTGTGTAAAAGGCTTAAAGGTGGATTTAGGCTAAATTCCTAAATAATTTGTTGATTTTTTAATCAATGGGTATACTTATATGCATTAATTACTATCATTTAACATACAACCTATATAATATATAGTAATGATATTGTCATTAATACATTACATCTACCACATACCTAATACTACATATAGGTATGTAGTCACTCATACATGGCATTTACCCATAGTCATGATACAGTCACTCATACTAGACACAAATGTATCTAATCACCTTGGTACACTCTATTTACACATAATAATTAACCCTAAACCCCAAACCCCAAACCTTAAACACTAAACCTTACACCTTGAATATTGAACCCTAAACCACAAACCCTAAGCCATAAACCCTAAACCATGAACACTAAATCATATACCTTAAAAATCTAAACCCTAAACCAAAAAACCTATAGCCAAAACCTTAAAAAATAAACCCTAAACCATAAATACTAAACCCTAAACCCTAACCCTAAATAATGAACCATAAACACTAAACTTAAAGCCTAAACATTGAATGTTAAACCCTAAACCTTAAACTCTAACCATAAAACCCAAACCATAAAATAATAAATATTAAACCCTAAACCCCAAACCATAAACTCTACACCCTAAAACCCTAAGATATAAAACCCTAAATGTTAAACCTTAAATCATAAAACCTAAACCATAAACCTCAAACCACAAACTATAAACCCTAAAACTTAAATCTTAAACCCAAAACCTAAAAACCTAAACCCTTAATCTTTATCCTAAAACCAAAAACACTAAATATTTATCCATACTCCTCAAACCTAAAACTCAAACACAAAACCCTAAACAATAAAACTAAAACCCAAATCCCTAAAAATAAACCCTAAAACCTAAACACAAATTATTAAATGCCAAAAACTAAGATCTAAAACATAATTTAGAAAACTAAGTCTTAATCCCTAAACCCTAAACCCTATACCTCAAACCTCAATCCTTAGATACCAAACCTAAAGATTAAATCCTAAAGCCTAAACCCTAAGCCATAAACTATGAATGTTAAACCTTAATACATTAACCCTAAACCAAAACATAAAACCTTGAATACTTATACCCTATAATTTATACCATAAAACCTAAACCCTAAACCCTAAATCATAAGCCCTTAAACATAAACCCTAAATCCTAAAACCCAAACCATAAACATAAAATCACAAATCCTAAACACTAAACCATAAACCCTTGACCCTAAATCCCTAGTCTTAAAATAATAAAAACTAAACACAAAATTAAAAACCATGAACTATAAACCCTAAACAATCAACCCCAAATCCTAAACTCTAAACACAAAACCCAGGGCATTGAATCCTAAACTCTTAACCCTAAATCTTAATCCTAAAACCCTAAGCACTAAACCCTAAACCTTTAGGGTTTAACCCTAAACCAAAAATAAAGAACCATAAAACCTCAAACCCAAAATTATATACCCTAAATCATAAAACCATAAACCCTAAACCTAAAACCTAAATGCTAGAACCTTAACATTCAACCCTAAAAACTAAAATATAAATCTTGAACCCTAAACCTTTAATCCCAAAACCTAAAAACCTAAACCTAAACCATGAACACTAAATTTTTTATTAAACCCTAAACCCTAAATATTAAACCTTAAAATAAAACCCCAAAATGTAACTCTAAGCCCCAATCCATAAAACCCTAAACCTAAACCCTAAAAACTTAAACTTGACACCAAACCCAAAACCCTAAATCACAAGATGTAAATTGTAAACCCTAATTAATAAAACCTAAATTCTAAAATCTAAGCCCTACACCCAAAACCCTAATCCCCTAATCTTAAACCTAAAAACCCTAACCTTAAACCTAAAACCCTAAAAACTAAGCCCAAAACCCCTATCCCATAAACCTAAATGCCAAAACTTGACCCCTAAAATATAAATCTTAAGTCATAAACTCCAAAGCTAAACCCTAAACCCTAACACTTAACCCTTAAACTTTTAACCCCAAGCTTAAAATCATAAACCATAAATTATAAATCCTAAATATTAACTTTTAAAATCCAAATTATAAACCCAAAACCCAAAAAAAAACCCAAAACATTAAATACTAAAACTAAATCCCTAAACCCTTAACCCAAAACCTTAAACCTAAAACCTAAAACCCTAAACTTCAAAATATAAGTGATAAACTATAAACCCAAATATTAAACCCTAATACCTAAGACCAAAAAACTAAATCCCAAACCATAAATACTAAACCATAAGTCTAAACCCTAAACTATAAACCCTAAACCTTAAGTGTGAAATTAGAAATGCAAAACCCTAATACTAAACACCAAATCCCAGACCCTAAAATGCAAAAAATAAAATATGACCCAAAATTTTTAGAACTAAAGAATATCCATATTATCCCTAACCTTAAACCCCATATTCTAATCCTTAAAGCATAAAATATAAATTTTAAGCTCTAAATTTTAATCCATAAGCCATAACACTAACACTTAAACCCTAAACCTTAATCCATAAACCATAAACCCTAAATTATGAACCTTGATACATTAATCTAAAATCCTAATTCTTAATTTCTAAGTGCTAAATCCTAACACCTAAACCTAAAATCCAAAACATCAAACCTCAAACCCCAAATCTTGAAATCTAAACCATAAAACATACACCCTTAAATCTAAATAGAAACCATAAATTTAAACCCAAAACCCTAAATTTTAAATCCAAAACTAGAAAACTTGAATCCTAAATGTTAAAACCTAAACCCTAAACCTTGAACCTAAAATGATAAAGCCTAATCACTAAATCCTTAACCCATAAACCATAAAACATGAACCCTAAAACACCAATGCCTAAAACCTAATATGTAAGCACTAAACCTAAACACAAAACATAAAACTAAGAACCATAAATCCTAAAACCCAAACCCTAAATTTTAAATCCTAAACCCTAATCCCTAAATTATAAACCTAAAACCCTAATCCCTAAATGCTAAACCCTCATACCTAAAACCAAATTCTAAACCCTAAATCTTAACCCTTAACACATAAAACATAAACCCTAAAACCAAACCTATAAACCCTAAACACTAAACCATAAACAATAAACCTTAAAATTCAAACATTAAACCCTACATCTTAAAATATAAACCCTAAACCCTAATTCCTAAGATATGAACCCTAAGCCATAAATATCAAATATTAAACCCTAAATTATAAGCACTAAACTATAATCACCAATCCTTAACCTTACACCCTAAAATATAAACCCTAAACACTAAACCCAAAACCCCAAATCCCAAAATCATAGACCCTAAATACTAAAACCTAAACCATAAACCATACATTTTGAACTCTTAACCCTAAACATTATAACCAAAATTCTAAACACTAAACCTTAAATTATAAAACCTAAGTCCTCAACCCCAAACCTTGAACCTTAAACCCTTAAACCTAAAACATGAACCCTTAATTGAAACCCTAAATCTAATAAACAAAACCCTAAATTATAAACCTTGAACATTAACCTTAAACCCTAACACAATACTTCAACCCTGAACTCTAAATTAAAACTATAAACCTTAAAATCTGAACCCTAATACTCAATATAAAACCTAAACCCTAAACCATAATATCTAAATGTTAAACCTTAAACCTTTAACTATAAGCCCTAAACTTTAAACCCAAAACCCTAATTCCTAAACACTAAACCTTAAAAACCTAAACCTAAACCTTAACCCCTAAACACTATATCTCAAAACCTAAAACCCCAAACCCTAAACCTTAAACTCTAAACCCTAAATATTTAACCCTAAAACATAAAACCTAAACCCTCAAATCTAAAATATAAAATCTAAACTATAAAGCCTAAATTCCAAAACCTAAACATTTAACCTCAAAACCCAAACCCTAAACCCTTACATGGAATATAAGGAATCAAAAAAACATTCATGAGTCATCATAAAAATACATTGTTGACTCAAAAAAAATTCATATAACTATGTTTTTCCATGCATGCTTAAATTATAATATCATGGATGAATTACCTAACTCATTTATACTAGACTCGCATAGAAAGAGTCAGTTTACAACATTAAAAATTTACATAAGACACTACCACTACTATTTGGGGTAGAGCAAAGTGATTTTGAACCCTATAAATTATCAGTCTCATGCAAAATTATTCATATCACTATCTCCCTTTATCCAAACCATATGGAAGGAGGGGGTCAAGCATATAAATCATCATTTATCATAATAATTCATCATCATAATCACTCCCTCATCATTCATCATCATCCCTCATCCCTATCTTATCGACTTTAATTATCCTTCATCAACACTCATCATCCCTAATGAGACTATCATTGGTCCTCACCATTCCTCATCATCACTAGTCACTCCCTCATCAACCCTCATTTTTATTCATAATAACTAATCACTCTAACATACCTCATCATACCTAATCACTCCCTAATGAACCCTCATCATCCATAATTTTTATTTTCACTCTCTCATCATACCTAATCACTCCCTCGATGGTTCTCATTATCCTTAATCATACTATCATCAACCCTTATCATCCCTAATAATTTAAAATCACTAGCTCATCATCCCTCATTACCCCTCATCATCCTTAATCACTAAATTATTGACCCTCATCATCCCTCATCAACCTTGTTAATGCCCAAAATTACACTAGAGAAATTGGGCCCTTGTCTATATCAAAGTTTATGTCCTTAGATATATTTTTATCTCCATGTATTCCTTTCAAAGTTCAAGTTCATGTACATAATTTGCTAATTACTTTGTCTTGTATTTTTTTGGTGAAGGTGTTATTTCCTTTAGAATTTTAAAGCTTTTTACACAAATATAATGTCTAATGGAAATAGGTCTTTGGATTTTTTGTTTCAGACAAAAATTTTGAAGACTTATTTTCATCAGATATTTTTCCCTCTACAATAGTTTTGAAGGAATTCAATATCTTATCAATTTTGGGATAAGTGTTTTACAAAATTTATAAAGTGTTGTTTCATTAGTTTTGGAATTTTTGTCCATGGTAAAAGGCCCAAAGGGTACTTGCCCTTTGGGCATTTTTCTTGCATAAAAATCTCGAAATAATTGTGAGGTCATTTGTTTTGGCCAAAGGTACTTTACAAAAATCTTAAAGGGCCATTTTGCCTTTGTAAAATGTTTGAAGGATTATTTCCTTTGGGTATGTTTCCCTTGAAAAATTCTTGAAGGGTAATTTTCAAGGGTGAAGAACTCTTGAAAAAAACTTGAAAGACACTTTCAAAGTGCTATTTTGCCTTTACAAAATGTTTGAAGGATTATTTCCTTCAGGTAATTTTCCCTTGAAAATTTCTTGAAGGTTAATTTTAAAGGGTGAAGGATACTTAGAAAAATATCAAAGGACATTTTAAATACTTTTGAAGGGACATTTTGCCTTTGCAAAATATTTGAAGGATTATTTCCTTTAGGTATTATGCCCTTTCAAAATTATCGAAAGATGTATATAAAATGTCTGAAGGATAATTTTGGATATAGAGGACACTTAAAAAAAAACTTAAAAGGGAACTTTTAGAAAGTCTGAAGGGCATTTTTTTAGGGTAGGTGCCTTTAATAATATTTTTGAAGGATAATTTCAAAATCTTGAAAGGTAATTTTGGCAAAATTAGTGTAGAATAGAGGTCCATTTCCTTTAGACATTTTACTTGAGAAAAGAGTCCAAAATATAAGTTTGGATGGTGAAGGATATATTCAAAACTCTCAAAGGGCACTTTATGAAGATGGAGGACACTTTCAATAGTTTCAAAGGGAACTTTCAAGAGATTGAAGTACCATTCTAAAATTTCAAAGGGCATTTTTGTAGGATAGGTGCCCTTATAAAATTTTTCAAAGGGTATGTTTAAGTGCTTGAAAGATTATTTCAAAAAAATTGATATGGGATAAAGGTCTATTTACTTTAGACATTCTGCTTGAGCATAGAGTCTGAAGGAATTGCATTTATTTGAGAGAAATGCTAAGGTCATTTTTTATGAGGAAATTATTTTAGATAAATTATCTAAATTAATTATCTTGACAAAGGCAAAAGAGCTAAGTGCCAAATTATTTTAATAAAAATGTAGAGGTTCAATTCCCTTAGGATAATTACTTGGACACATTTCTTGTGGGATAATTGTGTTTAAGAAAATAGGGAGACCAAAGATAAATAATTAAAAAAATTGCTATGGAATAAATTCCCTGAAAGATTATTTCTAAATTATAGGTGATGGTCTCACATACTTTTTTGACTGGCATGAAAACATCAAATTTAAGCTATAGGAACTAGCCTTTATAATTTAAATGTTCAAAATGGTCATGTAAGCATCAATTTTAAACCCCATGAAGTAACTATTTGTTTTCAAATGAAGGCAGATCTAGTGGTACATGTTTGCATAAAACATGATGATTTGATGATGTATGATCAAAGATTCATAGTCAAAGGGATTTAATAATCCCATGGGGCTGCCAAGTGGCATACCCTCAAGGATAAGGAAGAGGTATTATCTAATCATGATCCACCCCTTGGATCATTATCTAATGGGGTGTGCTTTCTTTCCTAGCTAGATCTGATGATGTGAAGGTAAGGTTAAAAAGTTAAAGATCCTATGGGAAAATGCAAGAATGATAGGTGGTGTAGTTATGTGCCATAATTTAATAGCTCAATCATCTAATTACAAGATCTACAACTCACATGTGCTTAGGAGATGAAGATCTAATGGTGAAATCTAGGATAGACTATTCAAAGGGCTAGGATTTCATGAGGAGGTGACAAGTTTCTATACTAGATCCATTAGTCACTCTTAGAGCTATGTGAATGCCCAGTTAGATCTAAAGTAGAATTAAAGTGTCAATATGTGGTTCATGTCACAATAAAATCCACTGCTAAGCCATAATTTTAGGTCATGGGATTTTATTTTAGTATGTACAAAGAAGAGATTCATGTCCAAAAATGTCCATGATTTGAAATTGAGTAACAAGAAAGCATTTTCAAATAAGTTACATATTAAGACAAAATTTGTTTGGCTTTCAAATGATTTTATCCTTCTAACTATGCAAATTAGTGATCAATGGATCTTTAGGTAGTTCCACATCAAGATAAAATCTATTTAGATCCTCAAGTGAATATCTTCCTTCTAGGATTATCTGAAAGGCATTTTTTACCTAAAAAATCAAATGTTGTGCTCCAACTAGTTGCAATTCCTCATCATTCTTTATGAAGTCACTTCTAACAATGATTTATCTTGAAAATAGATGAATATCATAGGCATAGAAAAAGGTATTTTCTAATTGGGAGCATCTTGATGGGACTCAAAATGTTTGTTATGTAATTTTTAAAAATTATAGCACATGGTCCCATATTTAGGAAGGATTGAAAATGTATAAATAAAAGGCTTATCTTTTATTTTAGGGTTGTTGGTTGTTGTTGGTTTTTGTTCTTATCAAATTATAAGCTCTTCCAAATTTTGGGATTATTTTTATGTGTGTAGTTTGCCTCTCTTGCTAATGTGTTTGTATCTTATAAAGCCATTAACATGCTCTAAGAGAATTTATATATGTTTCCCCTATCCAACATGGAGGAAATCCACCATGATTATCCCCATGACAACATTTTGAAACATTAGTGTAAGATTTTTTCTTCATGTTAATGAAAATACATGTGTTTATCTACCATTTTTTTTGATGCAGTGTAATGACATGTCTTACAAATGTTGTTGATAAGATATCTTATTCTATGCTCATTACTAGTTGTCATCTTGGGTTTAGTTTCAGATTATAAATCTCTTTTTTCATTGCATTTAGAGTACATTATTAAATATCTTATTAGGGAACCCTAGGTTTATGGATTCAATAGAAAAAGGCAAATCACTTCTTGTAGTTTCATTAGCTTCCATTTGAGGTTTTTCTACATCTTTACAATAGATGATGGCATGAATGTTAAAATAATCCTGACTGACTGAAGACCTCTATCACACCACCCTCCCCTTTTCTATAACTATCAACTTATCCTAGCATACAATAACATTCCCTTTACATATCTAAAGTGTTATTTTCCTATAATTGTATAAACATTGTGCATTTAACATGTATCTACATTTTGTACTTTAAATCCCAACATTGCAATATCTTATTTAGCCCCTATGTTTTTGAATATTATTTTTGGATGAAGGTTGGAATCACATATTCATATATATCTTTAGTAGCTTGTGTCTAGAATATAACATTTGCTCATTCCATGTGATAACCCTTCCTAGGTGGAGTGAGTAGGTTTGGTTGTGTTCTAGTCATACTTGTGTCTCTTTGTGTCAATAATCCACATGGAGGTTGAATTACATAATATCTCCATGTGAGAAAGCTACCACATAGGTCCTATCACCTTGGTTCAAGTAGATCCAAAAGTATTAGGGAGCTTTGTATACCTTTAGTAAGTGATTCTTAGTCATTTTTTCTAGTCTGGTCCATTCTTGATGCTAAACCCTCCCCTAGACACAATGACATTCTAGTAAGTTTCTCATCACTAGTTTCCATTTCCTTCAAGTGTGTAAGGACATATTAGAGAGGCGTATAATTGGGAAACAACACGCTTACGGTGCCATTGATAGGGAAAGAAAAGAGCCTTGGATCTTATGTTTTAAGGGACTCTTATAGAGATCTACTACCATATTCTAAAACTTTGTTCCTATTTGTGTTGGTTTGATTATCTTTGGTACATCAATGTCACCAACACACTGGTGGCACTATTTCTAGGGACTAGATTAAATTCTAGGTAACTTGTGTTATGGGGGACTCTTGTAGAGAGTTGTTATCAATTTAAAATTTCTCTATTATTACTACATTAATCTAACAATACTGGTTGTCAACATCGTAGCCCTCCACTTGGGGATGTACCAAGAAGCTTTTAGGGTTTGATAATTTGACTTGTGTTGAGTCTATTGCAAAGAAATTTTAACATTACATGTTGGATGGTGTCTTTTCCCTTTTGAACATTATTTTGAAAATTTTAGTGTCTTTTTTCTTTATCTCATTTAGCTTCAACAAGTCTATTTTTAGTTTGTATTGTAATAGTTTTTAAACTATCCTATTCTAGAAGTTTATTTCTATTATCGACTCCTATTATATCATATAGTTTCAAGAAATATTGGTGCCTATTCTAAATATTTACTAACTTTTAGTTTTGAGCATCTCATTATTTGCAAAGCTGAAAGGATTGAGATCATCTTTCAAAGGTAACCCATCTCACTGACTTTTTCCACCCTTAGGTCTTCCTAAAAGATGAAGGGGAAAATTATAGATGCATGTTAAATGGTATAGCTTAGTTGTTCCACACTTTTGAGAGATTGATAAGCTTGAAATCTTTATTAACCCCCCCCATTATTGAGGACTATCACAACTCTTCTACTGATTTTGAGACACATAGTCCTATTTATTTCCTAACTCCATCTTAACTAGTTTAATCCCCTCCCAAGTTTTATCCACCAAGTCCACCTCATTCACCCCCTCATTCCCCTTTACCATTTTTTATCTAAACCTACTATTTAACCAATTATTAGGCATAGGGACCAAGATAATGCACATCCTACATTATAAATTCCTAGATTTAGGGCTATAAATTTTGATGAGATGGAAGGATATCCTAATGAGGTCCAAAATGAAGTTAGGAAATGCCTCATGAAATTATAAGGGAATAATGTAGTGAGTGGTGATAATCACCTAAAGGAAGATTCTCATGAATTGTTTAATTCCCTTCCCACTAGATGCATTGATTCATGGAAAGAGATGAGAAATGATTTTTATAATTTAGTATGGTGATAGGATTAATCTAAGGTTCATCTTGGATAAATTTGAGAATATCAAGAAGAATCTTAATGAGTATGTGTAGGAATTCAACATAAGTTTCAACAAGACTATGATGCAACTTCCCAAGAACATCAAACCCAATGATACAACATGCTTAATAAAGTATTATGATGCCTTTTATAAGAAGTATACATAATTATTAAGGGATAAAATTGACAATAACCTATGCTTAGAATTCAATTTGTCCATCCAAATTGAGAACAACATCAAGGTTGTGGGAAAGCCCTTGAATAAGTGGGCTGATGTGAAGCTATTAAATCTAGAAAAAAAACAACCCATGAAGATAACCAACTTAGAAGAAACTATCAAAACTTTTGCCTCTACTATCAAAGAAATGTCATATAAGTTGAATAGAGATAAAAGGGGGTCCCTTAGGTGTCTACCAATTATGAAAAGGCTCCAAATTTGAATCAATCACAAAGAGGGCCTACTTTCCAAAATCAAGATAATGATAAAGGGAAGTGGTCTACATGTAAAGATAGAATGGAAACAAATTAGAATAGAGGGGGTGGAAAATAAGTGCTTGATCCTTTAAATTATAAGGTAAAAGTTGTAAATTTTGATTTAGACATTGATTGGTGTGTTAAATGCTTCCTTCCATACCCATGATGTGATACTAATGCAGAAGTTGATGAAAAGTCAGATGAACCTAAATATACATCATCTGATTGTGAGATTTTTATGTTTGATTATCAAATACCTAAAGATAAATATACTACCTCCATGGAATTACTAATTGACACTATGATTGATTAGTTCTATAGTGTTAATAAAATGGAGAGTATCCTAACTTTTGACGTTGCTTGTGATGTTAATGTGGCATAATAATATGAATTGCTTGTTCATAATTTTGATCTCTTACACTCCATGATGATAAAGAAATATCCTTGGGCATATACATAAGTTTATTACATGTAGCTATTAATTAATATAACATCTACCCAAAAGAATGAATACAACTTGAGAGGTACATAACTAGGTACTGCTCCTCAAGACACTACCCCTATAAACCAAAAGGTAGGGAATGCAAGCAAGGAAACAAAGAAATATACAATAGTCTAGAAGCTTCTAAAATGGAATATATAACCCAAGATACTAAGCCTAGAGGTGATCCTATTAGGAGAAAAAAAATTCTTGTATTATCTAACATCCCTAAGGGTGTGAATGAGCTTAATAAAAATCCACCTTTGAAGGCTATTGTCAATGTTCTAGAACCACCCAAACCTTATCCACTTTAGATTTTAAGTGATTATATCCCAATTAAAGGTGTTATTACCCTTCCACCAAACATTCCTCTTCCTTAGTATAGTATGTGTGATATGGCTCAACTGTTGAGTCAAATAAAAAGCACTATGCCACTTGTTGAGTTATTGAGAATACTTAAACATAGGAAGAGGGCCTTCGAATATTTGGAGTTTGGTGAAATGTTAGTTGAAAATGAATTTGAGTTATCCCAAACACCCCTTGAATAAAATTAATAATTATAAGAGGTTGTTGATCCTAGTCTAAAGGTCTATTTGGGGACTACACTTGTATAAATTCAACTGAATGTGGACCCATTATACATGACTCTATTGATTAATGGTCTATTTGGTCACAATCACATGTTTAATTGTAGTGATTATTAAAATGTCATTCCCTTGGGTGTTCTTAATGAGCTTGGAGTGAAGATCACATTATCCTTTGGTAAGTTTTATGCCATGAAATCATGAGAAGTTCTAGTTATTGGACAAGGTAAGGGACTAGTGGTATAATTGGTAGTTCATCTTGGGAAGTACTTGAATATGGACATGGTGGTTTTGGACTACCCACATAAGTGAGGGATGTTTCTATCGTGTAAATATGTTGATAGTGTTGGTGGAAGTATGCAGATGGACCTTTCCTAAACCACCATTCCTTGCGAGGGTAAGATGGTCAGACTTTATAAAGAGATAAAAATGTTACATGTGATTGAAGATTTGAATCATGATATAAATAAAGTGTTGTACATGGATTTTAAACTTACAAAATTAATTAGGAATGTTGATATTAAAAAATAGCCTAATATTCTTGTTGTGGATCCTGACAAAGAAAATGTAGTTTGGAAGATGTGCTTTGATGGGGCTTGCTCCAATCTTGGAAATGGAGTTGGGTTTATCTTCTATGCTTCCAATGGTAAATTATTTATTAAGGATTGCTTATGACTATAGAATCAAGTGTTTGATTTCTAAGGTTGATTCTGATTTAGTGGTAAAGTAAGTCCATAGTGATTTTACCATAAAAAATAAAAGGTTGAAATAGTATAGGAATGTTGTTTGGGACTTGTTGTTCTTTGATGCATTCAATTTTTTTTTATCATGATATGAGTTTCAACCAAGAAGCTAATAAATCTACAGGGCTAGGTGCTCAATTTGGTATTAAAAATATGATCCCTCATTATCAATATCAAGTGGAGGTGCTTATAAAGCCTTTAATCCTAGATAATGTTCATCATTGGTAGGCCTTTGATGATGATGAATAGATTAAGAGGTTTTTAAATTATGAATTTGAGTTCCATGATCAGATCATAGACATGGAATCTATGGTTCAAGTTTGTGATGGGAAGGAGAGCTTTTTTGGGAAAGACATCATTTAACTAAAGACAAACATTATCCCAAGAGGACTGGTCAGTTTAGAAGCACATTTTAATGGAGTTAATAGAATAAAGTCAAGAGACTCATTCATTTAAAAAAAATGTAATTGAGTGAAACTTGGGTTCTTATGAGAATCCAAGGAAGGTTTGGCTAGGTACTCACTTAAGTGCTATTGAGAAGAAAGCTTACATGTAATTTCTATGGAAGTACCAAGATTACTTAGCGTGATCTCATTTTGAGATGAAATCATATAGAGAAGAATTGTTCCATCATGTCATCCCATTACAACTTGATAAAAAACCTTTCAGGCAAAAATAGAGGCCCATTAACCCCATCTTTACCACCAAGATGAGGGAGGAGTTAAATAAGATAAGGGATGGTGACATCATTTAGCCTATTAGGTATTCATCATGGATTGTAAATCTAGTCCATGTATAGAATAATAATGGTGATATCCATTTGTGTGTGGATTTTTACAATTTGAATAAAGCTTCTTTGAAATATAATTATACCTTACCCAATATGGTTAACCTACTTTAGAGTGTTATAGGATCATAAATGCTATCCACATTAGATGGCTTCTTAGGTTGCAACCAAGTTGTGGTCAAAGAATCCAAGAGGTCCAATACTGCCTTCACCATGCCATGGGGCACTTATGTATATTTGAATGTGCCTTTTGAATTAATGAATGATAGTGTAACATTTCATAGGGACATGGAGTTTCCTTTGTAGGGATAATTAACCAGTTTATTGTTGTATATTAGGATGATATCACTATGTACTCCAAAATAAGAAAGGAACATTTGGAACATCTAGAAAAGGTACTAATTAGGTGCAAGGAGTTCGGCATTTCACTAAATCCCAAGAAGTAAAATTTTAGAGTATAGAAGGCCAATTTATTAAGACATATAGTATCTAAGGATGGTGTCATGATCAATCCTAATAGGGTCAAATCCGTTGACACAATGCCTATCCTATAGTCCAATAAAGGAATTTAGTCTTTCTTTAGATAAATTAACTTTGTAAGGAGGTTTATGTCTAATTTTTCCAAGATTAATCTACCTATTAATTTCATGCTAAAGAAGAACCAAACCATCAAGTGGGAGGAGAAGGCCATGCAAGTGTTAGTGACATCAAGGGTGCTTTGAAGACTTCTCTTATCTTGGCTAGTCTTGATTACAGAAAACCATTCTACATATTCTCTTTTGCATCATACAATACTATTATTGTTATCCTATTGTAAGACAATGAAGATGGTCATAAGTAGCCCATAGATTTATTTAGTAAAGCTATGTAAGGTTCTAAATTGAAAAACACTATCATGGAAAAATAAGCTTTCACTATTTTGAAGGCTATTAAATTTTCTGGCCATATATTTTGAGTTAAAAGATTATTTCTTATGTCCCACACACCATGGTGAAGGACATTTTAACTCAAACTAAAGTGTCAAGTAAGAGGTTTAGGTGGGTCAACAAGTTACAAGATTATTATATGGATATCTAAACCACCAGGTTAGTAAGAGGGATGGGTCTAGCCAAGCTTATGGCTGAGACCAATTTGTAAGATGTTGAGGTAAACACTATTGTTTTTAATTTTGATGATTTCTTGAGTTAATTTAATGAACCTCTATAATATGAGGATATTGTTTACTACTTGAAAATTTTGAATTGTCCTCCTAACTTGGATATGAATCAAAGGAAAAATCTCAAACTGGTCTCCCAAAAATACCTCTTGACTAAAATGGACTTCCATGGAGGAATCTAGATGGGGTTCTCCTAAGATGCATTCTAGAAGTTTAGACCACTGCCCTAATTAAATACTTCCATAGTAGAGTTTATGGTGGTCATTTTATACTTAATGTTATAGCTCATAAAATTTTGAGAGCTAGTTATTGGTGCCCATCATTATTTAAGGATGTTACTCAAATGGTCAGAAGGTGTGAAAAGTGTCAGTGCTTTATTGGGAGGATGAAAGCTTAAGGATCTCTTCCCTTACAACTTGTGATGATTAGGGTCCATTTACACAATGGGGAATGGATTTCATTGGAGAATTGTTGATTCAACAAGTGTTAGGCATAGGTGGATACTAGATGCAACTGATTACTTCACCAAATGGGTCAAATAAATTCGTATAAATAAAAAAATACACCAGGTAGTCATGGATTTTTAGCTAAATCAAATTATTTGTAGATTTGGTCTACCTGTTAATATAATTATTGATAATGACATGATCTTCAAATCTAAACCTTTGGTGGCATTGTGCAAAGACTATGGGATTGAATTGACTTATGCTTCCAACTACAATCCTCAAGGGAATAGGTAAGCAAAATCAAGTAATAATAAATTGCTCAAGATTATTAGACAAAATTTGGAAGCAAATAAGAATAGGTTGGGTGAATAGTTGAAGTTTACCTTATGGGATGATAGAATTATGCCTAAGAGAGCTATAGGAAGAAGCCATTTGGAGCTTATTTATGGATCTCAAGTAGTTTTACCTATAAATTTGTAATTTCTAACCTATTAGCTCATGTAACAACTAGAAGATGATGAGAAAATCAACCACTATAAAAGTAGGGTTAACTAGATTGTTGAGCTTGATGAAATTAAAAGACAAGATCATGAGAGAAACCTCAAGTTCAAGGAGAATCTAAAGAAAATATTTGATAGAAAGGTTACTCCATGAAATTTCCAAGTGGGTGATCTTGTTCTACTTTAGGATAGAAGGCATGAGGAGAAAGTTAAGCATGACAAGTTTGATTCTTTGTGTTTGGGTCCCTATTATATTAACTATAAAATTGGGGAACATACCTTCTTGAGATACCTGTATGGTGAAATATTAAAGTTTCTAGTCAATGGAAATCATCTAAAGCACTTCCTTGATTGAGTCCATAATCTATGTACCATATTGTATAGTGTTTTGTTGTTTTGTTGATTTGTTGTCCCTTTGCTTTGGGATTTATTTGTATAGTTTCCTTTCCTTTTGTTGTGTGTTCATCTTTAGATTATCTCAATCTATCTTTTCTTATCTGCCATGTTGTTTTGAGCCTTCATGAGTGTCTTCTAGATAATTATTAAGTCTTGACATCGTATCCTAATGGATCAACACCTGGTCTAGTATTTTATGGTTCTTTGCACACCCACAAGGGGTATACATCCCTAGGAGAGAGCTAGTGTTAGTTCCCAAAATTGAATTAGAGTAATTGGGATCTTTTTTGTATCAAAGTTTATGTCCTTAGCCATATTTATATCTCCATGTATTCCTTTGGAAGGTCAAGTTCATGTACATAATTTGTTAAGTCCTTTTTCTTGTCTTTTATTGGTGAAGGTGTTCTTTCCCTTAGACTTTTTGATCCTTTTACATGAACATAATGTCTAATAGAAATAGGTCTTTCAATTTTTTATCTTAGACAAAACATCTTAAGATTTATCTCTATCAGACATTTTGTCCACTATAAAAATTTCAAAGGAATTCAATGTCTTATTGCTTTCAAACTAAGTGTTTTACAAAAGTTTTGAAGGGCTATTTCATTGATTTCAGGTCATTTGTTTTAGAATTTTTGTCCATGGAAAATGTTCAAAGGGAAATTTCCCTTCAGGTATTTTTCTCACACAAAATCTTGAAAGAATTTTGAGGTCATTTGTTTCAGTTGAATGTACTTTACAGAAATCCTAAAGGGCCATTTTACCTTTACAAAATGTCCAAAAGATTATTTCCTTCAGGAATTTTAACCTTGAAAAATTATTGAAGGGTTATTTTAAAGGGTAAAGGACACTTTAAAAAAACTTGAAAGACACTTTTAATGGGCCATTTTGCCTTTGAAAAATGTCTGAAGGATTATTTCCTTTGGGAATTTTTCCCTTGCAAAATTCCCAAAGGGTACTTTCAAAGGATGAAGGACATTTACAAAAATCTTGAAGGACATTTTAAAGACCTTTGAAGGGCTATTTTACCTTTGAAAAATGTTCAAAGGATTATTTCCTTTGGGTGTTTTTCCCTTGTATAATTTCTAAATGGTGTCTAGAAAATGTTCGAAAGATAATTCTAGATCTGAAGGACACTTACACAAATCCGAAAGGGCACTTTTAGAAAATTTGAAGGGCATTTTTGTAGGTAAAGTGGCCTTAACAAAAATTCTAAAGGATATTTTCAAAATCTTGAAAGGTAATTTCAATAAAATTTCTATAGAGTAGAGGTCCATTTCCTTCAAACATTTGACCCGAGCAAAGAATCCAAAAGATAAGTCTATATGGTGAAGGACATTTTAAAAATTCCAAAATGACACTTTTTAAAGATGGAAGACACTTTCAATAGTTTTGAAGGGAACTTTAAAGAGATCGAAGGACCATTTCAAAATTTCAAAGGGAATTTTTGTAGGGAAGTACCCTTACAAAATTTTAATGGGTATGCTCAAGTGCACAAATTATTATTTTTGAAAAATTGTTATAGGTTAGACATCTATTTCCTTCAAAAATTTTGCTTGAGAAAAGAGTCTAAAAGAATTTCAATTCTTCAATAAAAGTGCTAAGGTCAATTTATGTGGGGAAATTATTTATAACAAATTGTCTACAATAACTTTCTTGATAAAAGCAAAAGAGTTAAGTGCTAAATTATTTCAACAAAAATGTAGAGGCTTAATTCCTTTAGGAGAATTTCTTAGACACATTTCTTGTAGGACAATAGTGTTGAAGTAAATAGGGAGGCCAAAGACAAAGACTTAGACAAAATTTCCATAGAACAAATTCCTCAAAAGAATATTTCCAAATTGTAAGTGACAGTCTCATAGACATTTTTTGATTGGCACATAGATTTCAAATTTAAACTAAAATAACTAGCTATTGGGATTAAAATGTTTAAAATAGTCATGCAAGAATCATTTTAAAATTGTATGAAGTAGCCATTTATTTTCAAATAGAGGTATATATAATAGTATGTGTTTGTATGGAGCATGATGATCTGATGGTACATGATCAAGGTTGAAAAGTTAAAGGGATTTAGGAAGCCAACATGGCTATCAAGTGGAATATCCTTAGGTCTAATGAAGAGGTAGTATATAATCATGGTCCACCCCTTAGATCATGATTCGATGGAACATGCTTGCTTCCTTAGCTATATTTTATAGTGCAAAGCCAAGGTTGAAAATTTAGAGATCCCATAGGCAAATGTAAGAATGATAGGTGGTGTAACTACATGCCATAAGGTTATAGCTAGATCATCTCATTAAAGGATCTATATCTCACATGTGCTCAAGAGATGAAGATCCAATACTACAAGCCAAGATAGAATTTTCAAAGGGCTAAGATTGCATGAGGAGGTGACAAGTGTCCAAACTGAAGCCATTAGTCACTCTTAGAGCTATATGAATGCCCAGTTAGATCTAATGTGAAACACCAAGTGGTTCATGTCACAATTAGATCTAATCTTGAGCCATAATTTTATGTAATGGTCTTTCTCTTTAGCATGCACAAAGAATAGATTCATGTCCAAAAATTTCCATGATTAGAAATTGAGTAATAGGAAAGATTTTTCAAATAAGTTACATATGAGGACAAAATTTATTTGGATTTTAATTATTTTCTCCCTCCAAATATGAAAGTGAGTGATCAAGGGATCTTTAGGTGGTTACACATCAAGATAAAACCTATTTGGCTCCTTAAGTGAATATCCTCCTTATAAGATTATGCAAAAGGCATTTTTAGCCAAAAGATTAAATGATGTGATGCAGGTGGTTATAAGTGTTCATCATTATTTGTGAAGGTAGTTATAATAATGATTTGTCTTGAAAATTGATAAATATCATAGGCATAGCAAAAGTTATTTTCCATATGGGAGCATCTCAATAGGACTCAAATAGTTTATTATGTAATTTTTGAAATTTTAGCCCATGGTCCCATATTTAGGAAGGATTGAAAATGTATAAATAAAAGCCTTGTCTTTTATTTCAAGGTTGTTGGTTGTTATTGGTCTTTATTGTTCTCAAAGTATAGGCTCTTCCAAATTTTAGGATTACTGTTATGTGTGTGTTTTTCCTCTCTTGCTAAGGTGGTTACATCTTGTACAACCATTTACAAGATTTGAAAGAATTTCTATGTCTCCCTTATCCAACATGGAACAAATACACCATGCTTGTCCCCATGGTAGCATTTTTAAACATTGGTGTATGTAAGATTTTTACTTCATGTTAATGAAAATACATGTGGTTCTCTACCATTTTATAGTAATGAAGTACAGTGATATGTATTGAAAATGTTTTTGATAGGATATATTATTTTATGCTCATTACTGGTTATCATCTTGGGTTTATATTTAAATTATAAATCCCTTTCTACATTGAATTTTGAGTACATATCTAAATAACTTGTTAGGTCACCCTAAGTTTATAGATTCAATAGAAAAAGGAAAATCCATCCTTGTAGTTCCATTAGCTTACATTTGAGTTTTTTATACATCTTTGTAATAGATGATGTCATAAATGTTAAAATAATCTCTACTAACTAAAGACCTCTATCACACAACCTTCCCTTTTTTTATAACTATCAACTTATCCTACCCTATCCTACCCTGCATATAACACACCCTTTACATATCTAAATTGTTATTTGCCTACATATGTATAAACATTGTGTAATTATTAAGTGTCTAAATTTTGTACATTACAATCTCTTATTTATCCACTATGTTGTTGAAGATTATTTTTAGATGAAGGTTACAATAACATATTCATATCTATCTTTAGTAACTTGTGTCTAAAATATAACATTTACTCAATCTTTGTGACAACCCTTATTGGGTGGAGTGAGTAGGTTTGGTTGTGTTCTAGTCAGATTTATCTCTTTATGGCAATAATCCCCATGGAGGTTGAATTTCATAATATTTCCATATGAGTGAGCTACCCCATAGGACCTCTCACCTTGGTTTAGGTAGAGCCAAAATTATCAGGGAGCTGACCATACCCTCTATAGGTTCCTCTTAGTCATTTTTTATAGTCTGGTCTATTCTTGATGTTAAACCCTCCCCTAGCTACAATGACATTATATCAAGTTTCTCATCATTATCTACCATTTCCATCAAGTGTGAAAGGCCGAATTAGAGATGTGTATAAATAGGAGCCAACAAACCTTAATCATTCCCTCATCATCCCTCATCATCTCTTATTATCCTTAATCACTCCCTCATTAGCCGTCATTGTCCCTTATCATCCTTAATCACTCCCTCATCAACCCTTATCAATCCTCATTGACCTTCATCATCCCTAATCACTCCCTCATTAAACCTCATCATATATAATTATATATATTCACTCCCTCATCATTAAAAATCATACCTAATCATTCTTAATCACTCCCTTAGTATCCCTCATTATTCCTAATCACATCCTCATCACCCCTCATTATGCCTAATCATACCCTCATCAACCATCATCATCCCTCATCATCCCTAATCACTCCCTCATTATACATAATCATCTATAGTCACTCCAT
>JARHVA010001809.1:2480000-2495000 GCA_037957365.1 Torreya grandis
TATTGTGTTTATTATTATTGCATGCATAATCATTATATTTTGTAGAGATGACACTTGTATTAATAATTCACTAGATTAAAAGTTTCATATGCTCATGAATGATTAAATAATTATATGATGAAATATAATATCATGTTTGCATCCATATTTTACATGATTACATTTTTATATATAATATATAAAACACATAATTAGCTTTTTTGAGATGAGTAATTCATAGGATTTATCCTTCACCTCAAAAGGGGGCATATATTTGGTTTGTATTTGAGATTTAGGACATAATATATACTTAGTTCATTAGATGAGACAAATTATATTATTAATTTTGGGTTATGTTATGTGATTCATATGGGACAAATTGAGTCACATGTGAGGTAATGTGGGACATTATACATTATTTCAAGTAGTATTTGGGATAGTCTATGACATTTTTAGACATATTTTATGGGATATATTGATATAAATTTATCATAATGAGTATATTTATAGATATATTATGGAATTTTTATATCAATTTGAGGTAAAAATTTATCATATTTTGCATATGAATGGTATTCATGTAAACACTTTTCTATTTATATGTTGTATATTGATGGGGTAAAATAGAACTATGTAATCACTTTGGATATAAAATCCATTTGAAACTATTTATATGAACTTTAAATTTACATACGAACCCATTTTGGAGTACAACATAAATAAATATGAATCTATTTTTGGGTTCCACATTTTATACAAGACCTATTTTAGGGTTCCACCTTTGCATACAAACCTATTTTAGGGTTCCAAAAAAGGGTTATGATGATAGTTAAAATAGTAAAATTGAGTCTTCAATGATGCTCAACATATATCACTTATTTATCTCCATTTAGTGAAATCATGGTTTTAGTAGTTGCATATCCTAGGAAAATAATCACCCCATGGCATTTTCCAAACAAGTTCAAAATGTGGTAGATTTGTCCACATGCCAACATGTTTATTTGTTCCTTGAATTTTTAATTTATATTATTTAAATGATATAGATTATTCTATATTTTCTATCATGATTGTAAATTTATATATACATGCTTCCTTGTAGGTGTTTCATGGAGTAAGTAGGACATTTTGGGTATACTAATAAACACCAAATGTGACTGATCATAGGTACCAATTTTCTTATATTATCATTTTAATTTAAAATTTATAATAGTAAAATAAAATGGAGTATTTATATATAAATATTTTTTCTATTATAAACTTAGACACATTAATTTTTACATATCCTTACATACTTAGACTTGTGCATACACATTTGACTCATGTACACATTTTCCCATATCCATATACTTACTTGTTATCTTGTTCAAAAAAATTTACCAATATACATATTCAAGATAATATAATATATTTAATAATACTCCATAATCCTAAGTATATTTTTGACACATCCCTAATCACCAATTTTCACTTCTAGGAGAGTATCAACAATAGTTACATAATTGCAGTTTTCCATGTGTCTTCCTCTACCAGTAGTGTCTATAAAATATTAATATCTACTTTTAAAATTTAAATTTTTCCATTAGGTTTGGATAGACATGATTCATATTTCAATATTGAGGGTAAAAAATAGATTCATCTATAAATACAAAATAAGCTTAAATCCATAATTATCTAACACTCATTTTGAAAGGTCCTATAAATTTTGAGAAATACTTTCAAATGATCTTCATAAATTACCATTAAGGAATAAACATACTAAAACCATTAAAAATATTATCCCTATATATAATTTTTAATAAAAATCACAATCCAAGGTTGTATGTTGTCAAGTATCTAAAGCAAACATTATATTGAATTTTATCATGATAATGATGGTGCACACACACACCTAGGTGGGAGAACTATGTATAGTTTAAGACATATTCAGAGTATTTAAACATAAAAAAAATAATAAATAAATGAGTAATGGTTAGGGATATCAAACCCATATTTATAACTTCTTTTTCCAAGTCATCATGTGTCAAATAAAAAAATGGGGATTTAAAATAAAAGAGAAGAAAATAAATGGTCAACATAAATGACTGAGAGTAAGTGCACATAAAAAAATTATCTATAGGTGTAGACATATTAATTGATTTAACATAGACCTACATAGTTAACTAGGATATTACTATTAGAGCATTGAAAATTTTGATCACTGTAGGGTTGTAATCTTTTCCACTAGTACTCATGTAGGTTTTGATGCCTTATTTCTTGATCTCAATAGACATAAAGCTAAAATATAGTATTTTTATAGACCATGGATGAGGATGTAAGAAATATAAATTATAAATTATCTAAGTTCATATATTCCCTCTTTTTTTAGTTAATTATAAATGTAGTAAGTTCACTTACCAATCTCTTTTTTGCATTCAAATGTGTATTATTAATGCCCTAATTTACATATTCATATTTTTATATTATTTAGATTACATTAATAATAAATAAAACACATAAAAATATGAATATATGTGTGACATTATACCCATATACATATAATATGCTTTACATGGAAGGCCTTGGTAGTTTGACTAGAAGGTGTGGTATGATGGTTGCATAAATAATTAAAATTTAGTGAAGAATGGGGGGATTAAAATATGAATAATTTGAATGATATGAGTAAAAAAGTGAAAATTCTTCCAAGTATTTTTATGGTTTTAATAAATAAATTATTGAAATTGGTGAAAGAGAGTGCATGATATGTTTTCATCCCTAGGGATGCATAAGTTATGAGCATAAAATAAAAATAAGTACTTCATCATGAAGTGAAGAATTTATTGAGAAAGTTTTTAGAGATAATTCAAATGATCTACTTGATGGGTTATACCTATGATTATTATTATTTGTGACAAATATTTGATTCTAGGATCTAATTTACCAAACAAAACAAAATATAGATTGACACATAATGATGATGTAGACAAAGAGAAGAAAAATAATATTTGGATAAAGGGTTGATAAAAAAAAATTTAAACCCTATGTATTTATATAAATTTTAGTTCTTAATAAATTCAAAGAGTGGAGAATGTGCACTAATTCTAGATCCATCAACAAGATTTCTATCAAGTAAATAGTTTCATTTTCGTAAATGGATGAATTGATGGATTGTTTGAATGGAACACACTACTTTATTAAGATTGTCCTAAAGAGTGGATATCAAAAAATCAAAATTAGGTAAGGTGATAAGTGTAATATTTAATTCAAAATGTAGGAAATATTATATGAGTGGATGATCATGCCATTTGGGATAACTATCACATTGAGTGCATTCATGAGACTCATGAGTGAAGTGTTGAAACATTTTATTGGTAAGTTTTTTCATTGTGTATTTGGATGATATTTTGATTTTTATTAGGATGACAGAATAACACTTGATGAATTTATTAAAAGTGTTGAAATGATTATGAGAGGATAAGTTTGTGGTAAATTTGAATAAATGCAGCTTCATAAAAGAAGAATTGGTGTACTAGGGTTTTTTAATTTAAAAATAAGGTTTAAATATGGATCTAGAGAAGGTAAAAACTATCCCTAAGTTTATATCACTAAGAACCACATTTGAAGAACCCATATTTCATTACATGGAAATATTTTAATAGAATTTCATTCATAATTTTAGTAGTACATGCATGTCTATCACAAATACAATGTGAGGTGATAGAATAGAGGTTTTTTTAATAACATAAGATGAGTATTGATTCCATAGTTTAAAGAGGAAAGTGATTGAACATGTAGTGTTATGAATGCTTAATTTTAACAAAGTATTCTAGGTTGATTCAAATGTGATTGGTGTAGTAATAGAAGCTATGATGAGTAAAGAAGGTAAGACCATTTATTACTTTAGAGATAAATTAAATGATGTAAATAAGACTTATTAATTTTATTATCAATATTTATATGCCATAGAATGTGATCAATAAGTGGAGGAAATATTTTTTTCCAAATGATTTTGTGTTGCAAATAGACCACCAAGAATTATAATTTATCAATAGCAAAGGTAAGATAATATAAAGATGTATGTAATGGTTTGAGTTTATATAAAGTTATTAGTGTTGAGGCACAAAAGTGGAAAGTAAAATATAATTGTAGATGTGTTAAGTATAAGGTGCCTCTTATTTAATTAGATTCAAGTGGAAGTCATTGGATTTATTTTTAAAAAGGAGCTATACATAGAATATAAAAATTTCAAGGAAACATGGAAATAATATTCAAAACTATTGAGTGTGTAAAATGGATATAATATTTCATGCAAGAACAATTACTGTTAAAATGAAAATATTTATGCAAAGCCAGAGGTTTAAAGCATTGAAATTTTATTAAGAAGTGTAATGGAAGATTAAAATGTCATTTTGTAAATGAAAAACACACACACACACACACACACACACACACACACACACACACACACACACACACACACACACACACACACACACACACACAAATAATTGGATAAGAAATAATTTTGGCATAAAATTAGTCTAGATGTGCACAAGTATTTTCATGAGAGTATATTTTTATAGTTTAAAAAAGAAATGTAAAATGTAGGGTTGTATCAACCACTACCTATACCAGAGAGACATGGGAACATATCATCATGGAATTCATTTTAATATTTCATAGAACGTAGAGAACCATGATTATATTTTTTGATGGTAGATATAATCTCTAAAATGGATTTTTTTACATATAATAAAATAAATATGATACATATATATCTAATTGTTTCTCAAGGAATTTGTGAGATTTTATGGATTTCCATGCAACATAGTGTCTAATAGAGATATAAAATTTGTTGGAAATTTCTAGAGGAAAATTTGGAATAAGTTAAATAAATATCTATAGTTTATTTCAACATATCATCCTTATATGGATGGATAGATGGAGGTAGTCAATATAAGTATGGGTAATCTATTGTAGTTTCTAGATGGAAGGAAAGAACATGGGATTTAGTTCTAGCACAAGTTGAATTTTATTATAATAATTTAGTAAAAAAAAACATTGGAAGATTGCCTATATTATGTATGGGAGTATCCCAAGATGAGTCAAAAAATTGTGTGACATTATAGATAAACTAAGGAATACTTTTGAAGTTGAGTACATGCATGGAATACATTAGCAAGTGCACAAATAGTTAAAAAAGACAACCATACAATACTTAAAGCACGTAAATTTTAAGAGAAGAGAAGTAAATTATAATGATGGAGATTTTATATTAACACATATGAGTAAAGAGAGGATATTAAAAGGAACATATTATAAGTTGAATTGGAAAAATATTGGATCAATCAAATAATAATGAAATTTTGCATCTAATGCATATGAGATTAAGTTACTTAAAGGCATAGATATTTTTCTCATTTTCAATGTGGAAAATTTGTACCCTTATCATGAAGAGAAAAGTGGTGAAGAAAGTAAATAACCAAATTATGGTGAATTTTATTGGATAAAATAGATGCCTGAGAAGGCATGTGAGTAAGTGGATAAAGTATTCAACTCCTAATGCAATAAGAGGGTGCAAGAAAATGAGTATAAATAATATTCGGTGAAGTGGAAAGGCTAAGAAAATGAAGATGCAACATGGATGACTTCATTATAATTTTATAAACATGGGATGACAATATAAAATACAATGTAATGTACATGATTAGGATCTAATGGTTTATTTCACTTATGTAGGTGGTATGATATAGCAACATCGAGGTTCACAAGAAATATTGTTTAAATAAAAAATAATTAGAGTAAAAATAAACAATTTATAGTTATGGCTTTTTTTTATAAAATTTCACATCAGCCCTTGAAGTGTTTTACATAAAATTTATGGATGAAAATATATACTCTCACATAACACTTTCATTGTACAAAAATTGTAACGATTAGTGGATAATTACTTAATCTTTAATCGACTTTCAAAATTTTGATTTGTTATGAATTATAGGTAATAAGTAAGAAGTTATGTGCACCTAAGTGAAGTTGAAGTATTTTGATGCTAGTGTTGACTAATTTTTACCCTAGTTCAAAATTAGGTCAACCCCCATGCAATGCAAAATTTAATGAGGTCTTATATGTTTGAACATGGTCAACATGGTCCTAAGAGAGGTCTAGTCATAGTTTAAAGGTCACACAATATGTTTCATCTTTGTCATATTTGTACACTTGTCTTAATAGCCTTTTTATCACATTTTGGGTCAATTTTATAAATTGTACTATTTCCTATCACAATGAAAATGTGTTAAGAGGTAGGTGTATGATTTCAAGTAAGTGTTAGATTTAGTTTACAATCTAAAAAATTATAGGTTCAACATCCATCCAAGAAGATAAACTACAAACAAGGCAATTTTAAATATTTATATAGACTGCATAGCTCAAATGGCATGTGGGAAGGATTAAATGAAGTCTATTGATATCCCTAACATTAACTTTTAAGATTAGGTGGTTCAAATAGGTCCAAAAAATTCAAAAACTAACCTCTCTCTCTCATCACTCTCTTGGACAAGTCAAAATAGGTTAACAGTTTTTTGTTAGTACAGAATAAAAGAAAAAGAGTTAGTCTAAGTGAACTTGATGGATGTTATTAGTAATTGTGTCATTAATTTGCATGGAAATAGTTTCTATTTTTGTGGTTTTTACACTATGAACAATCTTTAATATTTTTTATTCCTTCAAACTGCTTGCACATACCCAATACCTTAGTTTTCCTTCTCTATTTGCATTGATATGAGTATACCAAGTGGTGTATTTGATATTTCAGAGTATGACCATCATTATCATATGTTTTAAATATGGTTTTCACATGTGTATATAAATTAATTAACATAAACATATCATTAATCTATAATAATACACCATTGGTCTATAGAACATTATTTCATCAGTTGCACTATTTTGTTCTGTTAGTGGCTTTAAGACAAAGATAACACGCCCATGTTTCTCCCATAAATTCATGGAATTTAGTTTATTCATGGAGTATTTTCATTAAAGGACCTCAAGTTTAATTGAGATATGGTTTTAAGATAAGGATTAAAGACTAACTAGAATCTCAATGTACATAGTCACCTATAAAAATTCAAATAGAATGATAAGGCCATTTAAAACCTAAGACATAGGTTGTATTCAATTTCATAACTTGAATAGATTTCTAAAATCATTCAAGATTCATAGTGTTGATCCTAGAGACATTACATAGTCTACATTTAGTCAAAGTTGGAAAAGGTGCTTAATGTGAGAGTTTACCTTAATCTCTCTAAAAGAGGATTTTACCTCATAAAATATCATCTCATGGTGAAGTGTATTGAGGTCTAAATAGGCTTAAGAGTTTTTATCTTATAGCCCAAGCATAGAGATAATGTCTTGACATAATAAGGTGATTTTTTGATCAAGAGAGAATGATAGTTGAGTGGTTTCCAACATAAATAGATTTTTATTGAAACACTCAATAAACACAATAACTTTTAGTTTAAAATAAACCTATAGCTTATAGTAGCACATAATGCATTGATGGTGAGAGATGAGAAGCATGGTTCATAGGAATAGATTGTCATTTAGGTTTTATGTGACCTAATAATCTTAGGAGTAATCAAAGTATTTGACAAACAATTATTTCACATGAATAAACACCTACAGGAACCTAGTAGTTTCTCCTAAATTTCCACCTATAGTTTGACCCAGTCTACAAACTAGTCTAAGCTAGGGAAAGGTTAAAGCTTGGATAATAGACAGAGGTGTAATATTTAATTAATACATAAAAATCACTTCCATAGTGATTATATCACACCTTCATATGATTATCAGACAAATTAAATAGATAAGGTTGAACTATATTGGGCTTTTAAATCTCATACTTAGCCATTTATAGATTACCATAGTACACAAACCTAAAAGCTAGTATTAAGGAATTTGAAGGTTTAAATGATATTGGAGAATGATAAAACCTTTAAATTAGGTAATCATCATAATTACCTAAATTAGGTTCCCATGGGATCAATTTGGATAGGAAAATAGGGGAAGTGCCCTCTATTTTGTCTCAGACAGAGGGCACTCCATAATCAAGGCAAAACTATAGGTAGGGCACATGGATGTTGAATGAATGAATGGGATAGAATTGAATGAATTATTAGATGATGTGTAACATTTTTTTGAATGTTTAAAGAGGTATAATAGTGCTTATAACCACTATAAACCACTCATAAGTGGTCATAGATAGTCAAACACAATTAGGCCTATTAGGCCTAGAACTAGGCCTAAACCCTCAAGATGCCTAAATTAATTCAGAATACCATTTTTTCTCCCCAAATAATTTTAAATAATTAAATTATTATTATAGAGTCTATAAGACCCATTGGTTTTTAGAATACAACACAAGATTGGTCATTTTGGCTTTCTTCTCATGGATACCTAGAACCTAGGTAGGAGCTCGAGAAGCTGATTTATTTCACTCATCTATATGTATGATATACATGGTACATTATGAACTTAGGGTAGTTGAGGTGGGTATTTAAATAAAAATTTGTGGAATTTGTTTGGGAGTTAGACATCTAAATTTTATGAATCATTATTAACAATCTAAGTAACTTAAAACCCTCCCAGAACCCTCATATGAACCCGATGGAGAAAATATGAATGTAAATGTATAAAAAGGGGTAAAATGGGCATGAAACTATTTTATAAATGTTTATCACTTATTCAATATCCTTTCCACCTAATTTATCCATACTATCACTTGTACAAACATGCTTATTTTAGTGTTTTTTGTAGGTTTTGAAGTGTTTAGAAGGTTTAGAAGGGAATTGATAGCTAAGAGCCATTGTGATATGTGTATAGGTATGTAACATAACTCCTCAAAATATTTTTTCACCTGATTTAAGCATGAAATCCTCTTTTTTAGACTATTCATTGTAGGTAGTCCTAAATAAGATAGTGAGAATAATGGTGACTACCTAATTAGAAGAAGATAAGTGTTGTTTGAAGTTTTCTTGAGCTCTACCTAATGTAATATAAGGAAAATAGGTATTTAATAGGTGTATTACACATATAAAATTATTATATTTTAATTTATATAGATCACCTCATGATAAATTTGAAGATTTAGGCTTAAAGGGTTAATGATTGATTGCAAAGAGTGAGTAGTAATTACCAAAGATAGGATCATCAATTGAAGGGTGTATATATTTACCTCAAATATTTTTTACAACCTCCAAAATTAGGACATATGTGTACAATACTTACTAATTTAGATTCAAATAGTCAAGTGATATCTTCATCATCAAGGTAGCTTTTAAGTAAGACAATGAAGATCTCTACGCCAACTTGAGGAAGGTGTTAGGTTTCAGATTGACATATGTTAAAGAAGACTTTAAAACCTATTTTAAACTTAATTTTCTTGAATTGTAATTATTTTACAAGATTTTACACTTGGACTTGTGACCCTTCCACTTCTCTTCTTCTCTTTCCTCTTCTATGATATATATATGCAAGCCTTTTTGTCTTTATAAAGGACACACACCTGGTATGGCAAATCCCTACTAGTTTGAATACTATATTTGCCTTTGAATAAATATTTCTAATATAGTTTTGAGCTCATGAATTATTATATAAGTGTGTGAATTAGTGTATAATGGAATGACAAGTGATAGTTATCTATCCTTATGTTGTCTTTGCTCTTTCATGTTTGGTGCAAGTAGTTCTCTCTCTAACATTTCACATGAAGAGTAGTTAGTGCATTTGTCTAAGTTTAAGGATTGGAATTAGTGTTTATAATTAGACCTCTTATTCATTCATCTTGATAAGTTTAATGCACATCACCTCCATGTTGAAAAACTTATGTTAGAGCAATATAGGATGTTTAAACTAGTATTGTGATTCATATTTCATAGTGTAAGTGTATGGTAGTCTAGGGGAGATAAATATAGTGTATCACCTCATTATAATAAGTTAATTTAATTTTTACTTCTATCTCTTTTCATCTAAAAAAATAAGTAGTGTAGGTGATAAGTTATCAAAGACTAATCTAGGGAGCTAATCTTTAAACCCAGAGGTTTAGCTCTACTATAGGCAACCCATAAGACTAGAGGTAATCCAATGTTTCACTAAATTTGGAAGAGGCTTGAAAAACCTCTCCAAGGGTGCAAGATTTAGTGGCAATAGCTAGATTACTAGTGTATAGATTTATCTTAAAAAATTTATGATGTTTTATGAAGGAATGTTGGTGTACAACAATATGCTTGTGAATGTATTGATCAAACTTTCATGTTGTATTATATTTGTAAACACTATATACATATTATTTAATCTTATAATTACAAATTAAAAATTACCACACTTGTCTAAGGTGTATAATATTCTTACAAACCTTATGAGTCTAATGTGATCTTATGTATCTAGTGAATACCTGATAGGTTAGAGAGATGTCCTTTTACATAGTTAAATACTCATTTAGACATATGTATTATAATATATGTTGTTTTTAAAGTGATAAATATCATACATGATGGATAATAATGGTCTTAACATTTGTAAAAATGTAACTAAATGGACACTATAATGTCATATGATGGTAGTGATTGTCTAATAGTTGGAAGAAGAATATTTTCAATTTCCTAATATTTTTTTGTGTACTAGAATGTTGAGTTATGTAAATATCATGCAGATACATGTTATGGGGCATTAATAATATTCTATACTTTTAATGATTATGGAATGGATAGGTGATTTAGTTGGGAACATTAATGTAAGTTTGTGGTTAATGTATCTATATAAATACTTGAGAGAGAAGGTTTTAATGAGGCATAATTTTTGGAGAGTTGTCAATGAGATCATGATGATTTAATGAAGGTTTATTGGTGATTGGATGAATTTATTTTATATCCCAAGTAATAATGATAAATTTTGCAATGTGATCGTCAAAGTTTACTTGAAGTTGGCTTAGTTGATTTTTAATTTTTGGATTAGTTAGAGATGTTTAGGGATGAGTATGGTGATTTGAGAATGAAAAAATGGTCCTATAAAAAGTCAAGAAGGGTTTGAGTGCTTATGTTCATGAGTGGAATTAACCTAGTTTATCATTTTTATCATTTAGACATTTTGGGACCTATGGTAGAAACTCTGAGTAAGCAGTTTGATGGCATCATAATTGGCACGTGTGGATGAGTCAAGGGGAGTTGGTCATATGGTTGTGATAAAATTATTCCCTAGTTTATATGTGAAAATTCTAAAGTCTATTGATGAATCATGACAAAATATATGTAATTGAAAATTTGGTCTCCAAGTTAGTTTGACAGTTTTTCCCATACTTAGCCAAATTTGCATAAGGCAAGAAAGAACCAAGTAAGAAGTTTGGTGATGGCATATATTACACATGTGGATGTTTTAGGATAATTTGATCATATGGGTTTTTTTTCATATTTTTTCATTGTTAATATGTGAAAAAAATTAGGTCCAACACTGAAGCATGACAAAAGTTATGCATGTGAAAATTTGGTCTTTCCAGACAGTTCTCGACATAGTTGGCTATATGAATAGATAAATATAAGGAGTCATTTTAATGTCATTATTTCTCACATGTGTGAGGGTTATAGGATAATATTGACACATGGTTGGATTATCCTATGTGAGGAGATCATATCACTAAATTTTTAGAACATGTTCTTGAGTAAAGCAAAATATATAGAGGTGTAAAGTTGGCCTTCCAGGCAAATAAGCAATGGTCCCCATACTTAGTCATTTTTGCACAATGTTAAAGATCAAAACCAAATAGAGTAAAAATGGTGGAAAATAGTTAATACATATAGATATATGGTGTGTATTAATTTAAATAGGTTAAAGTGTTCATTGGTTAATAGAGTCAAAGACCAAGACCAAATAAAGATCCAATGTTGTGCAGGCGATCATACAAGATTAACCTAATGGTGCATGCTAAGCAAGATGGTAATAAGTGCATGATGTTTAAAATTATTAATGATAAAAATGAATAATTTATTTTAAGTGTCATGATCATAAGGGTTTTGATCATATTCAATGGTGAGCACTATAAGATAAAGACCTGACTAGTCAACAAAGATCGATAGTGCGTATTGAGTCAATATTTCAAGAGTGTATGAGATGAGGTCAGCATGTTCAAGGTTTAACATTTGGCATTGGCACACTATGTGTTAAAGGAAGATATTAATATAATAAGATTGAAATTTCATGTTTAATCTGAGCAATTAGAATATAAGATGTGAGCTTAGTGTTTAATGTTTAACTGTGACTGTTTGAATTCCAATTTTTAAATTTAACAAAGGAAAGACTAGTGTCTAGTTTTTTAGGCATAAATTTAAATATATGTAGAATTTGACCATGGTGTAAAAATTAAATTTGTATAGGAATCCAAATAACATCTGTAAATATAAATTTTAAGTTGTTAATTATGTACAAACAAAGATTTTGAGCTCTAAAGTTGACTATGTGTTCGACTGTGTTTTACAAGTAATCCAAGAAGGGTAATTGAGATCAATCTAATGTTGTTTTAATATTTAATTATTAATTATATATTGGATCATGTTTTATACTCCATAATTATGATCTATATGCATTATTAAGGTTTGAAAAATCATATACAATATGAACAAAGGTTTAGAAGTTGATTGTGTATTTGTTCATGGTGACTGTGTGCTTAGAATGTTGTTTGAGTGAATTATGCTTAAGTAGAAGGGTATTGTGATGGGTTTTGGAACTTAAGGAATACCAATAGATCATTTTTAATGGGTCTATGGATTTTGTATTGTTCTTGTGCTCTTAGTTTTCTTGGAGAAATGTCAAAGAGGTGAATGGGTCATCATAGGACATAAAAGGTGACTTGGGCTTATTTAAAAGTATGTTGTACTTAAGTATAACCCATGTTAGATGCATTAAGGGTGAAGGCATGTGTTTTGAACAAAAATAAATATGTTTATCTTATTAATTATTATTTCTCTATAAATGGTGAAACCAAATGTGTTGGTTTCTAGACTTGTGGGTGAGACTAATGCAAGGTGTAGGTGAGAATTATGGAGAAAAGGAGATGTAGAGTGCCCAATTTATGTGTTAATGAGAAGAGTAAATTGAGGAAATTATGTATGAAATGTACATCATATTTCTAATTTCCAAATAGTTCTCTTGTATTTTGAGGATGTGGAAGAGGTCTAAGTGTGCATTTGAAGATAGTTTGAGTGAAGAAATAGAGAGATTATGGCATGCCTATGTGAGAGGACTATATGAGATAGAGACACAATTTATAAAGGGGTTAGATAATTAGAGATACATCATTAGGTTTTGAATACATCAAATCTAAGGTAGAAGTGTTCACAATAAAGGAGGGTATAAAGGATTTGATCCTCCTTAGGGGTAGTTTCTCCTTGTGAAATAGGTGTTTCACTAAAGGCTTTAGGTCAGGAAGAAATGATCAAGGTTTACTAGTCTAAAGGAGTTAACCAGTATCTTATTTGTAATTTCTTATAGGACAAGTAGTCCATGTGTTGTAGGCTTGATATTGGGTTTTATTCCCCATGAGGATTTCCCAAAGGAACTATGTGTTATGTGTTTGATATTGTGTATGCATTGAATGAATGATCTCTCTTATTAATGTTTCTTGATCAAGTTGATATATTTTGATTGTTTAAATAGTTTAAAAGGATTAGAACTGAGTTTGAAATATTTGGGCTCATTGATTCAAACCCCCCTCAATGATTATACCTATAATAATTCGTATTAGATCAGGTCCTTTGGTAAAGGATTAACATCTTGAAGATGATCCAAGGTACAATATGGGTAGTCATCAAGGAGGTTTATCTAATAAGAAAGTACTGATGTTTAATGGATCTAATTATGATTTTTAGAGTGCAAAGATGAGGACACACATTATTTCCCTAAGGTTTTATGTATGGAAATATATTGTGGATGTTTATGTTGCTCCTACTATTCCTCTATCTAGTGTTATAGACAAAATTTTTGAGAATAATTCCAATGTAATAAATGTTATTACTTGTGGTCTTTTAGATACTAAATACACCAAGGTATTCCATTGTAAATAGACTAAAGAGATATGGGAATATAATTAGATCATTTCTAAATGAGATTCAAAGGTTAATCTTTATAAGTTGTAGACTCATAGAAAGCAATTTGAAAGTCTCAAAATGAATGAAGAAGATTCTATAGAATCCTTTTTACAAAGAGTTAATGAGATTATGAACATTAACAAAGGTCTTAGAGAGAACCTTAAAGAGTCTACTATATTTGAAAATCTATTAAGTTTTTTATCCTTCAAGTTTGATCTAAAAGCATCTACTATAGAAAAAAGTCATGATATTACTCAGTTGAAGATGGATCAATTTCATGAAACCCTTACTACCTATGAGATGAGGAAGAATGGTGATATACCACCAAAGAATGAAGTAAATTTCAAGATTGAAATGAAGAAAAAGAATAATTTACAAGGTAATAAATCCAAAGAGGATGGAATTTTTGATATAGATGAGGATGAACTAATTAACTTGAGAAAAAGTTCAGGCAAGTATAAAGGTAAACTATCCATCAAATGCTTCAATTATGGTGAGATAGGACATTTTGATAATAAGTGACCTCACAAGTATAATAAGGATGATGATCAAGATCATGATCAAGGTCATGATGATGGAAAGAGATCATTTAGGTCTGATAAAAGAAAAAAGGGATTTAGAAGGTTTGACAATAAGAAGTACTTCAAGGACAAGAAGAGTCTATACACCAAAGAAGATTGTAGATTATTAGATGAGAATGAAGTTAGTGACTCAAAATATGATCATGAAGATGATGGTCGTACTGAAGATGAATCCTTGTTTATGGTTGAGGAAGGTAGTCGCTCACATTAAAAGGAGTCTACTTGGAGTGATTTAGATGATGATTAAAATGAGGTAGACTACGAGACTACATTGACAATTGATCTTGAAAAACTAAAGATTGAGAAGAATATCAATAAGAAGATGAAGTATAAAC
>JARHVA010001809.1:2500000-2565000 GCA_037957365.1 Torreya grandis
TCTTTGTGATTATTTTATGTTTCCAAAATTTCATGTTTAACACTGAAGCATGAATAAATCTATGCATGTGTAAAGTTGGTCTTTCCAAATAATTTTTGACATAGTTGGCTGTGTGAATAGATAAATTTGAGGAGACATTTTAATGTCATTATATCTCAAAAGTGTGAGGATTATAGGATAAAATTAACACATGGTTATATTTTAATATGTGAGGATATCATATGTTCCAATTTTTAGAACATGCACTTGAGCGAAGCAAAAGATATGGAAGTGCAAAGTTGTCCTTCTAGGAAAATAAGCAATGGTCCCCATACTTAGCCATTCTTGCACAATGTTAAAGATCAGGACTAGATAGAGATCCAAAGGTGAAAAATATTTTTTAAATCTAGATATATGGTGTGTATTAAGTCAAATATGTGAAATTTTTCTTTGGTTAATAGAGCTAAAGACTAGGACCAAATGAAGATCCAATAGTGCACAAATGATCGTACAAGATTGATATAATGGTGCATGTTGAGTGAGATAGTAAGAAGTGCATGATGTTTAATAGTATAATTGTTTATAAGGAATTTGAGGGTTAAAATTTTAATTATCATGGGGTTTTGAGTAAGATAAAATGGTGATCACTATAAGATAAAGACCTGATTGATCCATAAAGATCGACGGTGCACGTTGAGTCAATATTACAAGAGTGCATGAGATGAGGTCAACATGTTCAAGGTTTAACATTTGACATTAGATAAATATTAATTAAAGGTCAAATTTTTTAAAATAATATTAAAATTTCATGTTTAATCTGAGTGATAAGGACACAAGATACAAATATAGTGTTCAATATCTAACTATGACCATTTGAATTCAAATTTTTGAATTTAACAAAGGAAAGACTAGTGTCTATTTTTTGAGCCATAATTTTTGATCTATGAAAAATTTGACCATGGTGTAAAAATATAATATTTATAAGAATCCAAGAGTCATCTATAAATATAAATTTTAAGGTCTAAATATATGTA
Organism: Torreya grandis; assembly: GCA_037957365.1. Lineage (NCBI taxonomy): Eukaryota > Viridiplantae > Streptophyta > Pinopsida > Cupressales > Taxaceae > Torreya > Torreya grandis. Next base: position 2,501,014 of record JARHVA010001809.1, read on the forward strand.
CATATAAATATTTTGAGCTCTGAAATTGACTATGTGTTCGACTGTGTTCTACAAGTAACCTAAGAAGAGTAATTGAGATCATCTAATATTGTTTCAATGTTTAAAGATGAATTAGATATTGTATCATGTTTTATAATCCATAAGGATTATCTATGTGCATTATTAATGTTTAACCAATTATATGTAGTATTAACAAAGGTTTAGCAGTTGACTATGTATTCATTCATGTTGACTATGAGCATAAAATGTTGTTTGAGTGAATTATGATTAAGTAGAAGGGTGTTGTGATGGTTTTTGGAACTTAAAGAGGAAATATAAATCATTTGGAATGGGTTAATGCATATTTAAGTGTTAATATGTTCTTATTTTACTCAAAGAAATGTCAAAGAGGTGAATTGGTCATCATAAGTCCTAAAAGGTGACTTGGGCTTATTTAAAAGTATGTTGTGCTTAAGTGTGACCCATGTTAGATGCCATAAGGGTCAAAGTAGGTGTTTTGGTAAATGGAAAATATTTTTATCTTGTGAATTAATTATTTTTGTATAAATGGTGAAACCAAATGTGTCATTTTCTTGACTTGAGAGTGAGACTAGTGCAATGTGTATGTGAGAATTATGGAGTGAAGCAGAGGTAAAGTGCCCAGTTGATGAGTTAATGATTAGAGTAGATTGATAACTATGTGTATGACCTATAGGTAATATTTTTTATTTCCAAATATTACTCTTTTAGTTTGATGATATGTGAAGAGGTTTGAGTATGCATTTAAAGATAGTTTGAGTGAAGGAGAGAAATTATGGCATGCTTATGTGAGAGGCCTATATGAGATAGAGAGGGAGTTTGTGTAGGGAGTTATAAAATAATATATTAATCATCAGGTGTTTAAGACATCAGTTCTAAGGTGGAAGTTTTCACATCAAAGGAGGATCTAAAGGAGTTGATCTTTGTTAGGGGTAGTTGTTCCTTTTGAAATAGGTGTTTCACTAAAGGCCTTTAATTAGGAGGATATGATCAAGGTTTATTGGTATAAAGGAGTTAAATAGTCTCTTGTTTGTAATTTATTATATGATAATTATTCCATGTGTTACAAGATTGAGAGTGGGTTTTATTCCCCATGAGGGTTTGCCATAAGAACTATGTGTTATGTGTTTGATCTTGTCTATGCATTGAATGAATGAGCTCACTTATTAATGTTTCTTGATCAAGTTGATATATGATGATTTTTTAAATAGTTTGAAAGGATTGGAATTGAGATTAAAATATCTTGGCTCATTGATTCACCCCCTAAGTGATTGTACCTTTAACAATACTGAACAAGGAAATTTAAGTAATAGAGGTTAGAATTAATCTCATTTGAGGTTGATGTATAAAAACATTATATTTTAATGTCTATAATGAGAGCATGAATTAGTATAGTGTTTGTATGAATTATGTAGGTTACATGCCATACGATCCACATTCATTATAATATTTAACTATGACTACATCAAAATCATCTATATGGGTTACATTTATATAAGGAATTAGTGACATCATAAACCTAGCTTATATAACCTCTCTTCCAACAACCAAATCTGGCACTACATCTAGTGCACCACTATTACCACCAACTACCATTATTTTGGGTGGAAACACTAGAAATACCTATGACACTTACCATAATGTATAATATCATTTAATAAACCCAATATCATCCAATTCTAGATAAAAATTAGTAACATTTATCTCATTTATAGTTGTGTGCTCAATCACATCAGGCCTAGGAGCCCACACATATCCCACTCATTGTAAGAATATCATCAATTGTATCCACACATACTATGATAGAGGCATATATTTTTGAAACTAGAACTACCATGTAACATGATCAAACTAAGAGGGCTTAAGGTGGTCAGGGGTGGGCTTGCATCTGCACGGCCCCCCCAAACCCTAAGAGTCTACGCATAGAATACTAAAATGTGAGATCTATTACTGCGTGGAACTTTATTTGTTGGATTGCCATCCAAATCTGGATTATGAAGGTATTAGTGAATGGGTGGGGGAAACTCCTTGTGGGGGAATGCATGGCACTATAAAGTTTAATCTATTATTATGCGGTAATGTATTTTTACCTCAGATTTCCCTTTTGTGGCCGTCGTGCTGACCATTACCCTATTCTGAGTGGATCGATGATTTCTTAGGTAATATTTTGAATGCCATGGCAGCGTTTCCTCTGAGCAGAGGGGGTGATCTTGCAGATGTTTGGGTGGATGGAATGGGCAGTGGCCATGACGGATCCAGGGGTTGTTTCTTTGATGGTGGTGCAAATGAATCCATGGTGCTAAAACTTTGTTTCCCTTTGCATGGAATGTCAAAAACTAGCGCATGGAGAGGATTTGGCCATTGAGATATTTGATCAGCGTGTGCGGTGAGGGTTTGGCTATGGGGAGAGCCTTGTAAGGATCCTCATGGCAGCAGTTGATGTGTTGTTAGCAGATTAGGTGGGGCTCTATTTCTACTGAAACCCTAGGTTCTAGGTTGAGGATGATATATGTTAGGTTTGGAGACCAGATCTAATTATTTGCCATTAGCTTCTATCTGAGGGGTCATGGTTCATGTAGAAGTGCTTCTAGACATCTTTGACGAAGTTGATTGCCATGGCGGTGAATCCTCTATGTGTAGCAGAGGGAGAGAATGGGTAGACGACCAGGTGGATGGATTAGGAGATGGCGGTGTTGGTTCCAGGGTTTGAATGTTTGGTTGAGGGGGGGACTGGGGGCTGGCATTTGTGTGGTTCCCTTAAACCATTCCTTGTGTATACGCGACTTTTTAATGTGAGATATATTAATGTGTGGAATTTTTTTTAAGGTTACAGGGCCTTGTAAAACTTGGATTCTTGTTTTAGGTTGTAGAGCCTAGTTTTTTTTGTTTAGGTTTTAGGTCCTTTTAAAACTTGGGGAGATTTTACTAGTTTATTTTGTTGGTTTCAGGTCCATGTAAAACCTGGTTTTGTTACTATTTTTCGATGGGTTTACCTTTCCTGGTGGTTTGTAATGCTTTATCTTTCTTGATCTGTAAAGGGTTTTGGGGCCCCTTCAAAACCTATTTTTACCTTAATCTAAAACATGATCAAACTAAAAATAATCTAAAGAAACATTGTGATCCCTAGACCATCTAATCACTTTGATCGATTTGAACATGTGGGTCCTTTAGACAAAATATTTATTATTATAAAGTATCCATATTAATTGGCATCCTTGTATGATATCAAATGTTTTTTTCTAAATAAGGTGATATCTTGGATATCTATGCTGAAAGTCCTTGCATGTACCAATCATGCTACATAGGTTTGTGTTAGTGTTTAAACTACAATAGGAATCCTTGATAGAATAATAAACAAAATATACTTATACACTCAAGCCTATAATAATGTGTTAAATATTATGCAATTTTATACTCTCTCCATAATGAATTAATATAAGTGTATATAAATTTACCAAAAATAAATATACCCCAATTGTATACAATGTCATATTCTATCATATAGTCACTAGTGCCAGCTAAAATGAATACTATAATCAATATACTCAAATATTTCTATATTAACAAAGTTGTGTCTATAAATATATTTTCTAAAATGAGAATGTAACCAATGTTTTATATTATTTTTGATTATTTATATAAACAAATATAAAACTTTTAACTATTAAAATTGTTTAATAAATTATAATAAAACCCAAATCTAAATGTTAAAATAGAACTCAATATAAATGAAATTTACCCAAGGGATTTAAATAATTGGATTGTTTCTATTTTTATAGGAGTTAGATAGTGTGCATGTGACAAGAAGTCCTAAAATTAGATTTCAAGTCATTTAGTTTAGGAAATAGGTATTTATAACTGTTAAGATTTTTTTCAATTTTTAGACACCTAAATTAGATTATAGGATATGCCCTGTATTAGATTCATATGTGTAGGTTGTGCCCCTCTATTTGGATAGAGGATGATGTGCCTAATTGTACTATGTATATTTGTGTGATATTAGGGGTTCATTGTGTGTATAATATCTATAAAATTTTCTCATTCTCTTCAAAACTCTACATACACTTTCGACACTAGGTTTATGCATGAAAACTAGAATAATGTGGGTTGACTTGATCTTAATCACTCCAAAATTAATGGATTAATACTTATTATGTATCCAATATTATGAAGAGGGAATTCAAATGTAATGTATTTATATCGATTAGGTGTATGCATGTAATGGTGCTCATTTTATGAATGAAACATATAATATAACTTTTGACACTCAGAAAAAATGAAAAATGTGACCTAGTTTAGGTTATTTAGACTTGGCTATGGATTTCTCATTATGACTAATTAATGATTTGGGTAGTCACTTAAAACTTGATAAATTATATATATGTAACTTTGGTAAGTGATATATGATCCAATATGATTAGACATATTGTGCATTTTTATGAAACTATTTGGGTACTTTTTCACACCATTGACTTGCAAAAGGGATGGTCCAATTCATAAAGATGATTTGAATTTCAAAAATGAATATTTCTTGGCCTAAGTTAGGTTCATCAAAGTTGGACACATCTATAATTCCATAGTTATCTAAGTATAATAGACTCATATGAGAGGAAGGAATATTTATTTGATGAATTGGAGATAACCTAAGTATGATAATGAATAGGTTAGGCATAAACATATAATTCTAATAAGTGATTGATATAAAATTGGAAGGTTGAACCCATATAAATTATGTGGATTGAAGATAATGGTGTGCAAGATATACATGCATGAAAAATTAATTTAAGGTAAAGGTACATTAAGAATGAAATTTACAAGTTTAAAATACAACATTTTAGTATCTATAAATACCTCACTTTTATTCTAGTACTGAAATAAACACAATGATAGTGTAAAAACCCTAATTATGCCACCTCAATGTTATCACTAATTTATCATCATTTAATCCATCATATTATATTCAACACATTTATAACTAATTCACTCCAAAATTTATCAACATATTTATAACTAATTCACACTAATACAACCATGTTAATTAATTAATTACATCATGTCAATTAATTAATCCCATTAAACACCACATTATTTACACCCATGATTAATTAATGAATTAATAATTATTAAATTATTAATTAATCCATAAATAATTACATGCACACATAATTAATTTATAAAAAAATAATAACTATATACACCCACATTCCATATAAACTCATCACATGTTAACACTTATTTAACTATTTAATCAAAATATAAACTTATCTATGCACACCCCAATTAGTTAATTAACTCAGTATCTAATTATAAATAGATAAATTAACTCCATGTCAACCCCCAATCAAAACCTTGATTAAATTGGAAATTAAATCCATGCAGTTATTTAATTCTATGATTTATCCTTAGACATCCAAAAATCAAATATATCAATTAATTTAGTTAACTTATTCAAAAATCAATCAAATATTTTTTTAAATCAAATAAAATAATTAAAGATTTATATCGAGATAATTTAATATTATCCATACAACATAGAGATTACAAATATAATAAATCTAATCTCAACCATCCATTTCCTCATCCAAAGATTTATAAATTCACCTTCACCCTTTATTCTAATCATAAGGAAATAAAAAATCATCAATTTTTTTGGAGTTTATTGTGATCTCTTGTAATCAATAATAGGTACACACTATAGACACACTTAAAACATCTTTCAAAAGTCTTGAGCTATGACATCCATTGATCATGAGTAAATCCATGTTAATCAAACGAGTTGTTTCATAAGTTAGTTTGTTTATTTTATCTTTCAATTGCTCAATCTAAGGTGTTATTTATATTTATGTTAGGGATTATTATTTTTATTAGTTTATATAAAATATTATATATTTAACTACACACATTTTTTGCATGCCCAGTGGGATTCCCATTTGTCTAGACACTTTTTACTTATATTGTGTTTGTAACGTATCTACCTTGGTGTATATCTGATTCATAACATCTCTAATTTCAAAAATATAAAATTATTTTATTACCTACATATATATAACTATAAATATCTATTTTTTTCATAGAAAACTATATATATTTATTATAATTTACATCTTAATGTTTTATTAAGCTTAACCTAGTCACAAAATATATATCTTTTTTCAAATAAATTTCTAGGTTCTATCCATTTCTATTTTTCTACCAAATAGTCTCTAAAATTTCCAAAATACCTCTCATATTCAATGTAATTTGATTATTTATTGTATACATTTTTAGGATTTATCTATGACTCATCCACCTTGTTTGGTGCATATATTGGTCATAATAGACCTATTTCAAAAATAATTAGAGGGTTTTACTACCTAGATAAACATAATTAGGCACCACTTTTTGTTTGAAAAAATACTATATATATTTCCCATAATTTTAAATTTTTTTTAATAAGTTTATCTTAAGTCAAAAAATGCATATATTTTTTTAAATCAATTTATGATTTGTGTAAATTTTATAACTTTATTCAAAAACCTTTTTTATATTTGAAAAATATCAAACAAATAAATTGTAATTATAGAATCATATTTGTGCATGATACCTAGGTATTTATAAATCAAGGGTATTTATTTATACTAATTTTATTGAAGTGAAACAATCATCATGTGATAAAGACCTAAATTTACAAACTCCTAACCCTTGTTACGTAGGTTCACTGAAAGAAGACTACAAATCAGGTAGATTTAATCATAATTAAAACACAATCTTGTATTTTTCTATTAATTGTGTGTGTACATTATGCATATGATCTTATCTAATGTATAAATTTAGTATTAAAAATTATAAATGGTTATATCTCACTTGTGTCTCCTAGGTTATCCACATATTCTCTTTCTTTGTGCTATAAAGAAATTTTAGAAATTATAAATAGTGTTGAGCTATTTTCCTTTTATCTTTTTAGGGTTATAGTTAATTTGATTTCATCACCAAATTATAGCTAATTTTTTTTCCTAATTTATAATATCTATTCCTTAGAGTTTGTTTATTCACCAAATAAGTGCAATTTTATTTTTAGCTAGTTTTCATGAAGTGAGGTGGTTCACCACCAGTACCCAAGCCTTTAACACCACCCTTGTATAAAAAATTTGGGCCTCAAAATTTATATTGATTAATTACTTATTGATATTTTTGTAAGCCTATCATAGGGCCATTTGGATATAATTATATAGTGGTGCTAGGAAAAAAACATTTTCCAAGATTACCCACAATATACCCTTGAAGTATTATTTATGGGCTATTATTTGTTTCAATTCCCACCTGACTAGTTTAGGGTGTGTTGTATTTGTGTGATTTTTCCCTATTGTGTGAAACCAATTTAAACCTAAAAAAGTCCAAAGTATACCTAAACCAAAAACTAATGGCACCTATAACCAGACATCAATTCAAATTGAACCAAAACCCTAGAATGATAAATCCATTTGATCAAAACTAATTTCAATTTGATGAACCCTTAAATCAAGAACAAGTGCATAATGCTAATGATATCATAGTAAACCAAATCAAGTAAAATAATTAATGTAATGATTTGTTTTAAATTTAAATAAGTCCATGACCAAGTATACCAATATCTATGTGAAAAAAGGATGATATCATTATGCTACACATAGAAATAAGAGCCAAACTCCCCTCTAATTATAATATTGAACACCAAAGTCATATTATAAGTAGGAAAGAACAAACCATCCCAAATCAAGATCAAGGCAGTTATATCAATCCTATTAATCGAAACAAAGCACATCTAGAATCAAATAATGAAAACCTTAATATTCATGTCTCCCATGTCAATATTGTAAAATAAAAATAAGCTATAGTAGATCAACTCCATTAAAACCTAAATTAAGTCATGTTTGACCAACTTCAACAATTAAGAAAATAGTTGGCAAACTTATCTTCTCATATTAATCCTTCAATGTCAAAATCTTCACAAAATTTTCAAAAATAAATCATCAATAATTAGATAATCATTAGGTCCCTAAGCCACCAAAACCCAATTTTATCCTACCGCTATCATCACCACTCCAAGGCACACCATTTTCCATAGAGTGGTAAGCTATGAAGGTTTCCCTTCAAAGACTACAAGATGGAACACAAAATTAGAATAATAAGTGTATACATAATTATTTAAAATTTTATAATTTATTTATGATTTATCTATTTTAGGATCCTATGGAGTTTCAATCTCTCTAAGTGTGCGCCTTAAAGGTCATAGTGGGAAAAATGTGGGAAAACCATTGGTGGTTCACAAGATTGTTGGTTAATTCTATCAAACCTAAACCCACTAAAATATCACTTATATAAATCCATAGGAAAATATACTATAAATATCCCTTAACTAAGTAAATACCCATTTTTCCTAATATATTGGTAATGGTTGACCCAATTTTCAAAGTTATGACACATGTTACACGACTAGGTTAACCATGATCGACCTAGTTTGAGGTTGAATAATAATTTTTTTAAAATGAGTCATGGTAGGATGACCTTGTCAAATAAAATTATATAATGGTTAAGATATTTCAATTTATATAAATACAACCTTAACTTCATTCCAATAAAGAGGAACATTCATTTTCACATTATTATAACTCATAATTTTACTACATATATATTTGAAAGAGCCATTGCTTAGGGTTTGCCTTGGAGGAAAGACGTCTTGTGGGAAATATTAGATACAAGTAGGAAATATTTTATCTTGGAGATGATTTAAAATATGGTGTGATCCTTAAAACCCATAATAATCACTTTTAAATCACCATTGGCTAAGGGAGAGATTGAGACTCGATAGTTTTGTCTAAAGGTAAGCATGTCTAACTTTTTATATTTCATTTTATAGATAGATATTGCACAAATAATATGTTTGAACATATAAATACTTCCATATATTACTTTTACACTTAAAATTAGTATATTTATAAGTTTTATAAGGTTTTCCATCTTCCACCATAGGTGATCTAGGCCCTTATTTTCCTACCATGATCCTTTGTTCATTTTGTTTGTTTTAAACCATCCCCCTTTGTGTTATAAGATTTAATCACACTATATTATATTTGATTTTATCATTATAATACATAGATGGGTTTATATCATAATATTATTTTCCTAGAGTCTTTGGAACCCTCTCCTTTAGTGTTATATGATAAGTACTCTATTGGTTAGGTTTAGTGGATCCAATTTAGTCATACTCCTGATATACAAAGTATCACAATAGATGTTAGTTAATTACCTTATTTGAGTTTTTATTTATTAAGTAGGATAATTTGTATATATATCTTCATTTATTTTATACATTATGGTGAAACTAATGTGAATCTAACCCTTACATTAAAATTTTTCATCTATAGGCAACTAGGTTGATGCAGGTTAACCTAGTTTCTTTTATTGCTTCCTAATTTTCATCTTTAGTCAACTAGGTCAACACAGGTCAACCTATTTACATTATATGATTTGTTATTTTAATCTACAACCAAATAAGTTGACGCAAGTCAATATTATTCATTTTATTTAATTTTTCAATTTTTAATCTCAATAAACTAGTTTGACATAGGTCAAGCTAGACTTATTTCATTGTTTTCAATTTTTTATTTTACGTAGACTAATTTGACCATGGTTTAACTTATTTAATATCTATGTTATTTCATGTTATTTAATATATAGGACTAAATTAATCTTAGATGATCTAATGCTAACTATGTCTTTTTATTAATCTTCATAATGCAAGATGACCCAATTTTAACATTCATAGCTACAACACTCATAGTCAGCCAACTATGTTGTCCATAGTCAACCTAGTCATATTTATCAAGTTATTTCTAACCAAATATATTGGCATAGCATGACCTAGTTTACATTTTATACTTTTTTTTACATCAATGAAACAATTATTAAACAATTTTTTCAATTCTATTTCCCATTTAAATAACTCAATATTTCATTTTTCACTCATGTTTTCCATTTTTTCAATTTTGTCAAAATTATACTACATAATCAACTTAGTCAATCTTGGATAACTTATTTATATGTCTAATTTTATATCTAATAAACTAATTTTAATCTGGGTGACCTAGTTTATATTGGCCTATTTTCAAAACATATTTTATTGAGCAATGTCGATTTATTCTTTGTTGTCCATTCAACTAGATTAGCCCTCACTGACTTAGCCTTGTTTATTTCTACTTTATACATAAGAAAGGAAATTAAATTTATTTTTTCATAATAATTAATCTCACATTTTATTTTAAAAGATCTGGTTACCTATTTATTTACATTTAAAAATTTAAAAATTCTTTTTTGATACTTGACTTTCACCTTTATTTTTCACTTTGTCTTGATTTCCATGGAAACTATGTAGATAGTTTTAAATATAATTAGACACTATCATGAAGGGATACATGATACTATATTTATGGTCATAGTATATCATTTATAAATATCATGGCATGAGGGGATTTCCCCAATACTCATAACCATAGAAAGAGTCAAACACATACCTTAGTTTCTATGTATATCATGATATTTAGGAAACACCTAGGGTCTCCCTCTTTATAGAACCTTAGGAAGCTAACCATCCATTTGATTATATAGTCCACCAATTGATAATTAACACTTGGAAGTTAATCTATGTTTATTCTTAAACCAAGTTTAGTGGGATATGGGAATGGTACTTCCTCCACAGTTAGTGATTTAAAATATTTGTCCGACACTATCCAATGGAGAAGTAAATATATTTGAGAGCCCATGCTATCAAAAAATTCTTTTTGTGAATTTTACTAATCTTATTTTTGGATAGTTAGTTAGACATAATAGTTATAATCTTTCATTATTTCTTTTTTTTTAATTCTATTTTATATTATAGATTATATCAGCCAGTGTTAATACAATTCTATGATGTGTGTTTCAATTAATTCAACCAACACCAATCTACTTGACCATGTGTGAACAAACTACATTGATCAAGCTTGACTTGATCTCTATTATTCTTCCCCTTTGCCTTTATTTATCAGACTATACCATCCATTCTTTTTAATTCTAATACTATTAATTTTTCCTAGATCTAACTACATCAATCATGGTCAACCTATTTTTATTTATCTATCTTTTCTACAAAACTAAGTCAAACATAGTCAACCTAGTTTAATTTTTCTACCATTTATATATAACTAAGTTGACCCTAGTTGACATAGTTTTATTTATCTATATTTTATGTAGAACTAATTTGACCCTGGTCAACCTAGTTTTATTTATCTATCTTTTATATAGAACTAAGTTGACCTAGGTTGACCTAGTTTTATTTATCTATATTTTCTATAGAACTAAGTCAACCATGGTTAACCTAGTTTTATTTATCTATTTTTATACATAACTAAGTCAACTTTGGTCAAACTACTTTTATTTGTATATCTTGTTTATAGAAATAAGTCAACCCTAGTCGATGTCTCTATATTTTTTAGATAACTACATCAACCTTAGTTAACCTAGTTTTATTTATCTACCTTTCTAGAGAACTACATCAAGCCTAGTCGACCTAGTTTTATTTCTCTATCATTTTTAGAAAACTATGTTGACCCTATTCAACCTAGTTTTATTTTAGAATGATGTCATATTTTTATCTTCCAATCAGTCAATAATAATACATAATCAAAAATTTATATTATAACCTAAATTATATTACCACTTTAAATGAAAGTATTCAATTCCTTCCTTCAATTCTTACCAATCCTAAAATAATTAATACAACATGCAACATAAATTTTACATGTTTAAGGAAAACATAATGTAATACAATTGAATTTACTCAGCCTAGTCCACCTTCTGATACCAATGTTAGGAATCATATTCCACCCAACAATCCTAATCCTCCAATGGACACTACTCTAATCCTTGATTAAATACTTAAATGAATGATAAATATACAAATCACTCTTTATAATAAAATTATGCAAATGTAATATCATATATTAAAAATGGAAATTCATCCACCTCAAGTCATCATCAACCAAATCATAAAATTTTCCATCCTACTATTAGAGATTCCAATGGTAATATCATTCTTCAACCTCTAATGCATAACAAATTGCTTCAAAATATTCAAAATCCTTTATTTCCATTCATTATATCCAGAGATATTGGAAACATTTTTCAAACTATTATATATGATAGATCTAAGGACCCCATTATTTATTATTTTTTTAGTAATATATTTAAGAAATGGGTCCAAACTAACACTTTTGATACTACTAAAATTCTTGTCAAAATATTCATAAGATATGATTTAGAATGGTATAATCAACTCCATCAACATTACATCTTAAAACTAGGGAATTTAGTCAATGATATCTTTAAATATTTTAAACATAATGATCTCCAAAAAATAGTCTTAGCCACTTTATCAATGCTAAGAAAATAACTATCAAATTTGTTCACTCTTTCATCAAATTATGGAAGTCTCTAGATCACAAAGTAAACCATAACATGAGTGATGATAATATTTTAAAACTATTTGTTAGTTCTCTTAAAGTTCTTAAATACAAAGTTTAGATGTTTTCTCCTAAATATTTAGAATAAGCCTTAAACTATGAAAAAAGGTAAGAATTAATTATGAGTCAATTGGAATCACCTCAAACAACTACTAAAGAATATTTCTAATCATTTTATCATAACATTTATTCATCTAAGCCTCCCTAACCTCAAAATGGAACATTTAATTCAAGAAATTTTAACCCAACCCAACCTATATTAAGTCTAAAATAACTTAATAAGAAACTACCACCCTCTAAACCCATGATATTTGATCCTCATAAACGTCCTCCAAAATGATGCAATCCTAATAAGTTTTTTTGGTGTCATGCTATGATAGCTAATTCTCATGAGACTTTTTATGATCTTAACTGATTCCTCACCTTATTGCTTGCTCCATATTTTAATGTTGACACTCTTACATAATAATGTTATAAATACTATTTTCTATCCTTTCAATCCCAATCTAAATAATCCAAATCACATCAACATCACCCACTTAATGATAAAAAAATTCCCCATACGTCCACCTCATCCACTAATGTTGTCCAAACCATAGTTGATCCTTCTTCCTACACTAATAATGAAAGGATAGATAACATGAAAAAAATAAAATAGGTGGTTTTATTCATAAAAAATCAACATCTTAAGTCAAATGACCCTAAGGATCACCTATTTAAAAAGCCTACTTAGAAGCACATCATAGATGATCCTCATTTACCTTAAATACCTCTTCAGACTTATCCTACACGTCATATGCCAATTTAAACATTCTAAAAATTATACATATCAACACATTTACCTATATAAAACTATATATCAATCAATCTAACATATTTAATTCTAACATTTCCACTATACCTCACTCTATATCACATGTTGGGGCATATTTCAATGCCTATCCACATGTCACTTTGAAATTTGGGGCATCTTTTGATGCCCATCCCTATATAATTAGCCTTTGGGGAATCCTACAATTTTCACTCTTATTATACATTACATAGTAACAAATAAATTAAAATTCAAAAAACCTTCTGAGACACATAGGATTTTATTTCACATTCTTATCTTTGATATAGATGTTAGCATAGATTTTGATGATTATTTCTATCTCATGTTTCTTTATTTTTATGTGTTTTATTTGATTTATTTTCAATTTAACTAAATTATTTATTTTGGATTCTTTTGTTTTGTGTTTTTTTTTAAAAATTTATTTAGACCATTATTTCCTTTTTGGTTATTTGGTTCTATATGACATTATGTTTGGCATTTGTTTCCCTTGTGGTTCCTAGGTAGCACTTTTGAGTTTTTTTATTGATTTTGATTTTATCACATTTATGTCATTAATTTACATTAGTATATTTATTATTCTTTAGTCATTTTCTTTCACATTATTTTTGGATGAACATTTAATTTCCCCATATTTTTTGATGATTAATAATTTCATTTGTGCTTATGATAGATACCTTGTAGGTTAGTTTGACTTCCCTAGTGACATGAATATTATAACATATCCCTACCCCTTTCATATTATTTTTTTCTTTTCTTATAATTAAATACAATAATATTCATAATTGTATCACTTATTACATGGATGGATCTCTCACAATCCTCATATTTATTTTATTTCCTTTCATTTTAGGCACACATAGGCTAGTTTTGAGATTGCCTACTTACTTGTGGGTAAGTCTAGCAATATTTAGACACCACAGTCTTTAGGTCATTTTATCTAATAAACAAATTTAAATATCTTGTATTCATCATATATTTAAATCATTATTAGATCTAAAAATTTGTTTGGAGGAGGAATATAAAAGAGTTAAAATCCAAATCATATAAGAAATAAAAGGCAATGATCAAAATAAAATTATAAATTCAAAATTCAAAATCTCACACAAAGATGTGATTATTGTTTGGCACATATCCTATTATAGTTTAAGATAAAAATACATAATTGGTCTAATGATAGAGCCAATGTCCATTTGGGTGTGGTAGGCTAATAAACCAGGGTAAGAGGTATCATTATATTATATATATATATATATATATATATATATATATATATATATATATATGCCACCTAATTTCTCATGCAAGTAAAAAATCTTTGTAGTATATCGATGGATTTATAAGGGGTCCTAAGGAGTATGGAACATGTTTTGGGAAGGCAGGTCCATTTTAATTTTCATGCATAAATGATTAATGGTATGATCTATGTACTTCACTTATTAGCCCAAGCTTTGTGTTCACTAGTTGGAGTGTCTTAGGTCCTTGATGTCAATTTTTTTTATAGCCTTTCTCACTTGCTTAATGCATCTCATAATAAGAATATTCACATCAATAATATGGTGCCTCATAATACTTATATAAATAAAATTATTATTTATATACCCTTGCTGGATATTAATTTTACATGATCACATCCTTTATAACATTTTCCTTCTTACACATCTTGGCTTATAGTTTGTGAGTTGTATTGTAATACCTCAAATCAAACTAGGTTTTCCTCACAAAAATCCCTTCAAATTTGATTACCACACCATCTAATTATCATACTATTAATGTTATTAGTTGGTTATGTTTTCTTACATCACATTTGAAACCAAGCACTAAGTTTGAGTAATCATTATTTAGATCTTTTTTTTTCTTATTTAAATGTTATGGAATTCACTTATCTTACATAGGAAATTTAACATGCTTCCATGTTTTTAATTTATGATTGAAGTGACATGCTTCTCTTAAATTTTTATTTACATTCTCATTTTTTTCATTCATGTTTCCTTTGTATTTTATTTGACATTATTATATTACATTAGGTTATATTTCACTTATTTACATATCTTTGTTTGATTTTTCTTCACATTTATATTTAATTTAATTACAAAGTTCCACATGTTTTTTCACATAATTTAGTATGTTTTACTTTCAATTTTCATTATATGTTTGGTATTTTAGTTCTAAACTAGCCTTTACAATCCCTAATTACAAATTTACAAAGCAATTTAATAAATTTAATCAATTTTTTCATTATTAATTTCTCCATTTTGTGTATGTAGGCATTTATTTTATTTTTGGCCTTGTATCCTTAAGGTTTCTAAAATGCATGTACTTCACCCTCCACAATTGATACTATGATATTTTCATGCAGTTGTTTAGTGGAAATTTAAGTCAAGGTATTTATATGGTACTTTTAATTATTTAAAAAAATTACTTACTATCATTTAATTTATTCATTTTAATGTAATTGGTTAGCTTAGTTTTGTGTGTTGTTCTGTTATTTCTTGAAGCACCATACCCTATTAAACTTTCATTACATGTGATGAGATTTGAGTGGTGCATATGTATCCACACAATATTTTTTAATGTTATCATTTATTTATTCTCTCTCTTTGAGGAACCAATCAAGTTTCAATATCTTTTAGTGCACACCTTAAAAGGAGCACTAAGAAAGGGATAGGAATACCATTGGTACATCACAATATTGTTGGTTAATTATGTCATACCTTAAAAAGATACAAATAATACTTATCAAAATCCATAGGAAATTATCATATAAATATACCATAAATAATCAAAAAAAAAAATTTACTACTATTTAAACATGGTTAACTTAGTTTTGAAAGTTACAGTGCACGTTACATAACTAGGTCACCCATGGTTAACCTAGTTCAAGACTGAATGGTGACTTTTTAAAACTAAGTCATAGTAGGATGAATTTGTTAGATAAAATTATGCAAGGGTTATTACCTATCAATTTATTTAAATAAAACCTTCACTTGAATCCAATAAAGTAAAATTCATTTTTCATTATTACATCTCATAATTCTACTACATTTACATTTGAAGGAGCCATTGTTTAGGGTTTACCTTAAAGGAAAGATAGATTGTATATGGGAAGTATAATATTTAATTAGTAATTATTTTACCCTAAATATGATTTAAACTATAGTTTCATCATTAAAAATCCATAATAATCTCTTGTAAAGGACCATTAGCTAGAAGATAGGTTGAGACTCAACAGGTTTGTCCAAAGGTAAGTATCTCTAACTTTTGATATTTAATTTGATAGATATATATTAAACAAAGTAATAGGTTTGAATAAATAAATCATTTATTATATCACCTCTATACTTAAACTTAGTATAGTTATAGGGTTTTATAGGCTTTCCATCTACCACCTTAGGTGATATAGGCCCCCATTTGCCTACCATGATCCCTTAATTATTTTATTTATTTTGAACCATGATAATTTATGTCATAAGTTTTTTTATCACTATATTATATTTCATCTATGCATTAGAATACCTATCGAGGGTTATTTCATAATTTTATTTGCATATAGGATTTGGAATCCTCTCCTTTAGTTTTGTGTGATAATTTCTCCGTTAGTTATATTTAACAAATTTAATTTGGTCATGCTTATGATATAAAAAATATCACAATATATGTTAGTTTATTACCTTATTTTAACTTAGATTTAATACATAGGATAAGTTTTGGATATATTTTAATTTATTGTATACAATATGTAAAAAATAGAAGAATTGTGTTGATACCCCTTTGACAAGGAAACACTAATAATACCTTTCACTTATTACTTTGAACCTCCAAATATTTTAAAAATAAAAGGGAAAGCATGATCCTAGGGAATATATCACTAATTTTTTTAAGTCATGTCAAGAAGTTGCATACAATGATATCTATTTGATCAGATTATTTCCTTAAAGTGTAGGAGGCCAAGTCTTAGAATGATTATTACATCTTCCCAGGGGATCTATCAAGACTTTTGAAAATATTTTTGAAATATTTATAAGAAACTTCTTTTACAATGTAGAACATGAGCTTACCATGATGGTTATATGGAATGACAAATAATGGAATTGAGAAAGATTATCTTATTTCCTTCGATGTTGGAGAAGTCTAGCAAGTTGATTCACTTGGTCAATTCTTAAGAAGAAATTTATCAACATCTTTACTACCAAGATCAATAAATAAATGGATTATCATTTATAGGTTCATTATGCTACTACATTTGAAAAAATAATTAAAAAAAGAGTCCAAATTGAAAAATCCATTATATCCAAAACATTAATGAAAATTTTTAATAAGGTTCACCAAAATTAAACATAATTATAAAATCCTAAATTATTTAACAAAAAATAAGAACAATGTTGGTGATGGAGTGACTACTACAAAACATATCTAGTTATTAAAATTAAACTCGAACATTAACATTCCTAGGGACCAACTTAAATAATAAATCAAAATGATATAATATATGCCTCTGAGAGAATAATTGGAAGTTTTATTTCACAAATTATTTATTGGAAACATGATTATGTTCCCATAAATAAATCCTTTTAACAAAAATAAGCCAAAACCCAATTGGTATAAATAAAATGAATATTGTGAGATTCATAAAATTAAGGGAATTTAAATATGTATGAAACTCAATAATTATATACAATATTTAATTCATAATGGAGACATTAAAATTGAAGGAGAAACATATACAACAAATAAATACTTAGGGATATACCAAGACTCATTTCCAAATCATGATAAATTTCATCCATCACCAAATCAAGGTCAAAAACTTGATATAATAACATCAACTATAAAATATCCTCCCATTCCTATGATGCAGTCATTAGTCACATTAAATAAAAAGAACCATGTTTTAGCTATCAAATTCAAAATCTTAGATTATGCTCTCATAATTAAGCAAAATAAAATCACCATCCAAGGTCCTCCTCTACCTACTTTTGAAGGTAAGCACAACCATATTGAGCAACTTGAGAAAAATCCTACCCATATATCCATTATAAATGTTCTCAAGCATCCATTATTCATAAGGACATCCTATATAAAATACTTCTAGAGTTAAGAGTCCCTAATGACATTGATCCATCCCAATTCCAATCACTCATTACACACTTGTATTTAATCCATCAAATAAATTTCCACCATCATGACATACCTCATGTGCACCCATCCCATAACCTAGGTTTGTATGTTGAGGCCTACATTACCAAGTAAAAATTGAAATGGGTACTTGTAGACAATGGAACAAGTGAACATCTACATTTTAACCATAATTAAACATATTGGTTACTCTAAAAAAATAATAGATCCAAACATCATAAAAATCAATGGTAAAATACTAATTTATCCTATAAGAAATGGTAGGAATACAATTATAAATAATAAATAATATAAATCCTATCATTTTAGTCTAACCTATTTTGTCAAAGTAGGTCTTCTTGAAGATGAAAAGATTGAAAGTGCCAATAAATCCTAATTATATGATGACAATAGCCATTTATTTCCAAAGTAAATAATATCATATAAAAAAAAATGTGCCATATCATGAATACAAAAATAGGGACCAGGCCCTCATGAACAAGGAATCCTAGAACTCATATAGTTGTATAAAAATCAAGAATATTGAAACATTGGTTAAAATCCACAAGTGATCAATATGAGGGCATCTATGACACTACTATGATTAATGAGGAAGCTTATTCAAAAATAAAAATAAGTTCCACTCATTACATACACAAATTCCTTCTTACCACCAACCTTTTCAATAACACCACTATTCTAACTAAAACCTTCACCTTTAATACCCTGAGCTCATTGACTGGGACCAAAAAATCACATGTCTATTGATATTTTCCAAAATGATGGAGATATTGAAGAATTTATGGGAATTCAACATAAAATCCCACTAAGAGATCATAATAATGTATTTGAAATCAATGTTAATGTATCAACATATTTTGGGGAGTAGGAATAGTTCCATAGTCACAAAAAAAATCTAAAAATCAAAAGAAAAAAATCGAAGTCCCCTAGTGAAAATCTCTTTGAAGCATTGTTGGATCAAAAAAATGAAAATCAAGAAAATATAGATGAGATTATTGGAAAAAACCTTTTTTAGGAACTAATATATGAGTAACTTAGCCTTCTCTATATACCAACATAGTTACAAGATACTGCGCTCGAATATTTTTGAATGTATAAGCGGGATGCGCTGGGCGCACAGGAAGTGCGCCTAGAATTTGAATTTTCTGGGCAGAAGAATGAAGGCACCAGATCAGAGGTGGAGCGCGCAGGGTTGAAGGTAAGAGAAAAGTTGTTTGTGGAGAACCAGGCAGTAGGTACAGATCCTGGAGGGACAGCAGGAGGTGCAGGAAAAATTTTGGGGGCAGAAAGAGTCATTTTTGGAAATAATGGAAGATTGTCGAGTGCTTCTAATCCTTTCAGTGGGTTCTGTGCATCCCAAGTGGATTCTACCCCTGCTGGGTTGGGGCAAGAGCATGAAAAGGAGGAAAATAATTTGCAGTCTAAAAAGAAAAATTCTTCAAAAGAGCTGAAGGCAGAGAATGCAGAGCAAAAGAAGTGGTCATCTCTATTTGGCAAGAAACCCAATGGAAAATCTATCTTCCCATCGGTGACTGCAAAATATTGATGGGAGAAAGGTGAGTTGCAATTTTTCATTCTAGACCCCTTAATTGATATCTCAATGTCTTCCATGGATTTCACCTTAGTGGGTAAATTTTAGGAGCTAGACCAGATCTGGAAACTCTAAAAAAAATGGTTAAAAGGAAATGGGTAATTAGAGGAGAAATAGAAATGGCACCAATGATGAATGGATTTTTCTCATTTATTTTCAATTGTAAGGAAGATATGAATATGATTCTGGGTGGAGGACCATGGTCTTTCGGTAAATGTTCTTTGACGATCAAAAAATGGGAGCCCAATATGGACCTATCAGATTCTTTTTTCTTAACCACTCCCATTTGGGTTAGACTTCCTGGACTCCCTTTAGAGTTCTGGCATGAGGAAATCTTTGAAGGTATTGTCAGCTCTTTTGGGGAACTTGTGGCTGTGGATAATGCTACAGCTTCCAGATCTAATCTTCTAAGTTCCAGACTTTATGTCAAAGTGGCAGATTTGAATCACATCCCAGAAAAAGTGGATATAATATCCAAGTTGGGAAAAAAAACTCAAGGGATTCTCTTTGAAGATTTGCCTAATTCTTGCTATGCTTGTAAGAAACAGGGGCACTTCGTTAAAAACTGTCCGTTTAAAAGCAAAAAAATGCAGAGAGGTGTATTGGAAGGGAGAAAAATTCAGCATAAGGATGAATGGAAACTAAAGGAAGATCACAGACAAGAACAAAAGAATAGTGCAGATCCTAAAGTTTTAGATGATGAGGCAGATTTAGCGCATTCTTGTGAAGAACCCCAAGATCCACAAACTGAGGTGTATAAGGAGTTTTCTATTGAGAATGAAATTTTAGAATTAGAAGGAGATGGACATCAAACAGATATCAAAAATCCTAAACAAAGGATAGAAGAATTGATGGGTCCATCAAGACAAGTCATCTGCAAATAAAGGATAGAAGAGCGAAGAGGAGATGCTGATGACAAAAGTGTATTAGAAGAAGGAGAAATATCGGCTGAAGAAGTAAACAATTCTGAAGTGGGAGAGGCTCTCCTTTCTCAGTCTAGGGAGGCTGATATTGTTATCCCTTTAGAGGAGCTTCAGGAGAACCAAAGAAAAAGGGGAGAAAAAAACACAAATACCAAAGGAGTAGAAACAAGAAGCAGTAAAAAAGACCAAAAAACTAAGGTGAAACTGCTTTTTATTGCTAGGGATACTCTCGAAAAAAGTGAAGAACAGTATCGAAAGATGAAACTGGATATTGGCTCTCCTGATAAACCCAGAAAGAAGACCCATAAGGAAAACTAGAGAGCTAGAAAGTTTACAGAATATTGCTGATGGCAGACAGGCAACTATTTTGGATTTTACCCCTAAAAATAGATAACTAGAGCATCTTGTGGGATACTAGGGGGTTGTTTATTTTATGGTTTTATGAGGTTATCTTGGTATAACCTATTTCTATTGCTACTTTTTAGTAGGTTTTAGGATGGACTTTTCTGGAGCATGGTTATGCTTTTATCTTTTGTTCCTGTTAAAGGGTTTCGGGGCCCCTTCAAAACCTATTTTTACCTTAATCTAAAACATAGTTATAAGATGAATATAAATCATTTGTTGAGGAAACCATTTAGGTTAACATTAGAAAAAAATGAGAATCTTAAGATCATTAGATTTTTATCAACTCTCAGTCCTAAAGAACATGAAAATTTGGTCACCCTTCTAATGTTTTCCATACATCTTTGATGTGCTTCCTAAAACAATTAGAATCATATTATATGGATCACTCATGAAAATTACAAATATGAAATTGTACATAAGATTGTTTTTTCTCACTTCCCCTTGGTATCATGATATTTAAACTTACCTCTATGAAAAAATAATCCCTCCAAATATTTAAAATAATTTATCCACATCACATCCAAATTTACCCTTATCGGTGGCTCCTTTATCATAGGGGCTATGATGGTACCTGATTAAGATGTATAAATTTGGAAGAAGAAAAATTAGTGATTAATGAACTTCATAATGGAATTTGTGGAGCATACAAGTTGGACATACAAGATGGACATTAATTAGATGAACCTATGAAAATCATGCATTTAAAACACTTAAATACATTAAATATCTAATGTTTCTATTAAAAATTCAAAAACACACAAAAATATTAAAAAATCAAAAAAATCAACAATAAAAGAAATCAACAATCCATAGGTGAAAACCATTCTTATGGTGCTTTGGGAAAGTATCATGGTCAAAGACATTTTTTGGAATCATGTATAAATATTTTACCTACAACTAATCTATACCTAGGGGTAGATTGAATCCATCAATCTTAGCAATCCTTAACAAATCACCATAGTTTTACCGTCATATTTTTTCCTTCTTCTATCCTTGATAAAGATATGGAAAAAAGTATTGATAAGTTATTTGGAAAATATTGGTATATTTGAACCTATTTAAAGCACACTCCAACACAATGTCAACATGTCACATGGACATTGGGAATATGATTTTTACATGACATATTCCTTGGATATCCCATCCAAAATCCCTTAACCATTCCATCATAAATCCCTAAACCATTCCATCCACTACCACCTCCATTAATGATGATAGAACTACTTTTCAATTTATGCATCACCTCATTCACTAAAAAATATGAAATATCTAAAAAATAAAAAAATCCAAAAAATGTCAAAAACCTAAAAATAATTATTTGTCTTTCCTTATTCTTAATATAATCCCTGTTTAAGTTTTTAATTTCCCAATCCAACCCCCTCACATATATTATTTCTTGGGGAAAATATAGGCTATTATTATCATCAAACATGATATTTAACCTTTATAAAATAAACCACATAACCTATTTTTGTTTGTTTTTGATTGATTAATTATGTTTTTCTTAATTACTTATCATTATTTGTGTCTTCTTCTTAATTGATTATTAATTATTTATGTATTTTCATGTTTGTTGTGTCTATGTTGTTCCTAAAACATTTTAAAACAATTTCACCATGGTTATCCATAGCATGGTGCATCCTATCTTATTATATACCAAAAATAAGGTTTCGTAAATATTTACATGTATAATATAATATTTTAGTGTCTATATATACCCCAATTTTATTCTAGTATTTAAATAAAATAATGCTAATATAGACACCCTAGATCTAGCATCTCAATGTCATCACTAATTTAATGTTATTTAATCCATCATATTATCATCAACATATTTATAACTAATTCTCCCAAAAATTGATCAACATATTTCTAACTAACTCATCCTAACACTACCATGTTAATTAATTAATTGCACCATGTCAATTAATTAATCCCATTTAATCTGACATTAATTAAAACCATGGTTAATTATTTAATTAATCATTATTAACTAGTTAATTAATCCCTTATCTAATTGCTTGCACACAAAATTAATTTAAAAATAAAGAAAAAACTAATAATTATCTACACCCAAATTCCATCTCAATTCATAACATATTAGAACATAGTTGACAATTTGATAAAAATAAAAACATTATCCATGCACACCCTAGTAGATTAATTAACTTAGTATAAAATTAGAAACAAATCAGTTCAATCCATGTCAACCCCTTGTTAAACCCTTGATCAAGAGGAGTTAATTTCATCCATCCAACTCAGATTTTCCAAATCTAATCAAGTTATTATCAACCATCCATTTCCTCATCCAAAGATACATAAATGCATCATTAACCCTTAATTCTAATCATGAATAAATCATAGTTCATCATAAATATTTTTTATTTGATTGGGTAAATAACCTAGTTTTACAAGGATCTAGGAACCAAAAAAGTATTCTACAAAAAGAGTAATAGACCAAACTATGACTGAACAACAAAAGCTAACTACAGAGTGTAGAAAATAGTGAAAAACAACAACATAAACTAAGATCAAGAGGAGGGCCTCTGGTGTTTCCTTCTCCTCCTCATAAATATTATCTATAACTCCCTAATTTATCTTGGATATCCTTACCCTAATTTGATTTATTGGACCTTTTTCACCATCACCTAGGAGGATCATGCATGGCCTTTTCTATTCCTAAACCTATAGGGGCATTTTCTTGACATAGGTCAGATTATGGGAACTAGGTGGGGGGTTTCTATAACTTTTAGTAATTAATTGATAGGGATCTGATTTATCTTAGTGGACTAGATAAAGGACCAAATAGTTAAGTATACCTACCTATGTAGGGCATTTCACTCTTGGATAAGGGTAGCTAGGGTCAAACCACCCTCTTGTACCTTATTTTTATCTTTATCAAGATACTCCTTGCTATTTTTTAACTCATCAAATGAAAGTAATTTTCCCTTCTCGATGGCCTCCACTGAATTTACCTCATCTAGGAATATTTCTTTGGTCTTGGGAAAAAAAAGCTTAAGAAGAAGGCCTTCAATAGAAGATTTAGATAGGCTGGCTTGGGGAGTGCTAATAGATGGGTGGTAGGATCTTGAGGTGGGGTCTTTCTTTGAGGAGTCCTCCAGAGATTCTTCCTTAGTAAAGGATCTCCCTAATGGGATCTCTATCCCTTGTAGAGTTTATCATGCTTAATTAGTAGAAAAATAATCCCCTAATATAGAATGGGGTTGGACTCATTGACTTGGTGTATAGGGAAGTGCATACTAGTGAATTTAATAGGTAGAATGAAATGATTATCATATAATGTAAAAAGTGGTTTAATAATAGAAAATGCTAAGAAAAGATTAATGTTTAATTACCCTCTACAGTCATGTATATCATCAATTATAGGTATACCTATGGTTAATGTCATAGGAGATCTGCTTAGGAAAAACCCTTCTTGCCTACTTTTATGAACTCATTCATGTAAAAAAAAGTACTAAAGTAGTTCCTTCTTCTTGGTCTTATCCTTTTAGGCCTTTTTACCTTTGTAATACATGCTAGTGGTCTCCCACATGAAGTATTCCATGATTTTAATCTTTATGCCACATATCACCACCATGCACTTGTTCCATTTAGAGATGAAGTCCTAAGGAATGTTGGAATCATGCTTAGTAATTCATACCATTAGCTCTATGAGAGCCCCCAACCTTAACTTGTTCCATACCTTCTTCTATCCCCACACCTCAAAATGTGAGATAGGCTCTAACCTCTCTCTATCTCCCCCATTGGGATAATGATAATAGAGTTGAGATAAATGGATAGATGGTTTTGGAGAGGATAGGTTTGAACTATATGAAATAGGCTTTAGATACCCACTATCTTTATCCTTTGGAAATTAAACCACCTCACTCCATAATAGTGGTTCATCATTTTTAAATTTCATTTCCTGATAGGAATATTTCATGCATGTGATGGCATGATAACCCATTTAGCCTATGTAGTTTCATCTTATAGGGCCATTAAGACATTATTGTGGACATGGTATCCTTTGTGATAGCTAGTTAAAATGTGAATTTCTAATCTAATGTTGGTAAGTAGATCCACCACCATGTTTCATTCATGATATTTGTTCATAATTTGGACTTGTGTCGTGCCCCTCAAAATTATATTGGAATCATCTATGATGTTTTTTATAGTGTGATATGGGGTTATTTTGTAATTTAGGTCATTTAAAATGTTTAAAAAATCACCCTCTATGATGATTCTTTAGAATTTGAGTCTAGAATCTAGTTGGATACCCAAAAGGGCCACCTTGGCTTCAAGAAGGTGATTTATTTGATTTCCTAGTGGTTTCATGCAAGAAACAATTAACTCTCCTTTTGGGTTCATTATGACTCTTCCCCCACCTATAGGTCTTGGGTTACCTTTAGAGGAACCATCAAAGTTCATTTTAGCCTATCCTTCTGGTGAATGATTCCATTTTATATGTTTTAAAATGAGTGTTTTTAAGGGGGAAATTAACTGATGAACTGCATCCTAGTTTCTAAAGATCTGTTGTGCTGAAGTAGGACCAAAATTTTTATCCTTGGGAAGAAAAGCTTTCCAATTTTTAGTGATATCCTGGTAGAGTTAGAGGAAGGCCCCTTTAGTCTAGTGCATTTTGTTTGAAAATATGATATCATTATGGGCATTCCATATGCACTAGAACCAATGTGGAATATCTAAGTTCCATAGGAACTCTAAATATCAGAGATTCAAGGGTGATTTTCATTATTTTATGAGATTAAGCAAATTATTCAATTTCACCCAAACTAGATTGAACTTATTCAACATCAATTTAAAAAATTTTGAACTAAAGGGGCAATCTAAAAATAAGTGTTTGATCAAGTCCTCCACATTTTTGCATAATGGGCATCTATTAAGGACTACCAGTCATCTTTTATCTAGGTTATCCACTATCAAGATTTTGTCTTGTGTCGCTAGCCAAAGGAATAAGTTGACTTTAGGATTCAAATGCTTATTCCAAAGATATTTCCAAAAATTCCATTCACTTACTACATTGAGGTTTATTTCATGTCCTGAGGCCATTGATTATGAACCACTATATTCATCAGACCATATTAAGTGGTCTTCCTTTTGGATTGCAAGAATATTGATCTAATTGATCAATGAGTTGAGGGTCTAAACTACCTGAGCCTCTTCAATAGAGAGACATTTAGTGGGGAGAATTTTATATATTTTTGAACCTTAATTCATCACCTAGTAATCTTTAACTTTTGATACCCATGTTTTCTTGAGGTCCCTATAACATTTAGCCCAATTCTATTATAAGGATAGGGGTGAGGATGATAAACAATCATCTTCCCATAAATTAATTTTTTTCCCATTACTAATTCTCTTTGATGCCTTTCATTATAAGGTCTTTATAGTTGGTGATGGACTTCCAGAAAGTGGATCCATACTTAGGACCATCTTCCCATAGTAAATCATCTACTTCCATTCCTTCTAGGTATTTGGCTTTAACAATTCTTTCCCATTCATTGTCTTCCTTCATAAGCCTCCAACCCATTTTTACCAATAGGGACCTATTGATAAATTTTATACTTCAAAGACCCAGACCTCTTTTTGATTTAGGAAAGCAAGATTTTTCCCAAGTGATGAGGGTTTACCTAAATATTTCTTTAGTTTCCCTCCATAAGAGTTTTTTTGGATTTGTACAATTTTAGTGGCCACCTTGAAGGGAATTTTAAAGATAGACATTTGGTAGATAGGAATGATTTAGATCAAGGATTTGAGTATTTGGTACTTCCATACCTATGTCAAAAGGTGGCCTTACCATCCTACTAAATTTATTTGTATTTGATTACTGAGAGGGTTTCAAATCTCATAATCCATTTTCCTTCAAAAATTAGAATGCCAAAATGATTTGATGGAAGTTCACCCACCTGGCATTCCAAAATTTTGGAAATTATTTTTTGCTAAAAGGGAGGAGTATTGATGTAAAATAAGGAACTCTTTTATAAATTTATGCATCGATTCAAAACATCCTCATATTTTTTTAGGATGAGTTTTAGGTGTTTATCTTCCTCCACAGTGGCTTCACATAGGATAATGGTGTTATCATCAAACTATTCATGCATGATAGGATCTATATTAAGGGCCACTATAATCCTTTTTATTATTCCCTAAGCATGGGATTTTAGTAGGCTCCTACCTAATGTTTTTGCTAAGATGATGAAGAAGTAAAGAGAGAGGGTCTCCTTGCCTTAGTCCTATAGAAGTAGGGAATAATCCTTTTGGAATTTCATTAATGATAATTAAAAATTTAAGAGTGGATATGTAGTTTTAGATAATCTTCCTAGTGTCTTCATTAAATCCTAGTTTCTATAGAGTCAACATGAGGAAGAGCCAAAAGACCCAATTGTAGGCTTTTGATATATAAAACTTAAGGAACATTCCCTATCTAGAGGATCTAGAGATGGAGTGGATGGATTCATGAAATAAGATAATACCATATTTTATTTGTCTTCTAGTCATAAAATCCCCTTATTGTTCCCCAATGACTCTATTTAAGAGATGTTACATTCACTTTAACAATATTGAGGATTAAGTTTTGTATGTGGCATTATAGAGACTAATAGGGTGGAAGTATTGTACACTAGTAACACCTTTATTTTTTGGGATCAACACTAAGAAGGTTTTATTTATTTCTCTAAGGATTGTTTTAGATTGGAATAATTCTCTAAAAATTGCCTCGACCTCAATGTGAACTAAGTCCTAGGATTTTTGGAAGAAGAAAGGAGGGAACCCATTAGGTCCTAGGGATTTGGAAAATTCCATTGCAACAAACATACTTTTAATCTCCTCTTCAAAAGGAACATTGTTAAGGGAGACATTATCAATGTCAGAGATGACTTTATCAAATATATTTAGTGTGGAGTTTACCAGAGGATCATTAGGGTGGCTTTCTGTTACCACCTATATCATAAAAATCTTCAATAACCTAAATTTTTGCCTCTAGATCCTTATTTTATAGGAAGATATCACTAAAAAATTCCTTATTCCAAATCTTCAACCTCATTTTGAGGAAGCTAAGTTTTTTAGTAATAATATATATGGTGGAGCCTAAACATGCTTCATTCTAGCATACCCTTAGAGAATCCATAAGATTAGGATGTTGAAACCACATACTTTTAAATCTTAAGGGATTGTATTTGGGTTTTGATATTTTGTCACCTTTAAATATTAAGGGGTTATGATCAGACTTGATTGTGGGGAGGGAAGAGAGCCTACTAGAGAAGTGGATATACTAGTTTAAGGAAATAAAGACACAATCAAGATGGAATTAAATTAAATTTTCACTCATTATCTTATTGGATCATGTAAAGGGGTTACCATTTAGGTCCACATCCAATAATATTTCATTTTTAATGAAATCATTAAATTGCATCATGCTATCAGTGAAGTCTATATGTCCCCCTTTTTCATCCTTTAGAGTAAGGGGTATTGAAATCCCCATCAACACTCCAATTCTAATTTTCATAAGTCCTTCAAAAGGTCAGTAGGTTTTCCCAAATGTTGTTTTTGGTGGAATTAGCATTTGGGGCATAGACATTGGTTAGGATTCATATATCATTGCTATATAAATATTTAAACAAGATATAAATCTTATCATTTAACCTTTAAAAGAGTTCTCTTTCCAGGATATCTAGGTTCCTAAAAATTGTCAAGCCTCTTGAGGCACCTTTAAAGTCTAAGGCTAAGACTTGAGCATACCTCTAGATTTTTACAATGCAAGATTTGAGTATAGGCTCAAACATTTTGGTTTCATAAATGATAATAATATAAGGGTCAAACATTTTAATGAGATTATAGATGGCCCTTTATTTCCTAAGGTTATTGAATCCCCTAAAATTCCAAAAAAGGATTTTCATTTCTTATCCCATTGAATTTTAAGGGTTTGTTTGGAACCCTTAGATATCTCTTTGTCAATTTATAAATTTTTTTGGACCATATTGGGAGACCTTCCCATTGGTTTAGGGTCAACTCCAATGTTTGTTTTTTCCTCCCTCTTTTGATTTTTGAGTTTGTGGTAAACCCATCATCTAAGAGAAGATTCTGAAGGGGAGAAAGAGGATCAAAACATTTCCCCCAATATTCTATGTAATATGGAGACTTCAAATGGGGGGAGAGAGGGGTGTCCTTAGGAGGGGTAATACTGGAACATTATAAGATAGCAAAGAGGGGGATTTTTTAAACTAGAGCAAGAGCTAACTCAGAATTTGGGGTAGACTTAGGAGAGAGATGAGTACCCAAGGAGTGAGAAGGAGGGGGAGGAGGGGGGAAGGGACCATATGGGAGAAAAGGGGTGTAGGGATGCCTAAGGATACAATAGGGGGGAGAAGGAGTCAAGCTAGGTTTTGGAGGGGATAGCAGAGGTGTAAGGCTAAGGGTAATGAATTATCTACTTAGGGGAGGGGTGATGCACTTGGGAGGGATGATAAATGCCTGATGAGAGGATTAGGGGGAGAGAGGGTATGGGGATGGAGAATGGGGGGCCAAGGTGAAGCCTAGGGAAAAGGAGTTGTTGGGGGAGAAGGGGTAGGGTGTAACGAAATTACTTAGATATTCACACAAAATGATTTTATATTACATAAAATAAGTAAATATGAGAGATCACATAATGATAATTGATAGCAAAATAACATACTAAATAATATAGCAAAGCCACTTCGAGGGGGAAACCTCCACATCAATGCACTAATAGAATAATACTTAATATAATGAATAAAGACTAACCACTACCTCCTATATATAGTCTACTTATCCAAGGTTATTCCATAGGTCGACCGATCTAAAAACATAGATAAATGTAAAAAGTAAATAAAAGAGGTATGTAAGCCACAAGTCATCCCCATATATCCCTAAACACACTAATGGTTAAGGGCATAACACAAGGGGCTCAAAGAGGATCATACTAGGGGGACCTTCTCACTTAGGGAAATTGAGTCAACAAAAGAAACTAGAGGAGTAAAAGGGTTGTTACAAGGAACACCTTTTTAGCTGGTAGATAATGGATCACTTGGGGAAGATCTAGGAGAACCAATACTAAGAGGTTGATATGTTTGTTGATTTTCCTTAGTGCCACCTTCCTCAACCAACTTTAAGCATGTGGGTGTTAGAGTCCTAAAATTTATTTAGATAATATCTTAGCATATGGATCGATATGTTATAATGATAAAAAATGATTACATTATTCTCATACACTAGACTCTATAACCATTCACCATATTTTGACTATATTTTGATCTCATGTAGTAGAGGCTTGTTTAAAAGAATAAAAACATGCACACAAGTAGTAACCATTCTTTTATGAGAAAGAGTAACTAGGTGAATACTAATGGGTTTTCCTAGAGCCATAGTGATACTAATGATGACCTCTAGGTGACAATATTCTAAGGGGAGTTCAAGAAAAATAACCCACATTGAAACATCATCCATGGTGGTATTTATGAGATTCAATCTAGCCTTCCACCTTTAGATAGCCACACTCACCTTACCTATGAGCCATAGACCTTTTGAGAGAACCTTTAAATAATAATAATGTAGATAAAAATTAAATAATAAAAAACCCCTTGCCAAAGTGACTAACTCTAGGTATCCTTCAGGTTTATACCTTGATTTAGACCAGTTATGAAAAGCATCAATATTCAATCAGAAGTCATTTACCCTAGCCATGATGGATTTTTCAAGTTATACATCAGCCTATTCCACCATAGGGTTAGGAATAGGGATGAAAACCTCATATTATCTTCTTTCAAGAAAATTTTAAAGTGTGAAAGATCTTGGCCCACTAGACTTTTGCCTTTAACCATGTCTTCCAAAGATAATTTAGAGGCACGTGGGTCAAGCTTTTCCTAGATAGAGATGATCTTATCTACTTGTATTTGGGTAAAGGCCAAATTATTTGGTCCTTTATCCATCAAGTGAAACCCAGGAGTTTATTCATGTGGGGCCCCATTGACATCAGAGGAACATTATCAACTGAACACATTCCTTCTTGCATTTAGGCATTGTCCACATGACCATTCTCATTTTCTTGCCCAAGAAGAAATTCAAATTGCTAAAGGTCCTCCACAGCATAGCCTTATTCACTCCATAGTACCATCATAAATATTTTATCTTATTATGATATGTTTAAATCATCTAATAGGTACACATTATTGATACACTACCAAAATTTTACACAAGTCTTAAGCAACCACATTCATTAATCATGAGTAAATCCCTATTGAGTGAAAGAGTTACTTGGTAAGGTAAATTGTTTATTTTATCTTTAAATTTATCAATTTTATGTTTTGGTTATATTTAGGGTAATAATTAAAATTATTCTTAGTTTCTATAAAAATATTATATATTTAACCTTAGAGAACTATAATAAAAGGATAAATAAGTGTACCTAATTGTGTAAAACACAATTTGTCTTTAGGAGAAGTCTCTAAGTGTGATACTTTCTCCAAGAAATATTGAAATTAACACACACACACACACACACACACACACATGAAATGAAATATAAACTGATAAATGAAAATTTTAAACCTAAAGATCAATGAAGGAATAAACTTGTAAGCGGGAAACTTGTGTTGCACTAATAAACTTTGGAGAAGATGTATCTTGATGAAGCATTAGATAATTTGGATTCCTAAAAAATCATTGCAGAATCATAATTATTATTGAAATATTTTGAGAATTTGGGGTGTTGATGAACCGACAAATAAATTAATTAAGTCTAGGGCCATGGGTTAGGAAAATTAATGCCTCAACCATTGAGAGAAACTGAAACTTAACCATATTAATAATTTAATTGATCTTTAATGTTGAGATTAAATTTGAGCCTATGTTAGGCTCAATTAGATAGAGTCAACAATTTAAAATGAACTTACATATTTAATATATTACCATTGGTACCATAAATGTAACACCAACTCCATACTATTAAAAATAGAAATGTAGTAGTGTGTGTGCATGAAAAATGTTCATTCCCCATAATCTAATCTAATTAGTTTCAACATGATAAAATTCTATACATATATATCTTATTTTGTCTCAAGTCTATAAATATAAAAACTTATGACTCATGTTCATATAAAATATATGAATACACATTGCATATCCCAAAATATGTCTTAATCTATAAAATTATGTCCCATAATATAAACCAAACTAATAATTCAAACAAATATTAACACTATGAATCTTGTGATATATTACAAAACATGAATTACATGTATATTTATTTTAGTGAATATCTATGACAATCCATCTAATATACCTCTATTTTAAGGTGAGGAATTTATCCTAAAAAATATTCATATCAAAATAAAATAGTTAACTGCATCATATTATGTAAAAATTTATAATCATTTAGAAACATATGTTAACATGTGGAGAATAAATCATCATCATCATAGTATGAATATATCATCAAATCATATATTAAATATCTGCTGGAAGTAATATAAGTGTCATGTCAATATAAAGATAACAATTAGACATGTACTAGTAACCATAAATGATATAATCACTAAATAATAACTATGAAATAAAGGTGCATGATATGGATCATAACACTGCATAAAAATAGGGTTGTGTGTGATTTGTATCACATTATTAAAAACTCAATATATAATCCTAGATTTATC
Source organism: Torreya grandis (assembly GCA_037957365.1). Classification (NCBI taxonomy): domain Eukaryota; kingdom Viridiplantae; phylum Streptophyta; class Pinopsida; order Cupressales; family Taxaceae; genus Torreya; species Torreya grandis. The sequence goes on from JARHVA010001809.1 coordinate 2,534,115, forward strand.
TCCTCATAAGCACACAATGTCATGTGCATGATACAAAAAAAATCGTGCACAATAACACTCAATGTCATCATAAATATTGGACCTTATAATGATATGTTGAAATCATCTAATAGGTGCACATTATCGACACACTACAAAAAAATTTACAAAATTCTTGAGCAACCACATCCATTTATCATGAGTAAATCCCTATTGAGTGAAAGAGTTGCTTGGTAAGGTAAATTTCTTATTTTATCTTTAAATTTTTTAATTTTAGGTGTTGTTTATATTTAGGGTAGGAATTAAAATTATTCTTAGTTTCTATAAATATATTCTATATTTAACCTTAAATAACTACAATAAAAGGATAAATAAGTGTACCTATGTTTTTACAACACACTTTGTCTCTAGGAGAAGGATCCTAGTGTGATACTTTATCCAAGAAATATTAAAATGAACATATAGATATAAATTTCCACATGTGAAATGAAATATACAATGATAATGAAACTTTTAAACCTAAAAATCAATGAAGGAATAAACTTGTAAGTGGGAAACTTGTATTTCACTAATAAACTTTGGAGAATATGCATCTTGGTGAAGCATTGGATAAATTATATTCCTAAAATAGTATTGGAGAATCATAATTATTGTTGAAATATTTGGAGAATTTGGAGTGTTGATGAATCATCAGATAAATGATCTAAGTCTAGGACCACAGGTTGGGAAAATGAATGACTCAACCATTGAGATATGTTTAGCCATTGGGTGAAACCGAAACTCAACCATTCTAATCATATAATTTATCTTGAATGTTGAGATTAAAATGGAGCTTATGTTAGGCTCATGTATGGTGAATCAACAATTTCAAATGAACTTACATATTTAATATATTACCTTTGGTACCACCAATTCCATGCTATTAAATAGAGAAATGTAGTAGTGTGTGTGCATGAAAAATGTTCATTTCCCATAATATAATCTAATTAATTCCAACATGATATAGAATGATATAAATCTATATCTTATTTTGTCCCACATCTATAAATATAAAAAATTATGACTCGTGTTCATATAAAATATATGCATACACATTAAATGTACCCAAAATATATCTTAGTCTATAAAATTATGTCCCATAATATAAACTAAACTAATAATTCAAACCAATATTAACACTATGAAGCATGTGATAGATTCTAAAATATGAATTATATGTATATTTATATTGAGTATTGAATCTCTATGACAATCCATCTAATATACCTCTATTTTAAGGTGAGGAATCTAGCCTAAAAAATAATCATATCAAAATAAAATATCTAGTTGCATCATGTTATGTAGAAATATGTAATCATTTAGAAACATAATTTAACATGTGGATAATAGGTCATCATAGTATTAATATATTATCAAATTATATATGAAATATGTGGTGGAAGGCATACAAGTGTCATGTCAATATCAAGATAATAATTAGGCATGTACTAGTAACCATAAATGATATAAGCATTAATAAATACATATGCAATAAATATACATGATATGGATCATAACACTTAATAAAATTAGGGAGGTGTGTGATATGTATCACATCACCAAAAACTCAATATACAATCCTAAATTTATCTCCTCATAAGAACACAATGTCATGGACACGATACAAAAAAAATCATGCACAATATCACTCAATGTCACACAAGGAAAGAGCCACACAAAATGGACAATGAGATGTCACATAAATAGATATCCACATACAATGGAAAATAAAATGTCACATAAGGAAAGAGCCACGCATAATGGACAATACAATATCACACAAGGTGAGAGCCATAGAAATAAAAATCATAGAATGAAAAACACAATGAAAAAATAGTTGTAAAAGAGAGAAAGGGGCCAAAGAAAGAGTCATAAAAAACACAATGAAAACATAGTTTTAAAAGAGAGAAATGTACCAAATAAAGAGTCATAAAAAACACAATGAAAAACTAGTTGTAAAAGAGAGAAAGGGCCCAAAGAAAGATTCATAATGATAACTCCACTAAAAATATTATAAACTAAGGAAAGATCCAAAAAAAGAAAGAGTCATATAATGACATACTCAGTCAAGTAAATTCAATAAGAGAATGAAAGAGACTAATAAATATGTATACAATGATACACTCAATCATATAATGTAATACACTAAGGAAAGAGCCAACTAAGAATAATAAAATATTATCCTATTTTTTACCCTATTTTTAGATTTAGTGTGAATCATAATAGGTTAAACTTATAGAGTTAATTTAGATGATAACATATGGCAATCAAACATAAATTTGAATGTACTTGATTGAGATAGATATGATATTAAAATTTTAAATTTATGGAAAGTATTAAGGATATCAAGATACTTAGCTTTACTTTCTGACTTATTGACCATGACTATGTTTTAACTGTGGAGACATACTAGAAGTAATGATGTGATTCATATAGATTTGTAACTATCTATGTGTATGTAGGGTTAATACCATAAAACCTAAATATAAATTTTTATGGTGGTGATTGAGGTTTAAATTTCCATCCTAGGTATATTTTTCTCTTTGTGACCATATATTATATTGTACCTATTTGATATGTCTATGTATTTATGACTGTGATGCTTGACTGCATACATAAATCCATAAACTAGCTTCATTCTCATTTAACCCTAGGTCCACTTGTGAAGATTGAAAACTTGTAAAAATTATAGAAGTGTAATTAGACTAAGCTAAACCTAATACCCCTAGTGATGATTGATCACTCCCTATGTATCCAATAGTTTGAAGAGGGAATTCAATCCACATGTATCTCTTCTTATCTGTGTGAATGTTTAAGTATTCCCTTTAAATATATGATTACACCTATAAATATATCTTTGATCTTGATAATTTTGGCACTTGACCTAGATTGATGTGTTTTAGACTTGGCTAGTGACTGATACTAGTGTTTAATTTGAAATTTGGGAAGAATATAGCATATTTTCACAATGTAAAGTACTATATTTGATATTTACTTAAGAATTATAGATGATGAATATTATTTACCTTTATTTTTATTTATATATGATCAATTGGGAAATTTACCATGCCACTAACATGTTGTAATACCACACATTCTAAACTATTATTCCCTTATCAAGCTCAACTTATTATTCACATTCAATGCATTTGACAACCCCTTAGTTGTGTGTCAATTTGAATTTACCTCCTTGTGTAGATATTTAAAATTATCCATATGATCTTATGTATGTTAATATAATTTAAAAAACTAAGATTAAAGTTAATCAATCAATTCCAAACTATATAAAATTTAAAATTATAAAATTTCAAATATTTGAAAAATAGGTGCATAGGCTTTTTGTAAAGTTATGGGTCCTATCTAGTCGATTGTGAAAGTGAGTAGAGTGTGAAAGTAAAATTTTAAGTAGCAAGAATCCCATGTGGAAATTTAAGGAATTAATTTTAGGCATAAGAAAGTGGGTTTATTTGTGTAAGTAAACCCACATGGAAAATGTAATAAAAATAATTGAAATTTATATAAGGATAATTATGGGGCATGACACATGATAGATGAAAGGGCCGACTTATGGGAAGTGCTTTATTTTATAAAATATAAATTTTAAGGAAAATAATGGTAACATTAACCTCAATAAATTAATATTGAAGTTACTATCCAAGCATGATGTTACTATCTAGGACCTAAAATGCAAATGTGGTATTATAGAAGTATCTAGGTAGGATATTTCACTTATTTAATATATATTGGAATGTGTTGTGAATAGCACACAATTTTTTTCATATGAAAATGGGAACCTTTATACCTAATAGGCTCATTATAAACTTTATAATTAAGCCCTTTAATTCACATGTTAGTCATCTAAAAATTTGGCCTCTTCCTAACAAAACATTATTGAGGATGGTCCCTTTAAATTAATAATTTGATATAATTTTTTTCTTGGGCCTCATCTAATATTAAAATTGAGTCCCTTTTATGAATTTAAAATTTTATAATTAGTTCAAAAACTACCTTTTTATTAGTAAAGGTTGATACTAACATGATATGTCTTGCACTCTAAGATTCTCATGAACCACCTTTCATAGATAATTTGTGATAGGTAAGCATGATTTTATTATTAATAATTCCTTTAGCTAACTAAATAAATTTTATTCCTCCAATAGGTACAAGATTCTTGTGATATGTCATATAATTTTATGATCTTGAGACCTTTCATCCAATGGCAACCTCTCACTTATCCACCATACTCTTAAAGCATAATGATGTAATAATATCCTAAGATGATAGTAAAATGGTAAAATTTAGGGGATATCAACCAATAAATGATGACTACATATCCAATTAATACTCTCAAAGTTTGTTACAACCCAATAGATAATTTTACAATCCTAAGACTCTTTGACTAATCAAAGGATGACACTTATCATGTACATATTCCTAGAGTCCCACAGTCCTCAAATAATTGTATGACTTGATAAACTTTAAAAATATTAGAGAGTTCCATGTGACACTTATGTACCTCTTGAGATGTAAAAAAATGGTATGGCATGGGATGCCCTACCCAATCATAGACTGACATGTGTCTTGTTTGAAAACTTGAATGACTACATACCTAGAGATCTGTACATCTAAGGCCATGTGTTAAATATAAGAATATAATAGACATGATTAGGGTCAATATCAACATAAAATTAACACTTTTAATATTATGTGAAATCTCCTAAATTAAATTATAGGTGCATTCCCATCATTCTCGTTTCATTAAATAGGATAGTTGGGTTCTATCTTGAGATAACTAAATGAGTTAGAGGTTGATTCCTAGATGGGTCACATCCTCAAGGTCAATATTAAATAAAAATTAAAGATCTCAAGGTAGACTAAAATTTGGATAGTTTGAATAATTCAACCACTTCATAATTAATATACACATTATTGTATTTAGATCACCATTGTTGTGAACTTGATTCAAAATCCATAAGGTACCATCAAAGTGGAATTCATACCCATTACCCTTGAAATTATGATTATTAGAACCCAAAGTATCTATATATCAAAGGAGACCCATAAATATTTCCTCACAAAGCCCATGTTCCTTAGAGATAATTTTTAGTGTTCTCCAAGTTGATAATTACCATGGAAGTGTCATATTTAAACCCCAAGCCTATGAAAGAGTTTATGGAAACCGATTTTATATAAGGCATAGTCAAATACATACATTATAATGAGATATTAAAGTTAGTGTATGAGATACGGAATCCATAATATGATTAAGACACTAATCAAGATGATATTGAACTATCAGTTGACTTATTTCCTATTTGGAAGTTGGGACTCCATAAAGCTACTTGCAAATTAAAGGTATTCCCTTGTGGTGATTTATTTTATAGCATGATTAAGTTATCTACATGTATAAATGATATCATATAAATAGATAATGATAAGTAACATATATATTTTATATCTAAGGTTAGATTTACTAAATATTACCACCTCCTATATCTTTCCATCCCATATAGTAGGTATGTTTCCATTGAATGGATGAAAAATAATGATTTCCTAGAGACCCTGAGGATTGGTTGATGACACAGACCATTGGGTTAACAAGGAAGATATTAAATCCTAAATAATTAAGACCTTTTAGAAAATAATCAAGGTTAGAATTTTGATATTTAATTGGTTATTTGAATTGAGTGACATTGTGCATGTCAACAAGCTATAGATGTCCCTTCTAAGGATAATCATTTAGGGGGAAAATGTTTGATCTCTAGGAGGAGTTATCACTTTCAACATTAGTCAAAAAGTGGGTAGAGTTAGATCAGGTGGAAAATTATACATGATGTCATATATTATGGATGCATGTTATGATATTATGTCCTTTCAACACTCTTATTCCCCACAATGGACACCTTATAGTTAATCTATGCACATCTCAAAACTTTACACCCACAATTTTAAGGTCCCCACTAAGGATATTTTCAACCTTTATATCAAAATTTATGTTAAATTATTTTTGGGAGGTAGATGTAAAGATTTTTTGAGGATATTAGATCCTCTATCATAGTTTTTAAAGATTATTGGTATTACCAAGACTTCATGTTGATAAGAGTTGAAGGAATATTGGGTCCCCTTCTCAATATACCATATTATGTACTTAAGAAGCTCATAAAATAGGATATAACATATGAATATGCTAATGGTGTAATGGGGAATTATGATAATAGGAGGGAGATGCCCTACCTACATCTAAATATTATCATTGGTCACTATGAGTACAAGCATGTTGTAGCAATGGTAACCATGAAAACACATATGTCATGTTTTAGCCTACCATTCCATGATGGAAATAAATGAGGTCCTTATGGTAATGTTCATAGGCACATATAGGAATTGAGATCATGGTTGAACATCACATATCATCATGAGGCTTATGAAGATGATAAATATCACTTGAACCTAGTTAATGACAATGAAGTAATTGGGAAGCTGAATGCTTCAAAGGCACTATGGGAACAACAATTTAGAAATAAAATATTAGACCAAAAACCTAATGATCCCCAAGCCTCTAAAGAGACCCAAATAAAAATAAAAAGTCTCAATGACATAATCACATAAGGGATTCCTCTAGTGGCCCATATATCTTCATCATCAACTACTAACTCAACTAGAGAAATAACCATGGTAAGTCCACCTTATTTTGGACAAGAATATCATATCTTTAGTGTCTTAGAGTTTCAATATATTTTAATATAATCCCAACCTTCAATGTCACCTGAACTAATGACCCATACTTTTACCATGCCAATACAACACAAATTTTTTACACCATCTAGGTTTTCTCATATCAGGCTTACTTAGGTTCCCTTATTTTTGTTTGTGCTCTTGGTCCTACAATTCCCTACATGCCAATTTTAACTATTCAAATAGCCTTTAGTTCTCCTATTATTACTAATATTTATCAAATTATCAATGTTATAGTCTAATTTCTCATTTCATATCCCTATAATTTATATTTATCCTATAATTATTATTTCTCTTATTGCTCCTATCACTTTTATAGTTCTTATTTCTATAATTTATAGTCATACAATCTCAAGTGATCCAATTTATAATTCCCAGGATCCTAGCCCTAATGCAGTTTCAAGTGCCCATTCCCCATTAATTTAAATTTCCCTTCCCATGGGAAATCCAAAAACTTCAAATGTAATAAGGGTGTACACAAATCATGGTTTATTTCCATCATCTCCATAAAAATCCCCACTTCCAAGTTCCACCACAGAAGCATCCAACTCTTCACCTAGGCCTATTCCTCATTTTAAACCCGTTGCTCTGAAAGAACAAGTAGAAAAGGTACTCTTAGAGTTATTTATTTCCTTGGGGGAAGTGATGGAAACTCTTTCAAAAGGGAATGTGTTGTATTAGAAAGCACATGGATACTTGGATTATATTATTATAATGGACAATAAACTAAAGAAAATGGTAGTTGTGATCAACAAGGGGATGTTATCTTAGTTAAAGATCATGTCATTGGTATATCACAACTTATATGAAACCTTTTTTAGGAACATGAGTACATCATTAGAATAATTGTTGAGAGACATGAAAGAAATAATTATCCCCTTGGAGAAAAATAGAGATAAAATGCTAGCCTATTTTAGGGAGGTTAGAATTAATATATTGTTTAACCCAAATGGCATAGTCATCAATAATGATGAATTTGGATATCAACTATAAATGTTTAAGTATAAATTTAGGAATAAGGTCACTAAAGGTAATAATATTTTAGATAATTACATCATAAAATTAGCCACACAAGACATGGGGAACATAAATAAGGTTAATTCAATCAAGAAAATCTTAGAGGTCCCACCAAATACCCAAAAATAGTTGTTGATATGTGGAAAGGTGATTTTAGGTGAGTCACCTATAAACATATCTAAATTATACCAAGCATTTAACTTTATTTATCAATCATTGACAACATAAGAATCCCAAAAATAAATATGTGGTGGTCCTACTATAAGTCCCAACTGAATGGAAATAATTTTATATTAGAATGATCCCAAATTGGTAATGTTGTGTCTTAAGTTTAGGCCTGATGTTTTATTGTCTCTTTTAATTATATGTTATTATAACCAAATTATAATAAATGGATATGATTGATATTCAATTTTACTATAGGGAAATGAGTCTAATTTATCATATATATATTACATTGTAATATTGTTTTGAGGGTATACTTATTGATATAAAATGAAGGAAATTATAGGAACTTGTAAACGCTTCCATGATTACCGTGTGTTCTTTATGGAAGCCTTCCCCACTTTATCATGGTGAAGTGGTGAACGTTAATTATTATAGAATATGATATGATTTTTAGCTATGTTATGTATGTGCTTAGCCAAGATGATTTATTTTATAATTTCGTTGGTCTATGTGGTTTATTTTTCTTATATAAACAATTATATTCAAAAGTGTTAGTTAACAATATTTATAATTATTAATCTATTAGTATAAAATTTTAGGGATTGTATTTATTACATTTTACCCATACTCTCTACCCTATTTAGTTTAGTATAAGCCCATGTGAGACTTTGTATAAATAGGTAAAATTTATTTGTAATCATAGAATATCCTTAAAGCAATGGCACTTTTATTTAACCTAAGACAACCTCTTTTATACCTTACCTTGACCCATTTCTTCTACTTATTTTGTTTTTATATAATATTATATTTAGAGACCCATATTTCCAATAAACTAAATAGATAGAGTGATATAAAATTTCCAAATTTACTATAATGTATAATAATAAGGCTTGAAATCTCAAAGATAGAAGTGCTTACTCTAAGATATATTCTATGAAAGCTATCTAGGAGATCCCAATAAGTCCAACTCATACCCTAGGATACACCAATAGTAGTAATAAAACACACATAAAAAAAACTTAAATGGAACTACAATGAGGGTAACCCAAAATGTTGTGTCACATGTAAGATTTTTCATATTCAAGCTATTAATTGTCTATAGAGAAACATGGAGCTTATGCCATGCATCACTAGGTCCAAATATTATTTTGTCATGTTTTTATTTTCTCATTTACCTTGTAATAAACTACATATTCTTTATTCTTGAACCTACCTAAGGATTCTATCACTAATTGGGACGAGTTTAGTAACACCTTTCTATCCCATTTTGGACAAGTTATAGTTCCTAAAGTGCTTTATTAGTAGTTATTTACTATGAATAAGGAATCCAATGATCCCATCATAACCTTAGATGCTAGGTTATATAATAAATATAACAAAATAAAATCACTATATAAAATTTATGGTCTACTAGCTCTAGAGATGTATAATAATGATTTGGATCCCTGGGTGAATGTGTTCATATAAATAAATCCCCTCATAAAAGACTTAACACTCACATATACTGATTAAATTAAGGTATATAGGAAATTAAACCCCTAATGGTAGATTATGGAAACCACTCCCAATGTTTTTTTGAATATGTATACTTTTCAACCTATTCTTAATGTGAACCAAAACATGTGAATGCATAATATCATTCTAGTGATTAACCAACTACCCTTAACAAAATCTATGCCTAACAAACATCTAAGTTTACTTGGCCTAGATCATGGTGAGGTGGCATCCAAAACTCATATTCAAACATTAGTTTATATCATAAATAATGTCTAGAATATGCCCCATGATTCCACCAAAAGTGAGATAGATGACACAAAACATATGGTATTGAATATTAATAATGATTTAATAATCCTCTAAAGATAGGTAAAAACATTGGTGGGTAATTCAAAAATAGGAACTTCATCTACTAGATATACAACCATCCTTTCAACCATCCAATATCTAGATAGAACCCTCACCTAAAAGTTTCTATATATTAGCATCTATGAGTTAGCTTTGTCAAACTAGTGTAGGGTGCACAAAACTTCCCAATATGGGGAGATGTAATGAATTGGATTATCTAATACCTTTTCCATATTAAAAAATGATATGGAATGATATAATTTGATTCCAAACCACCAAAATATAACTAGCTCATTTTATGCCCCTAGCACATTGATACCTCCATGTACTACCATGGTATTGGAGATTCTTGAATCTATAGTCAAGAGGATAATAGACCTACAAAAATTATAGATAAGTTATTTTTACCAGTATAAGAGGAATAACTATGTGTTGAGGAGTTAGATGTAAAAAAACATATCATAACTTATACAGCCCCAAATAATGGTGTTAATCCTTTGGATCCTATAGCCAATAATGATCTCCCACATCTAAAATGTAGTGACCAAAGAAATCATATAGAATAAAAATATACCCTCAAAAAAATATGTTATAACATAATATGGGACATGTAAAAATCAAGGTGAATATCATACTTCATAATATAGATCAAATCATTGAGCAACATGATATTATCTTGAAATATTTAATTGAAAGACTAGTACAAACTAATTAAAAAACCACCCACACTAATGTAGTGATATGAATGTGTAGACAATAAAAAATATGCACATGATGATTCTGAATGTTGTAATTCCCTTAGACCACCGTAGGACCCCCTTGGGCTTATCATAGACCATTCAACCCCAAAACTACCTAACCCTAGTTAGATTGACCTACTGGCTAATCTCACCTTTTTAACCCAACTTGATCTTGACCCTCGATCACCGATGGTCACCCTAACCATAGATGATCACCCTGACCATCGACGGTCAGGTTCCACCATCTAAACTAGCTCAACTAACCCTTCACTCTAGCTTGCTTTCTATAATTAGCACATGTAATTCATGTGTGAGCCCATACATGTCAAAGTTAAAATTAGAAAGTAATTTGGACCCCTTAACATTTTATTCAACCTCTCCTTCCTTCCTATAAGAAGAGATGAGAAGGAGGTGAAAATGATCCATCTATGACTTCAAGATCTTTTGCATCTAGAGTTTCTTTATAGGTCACTTCTTCTATCAACCCAGTGATCCAACCATCACATCAAAGAGCCAAATTTTCACCACCCCTCAATTGACAACCAAGTGTTGTTACTATGCTATAATCATGTCAAGCTCCACTAACAAGACAACCACCTCAACCATTCATTTGATCAATCTTTGATAAGCTAAGTATTTATTTTCAATCTGTCAATTACTTTATTTTCATTTTTCAACCATCCCAACATAAACCAATATCCTAGAATTTCCTACTATAACCCCATCAATCTAACCTTTTATCAACCAAACCTAACACACATCAACCATCGATGGTTACCTTAACCACTTATAGTTGCCTCAATCACCAAGGGTCACCTCAACTATTGATGGTCATACCAACCATTGATGGTCATTGTGGTAGAAAATAACAACAATCTATTTTCACCTACCTATTCTCAACCAAATCCAACCTTCTTTTTGTCTACCTATTCATATACCCCCAAACTATTTTTTGAAGCACACATGAATTGTTTAGCATTAGCATTGACCCACTTATTTATATATTAGTCATTTTAGTCTATTTATTTATCAAGCATCTCTTATTTTTTATTTTAGTACCTTTTGATTATTGATGTAAGTATTTTATCTTCTATTTTATATACTTAATTATTTAAAATGTGTGGATTGATAGATTCCAAGGAAGATTTTACTTCTTGGATCTAGCTAGCACTAGGCAATCTAACGGACTATCTATCTAATCAAGCATTTGATTTAGTGTTGTCTTATTTACAAGTCATTATTCTCAAGCCAAAGAGGAGCTCTATATAATGATCTGATGAATTCATGCACAACCAAACAAGTTTTTTAGCCATACCCATATTAAGTCTCTTCTTCCTTTCTTGGAATATGAGCTAAAATTCACTAAAACGTTTTGGCATGTCCAGTGGGACACTTGAGTCTCTACTTGGGTTTTTTTCATCTATATTCTCCTCCCACTATTTTGTGCTCATAAACAAAATTGAAATTTCTTTTGGATTTAAAATAAATTAAATACATTGGTTTCTTACAATTTTAGCTCACGTAGTTAAATTTAAGTAAAATAATTAAATCATAGCATCACTTTTGTTGCATACACTAAACCAAACCACCTAGATAAATTAAAGACCTAAACAACTTGACATAAGGCCCAATTGGGATTTCATCACCTAGCAGTCACCTTACCCTTTCCTGACAATCCTACTTGGGGGTCATTACTAAGGGGAGAACCAATTCAACTCTTTGGTTGAGTATAAACTCTAGTAATTGGTATATATATTTTAAGCACCCAACACCCTTATTGGTGTGGTGTGTAAAGTGAGGGCGTAGGCCCCAATACCAAGCCATGTATTGATTTATAATATATATCCCTTTGAGAGCTTAAATGTAACTTAAAAATAACCATAGACTTATTTTCTAGTACCTACTCTACAAGCCAATTTGGATCACACTATTCTTAAATATTTAGGCATAAACCACAAGAGATACTAAAAAGAACCTTAGTATTTAACATGCTTTAGTGTGTGTTTTATCTTCTTTAATTTATTTATTATCTTCTCTTTGTTTGAGTTGTGAGAAATCTAACCCTCTCAAAAAAACTTTATACCATTTTTCCTTCACCCACCTCATCTCCATTTCCTTGTTAAATGGGGATCACTCTTATATTTTCTCATGGAGATCCTAAATTTTTTAAATTCCTAGAAGACAACTCTCTTGCCTTAGAGCATTACCTTTCATCAAGAGCCACTTGTGCTCTAAAAATTACCTAAAACCAACCCAACCATACCTAAAATCAGCCCATCCATACCTACAATCAACCAAACCTCAACTATAATGAACCCTAAAATCAACCCAACCTCACCTATAACCAACCCAGTCTTGCCTACAATCAATCCAACCTCATCTATAACCAACCAATAAACTCTCAACAACCATTTGATCATCATCATAACCAATAAACAACCCCTAAACACCTATTTAACCATTGTTATAACCAATCTCAACCTCAACTAACTCAACCTCACCAATATTTGGGATACCTATCTCAACCATCATATCAAACACCTCAACCTTATCAAACTTTTGATTATCTACCCCAACCATTAGATTAATTTTCTGAATCTCCTTTATGGTAACCCTATTTATCTCAAAACTAAGACTTGGTTTATCCCCTCAACCATCAACCAAATTATTTAAACCAACCTACCTTACCTACCTTATCAAATCTAACCTAGAACTATCAACCCAACTTATCAACCTTACCCAAACTCTCAAACTGACCTACCTTATAAACCTTACCCACATTATCAACCTAACCCACCTTAGAAACCTTATCAACCTCCCCAAATAAAACCAACAACTACCAACCAAACCTTTCAAACCCACTAATTTTATCAAACCAAGTTAACCCATCTTATTTGTCAACCATGTCAAACCAACCAACTTCATCAAACCAAATATTTAATTCACAACTTAAAGAGTCATAGGTGCACCATCTTCTTAGGTAGTATACCCCACTATGGGAATCATATGCTTCAATCCTTGACAAACTCTTGGAGGCTTATATCATTAAACTTCCTCAATTCAAATCCATAAATCATTCTCTTCCAAAGCCCAATTGGTTTATAGATAATGAGTTTTGTGCTTATCATCACACAAAAAGACATGTGGTAGATAGATGTGGGTATTTTAAGATGTTTGTCCAAAAACTTATTGATCAAAAGGAGGTTTCAAAGGATATTATCCATGTTCCCCCCAACCTAGCCTTGAATATATTTAGGCAATTCATCATTAAACCTCTTTCTTCACTCTTTTTTATGTAAACCCATGAACAAATCCCTCAAAATAAGGAGACCCCTTTATTATATTTGGTCCTTGGTGAACCCATAACTAAAAAAACCATAATTGAACCCCCAACCAATCCACTTATTAACCAAGTGAACCCTTTTCAAATTCCCTTTCAAAACATCACTAAGGAAGAATCAACCTTAACCCAACCACTTTTTGACCAAGAATAACCTTCTCAAATTTCCTTTAAAACCATAATTAAGGAAATCAACCCACCTCTTCTACTTCCCCTTTTAATGGATCCAACCCAAATTTAAAACAACTCACCTATAACTAAATCCAACGCAAACTCAACTAAAATCAAACCCATATAATTCCTCTATAATATACTCATTTCAATCTACCTAATGACATTACCTTTGGTTTGATTCCCTTTTGAACAAGGTCAAATCCTCATTACCTTACCTTACCAAACAAACCAAACAAATAAGCAAACCTAACCAATAAGTTATTAAACTACCCATCATACCTTCCTCAAATAGTTAAACCCATATTTTATCCAACCATAACTAACTTATATATCAACCCAAACCAACATAAACCCTTCATTTAAGATTTCTTTAATCTTGGCTACCCTTTTATCCAAGTTACCCACACCTCACCTGAGCTCCCTCATTGGGACAATCTGACAATCTTGTCCAACCCAAATTTATTTTAGGATAATGTTTTCAACATCATTATTAGACCCAAAACCTACCCAAAATTGACCTAATATTGTTTCCCTCACCATAGCACCATCAGGGAAATCCTACTTAAACCACTGTCTACAACTTGAAATCCAATTAACAACTAACAACTAACAACTAACAACTAATAACTAAAAACTAACGACTAACAACTAAAAACTAACAAATAACAACTAACAACTAACAACTAAAAACCCTTGGGAGGAAAATGATGTCATCTTCAACCCCCATTAATAACTCTTTAATAACCAACCCCTTCACCTAGATCCTTCATCTGCCTCAACCTTTCATGGGAAGAACATCTAGGGGAATTCTTCCTCCAAAATGTTTAACCAAGCAATAACTAACTTAAATTTTAACCAATGACCAAACCAACCCTTGGCACTCATGACTCAACCTATCAACCTAAACCTACCTAACCAAACCAAAAACCAATCAACATTTCGATCCAATTAATTCCTAACATCTATCACCTAACCAACCTTACCTTTGATCATTATTAATCCAAAATTCTCTTTTCCACTTCTAATCTAGTGTTGAAAAGTAAATAAGGGACAGATTTTCTCTTGATTAGCTCAGACTGTTTACATGTAAGTATGGATTTGGGGCATATAAGAACCTAAGTCCCTCAATACTTTGCATTTGCACCATGTTATTTTGTTAAACCAAGTTCTAAGTCATCTTGTGTCTAACTTAAGCTCATCCCTTGTTTGCAACCACCTTCATCTCCTTATTTTAAAGATAACTAATTAAAAAAAGATCATGTGATTATCCATCACAACCCTTAGCACAATCTTAAGCATGGGTATCATGGATCTACCTATGACATGATTCTCATGGGTAGTTTTTATCCTTTATAGGATGGATCCCCATGGTAATTTTCACTTAAACTTGTTTTACCCATCATTAGCCTTCTTATTTTATGGTTTTGCCTCTATAAAGGAAAGCCTTTAAGCCAATATAGACTTGTCCATGTCTAAACTAACATAAAATTAATTTGGGATACTAAATATCACTTGGGTCAAAATCTCTAGCATTGCAAACTACTCCCTTGAATGATAACTACCTATAACCATAAACATTGATTAAAAGAGGTAGAATACTCCTTTGAAGGACATCTATCAACATGCATAACTCTAAAAGCTTATATCACTCCCTCAAAGGATGAATAAGTCAACTTTGTCAAAATCAATCACATGGAAGCTTCCTACATTGATCAGATTCACAAACCCATCAAATAAAAACATTAAAAGACCCAAAGTCAAAAGTAAAAAACAAATCAATCCCAAAGAAAGCTTCCACTAGATTTCACACAACATTCATAGACTTACCACATCGATCAGTCTACACCAAACTTAGAATATGGAATTGTCTATAATGGTTCTTAGGTCACCTATAGAAGGGACAAGCTATCCCCATGAGAAGGTTACACTACCACCCATCCATATTTTTCACCCATCTCCTTTTAAACTCTACAAATCACGGGATTTTGAGCTTGCTTTACACTATGTGATCAAGTTACTTATTTTAATCAATTAACTAACACCAATGTAACACATAAAAGGGGATTATATTCTTAAACCCACCCATCTTGCCATTTTGGTCTTTCCTAATCAAAACATTTAAACCTCCTTCTGCTTTCATGACCACTTGAGAAGACATGTGTCTTCCATCTTTGAATCATTAAAACCCCAACCAACCAACTTAAAAACCTATCAACCATGAATCCAATATATATCACCTTATTCTCCACCACCCACCCAAACTACTTAACCATAACTTGGTCATCTTAACCCAACTTTCACACTTTTTGTGACCTAAATTTTCCTTGTTCATTTTGATCTCACCAATTACCTTGTCATATTTGATGAACTTGTGCTGCTTTTACACACTAACCATCTAGGTGCTTCAGAGCATGACCCTTTGCAATCCCAAAACTTACATCCATTTTTGTATTCTCAAGATCACATCCTACCTTATATACCTATGAATACATCAGCCTTACCTAGGAGGCTTGAGTTTATAGGTGTAGCCCATATCATCTATGCCTAATGCTATGGCCTAGTTACCTTGTCACTTGCCCTTCTAGTATCCACCTTAATTTACTACCTTACCCCAACTACCTCCCATTAGAGAAAACCTTTCTCTAAATAACCACCACCAACCACCTTACCTCATCACTAGTCATTTTTGCTTGACTATCACATGTTTTGTGATGACCTTGACTTGGTTGTTTTGATTGCCCTAAAAATAATTGACATGTTGAACACTTTTTGAACTTGAATTGCCTTGCACACACTTGACCAATTAGTGTCTTCTCAAGATCACTTCATACCTTGGATACCCTTGACTTCACCTGACTAATTTGTGTTTTCTTTAAGAGAACTTCTTACCTTGAATACCCATGAAAACACATACCTTGCCTAGGAGACTCACATTTATGACTGTTTCCAACTTACATGCCTAAATGTGGTTACATAGTCCACTTTTCACTTATCCTTCTAGCACCAAACATAATTTTTACCAACTATGGTAACCTAGTCAATGTGTGATCTTGTCTATCACACTTTTATCACACTTAATGCACGTGTTTTCACTTCAGTGCCCAACCTATCACCCATATTCATGACATCCACCTTCATCACCACCTTCACCACTTATCAAACTTGCATTTGATTATGTTTTACCTCATCTACTCCTAGTTTGAGAGGGAACACCTCTTCCCATGCTTAGGGCAACAAAACGTTTGACCCATATTTTTTTTATTTTACAGTTCATTAATACAAACTACATAACAAAAAGGGGTAAAATGTAGACACCATAAATCTACACATGATGGTTCTAAATGTTACAATTCTTCTAGACCATCTCAGGACCCCCTTGGGCCCAACCTAGACCATTCAACCCCAAACCTACCTAACCTTAGTCATATTGACCTACTAGCTAAACCCACCTTTTTAATCCAACTTGACCTTGACCCTTGACCACTGATGGTCACCTTAAACATAAATGGTCACCTTGACCATCAATGGTTAGGTTCCATAATCTAAACCAACTCAACTAACCCTTCACTTTGACTTGCTTTTTTATAATTATCTCATCTAATTTACATATGAGCCCATGCATATCAAAGTTAAAATTAGATATAAAGTTAGACCCCTTGTTAAAATTTTGTTTCACCTTTCCTTCCTTCCTATAAGAAGAGAGTAGTAGGATGTTAAAAATATCCATCCATGACTTCAAGAGATTTTGCATCTACCAATTTTTTATAGGTCACTTATTCTAGCAACCCAATGATATAGCCTTCATGTAAGAGAGCTAAATTATCACTACCCCTTAGCTGATATCCAAGTGCTATTAGTCTACCAAAATCATTCTAAAATCCACCAACAAGTTGACCACCTCAACTATTCATCTGATCGATCTCTAGAAAGCTAAGTATTTGTTTTCAATCTATCAATTAGCTTTTTTTCCATTTTACAACCAGCCCAACATAAACCAATCTCCTAGAATTACATTTTATAACCCCATCAACTTGACCTTTTATTAGCCAATCCCAACATAGTAACTACTGACAGTTACCTTGACTACTGATGGTATATTGAACTACTAATGATTGCCTCAACCATTAATGGTCACCTCAACTACCGATGATTATACCAACCATTGATAATCATTGTGGTATAAAATAATAGCAAGATATTTTTACCCACCTACCCTCAACCAAATCTAACCTTATTTTTGTCTACCTATTCATAGACCCCCAACCTATTTTATAAATCACACCTAACTTGTTTAGCATTAGCATTGACCTGCTTATTAATATATTAGTCATTTTAGTCTATTTATTTATCAAACATCTCTTATTTTTTATTTTAGTACCTTTTGATTATTGATGAAAGTAATTTACCTTCTATTTTATAAACTTAATTATTTAAAATGTGTGGATTGATATCTTCCAAAAAATCTCATGCTTCTTGGATATAGCTAGTGCTAGGTAATCCCCTTGAATATCTATCTAACCAACTATTTGATTTAGTGTTGTCTTATTTGCAAGTCATTCTTCCCAAGCTAAAGAAGAGTTATCTATAATCATCTAATCAATGTGTGTAAAACCAAACATGTTTTTCAACCATACCTATATTAATTTTCTTCTTCTTTTCTCATAATATGATCTAAAATTCACTAAAACAATAGGAATAAGGTCAAGGTCCCCCTTCCTACTCATAGTTTGAATATTTGGAAAAAAATTACATAACTTCTTGGTCAACCTAATATCATAAACTAATGTCATGACTGTTTGAATCTTTAGAAAAATAAGGATTGACCCCTATCAAGTATGATAAAATAGTGTTACAGCTAGATAAATATGAACTTAAGTTTGTAGATGAGCTATTAAATGTTCACATGTAGTTGGAATCTAAACCTAGAGTCTAGTAGTTTATAAAAATCTAGGTGGTTGAAATCCCTAAATCATATGAGATGTTATTAAATAGAGATTATTCTAAAATTTTAATTGTGTACATGGCCACAAATTTCTCTCATGTGGCTACCTTGGATAGGCATTACTAAACAAATATGTATTAATAGAGAGACTTAAATTAAATATATGATCATTAAATATAATGTCATAAATGAAGCATTGAATATAGTATCAATTGATAGTAATATTTAAACCGTTTCTCAAACCTTCTAAAGGTTAAATTGACAAAAAAATGAGTTATCAAGATTATAGTCCCTTTACTATGATTGGGTGTGTTCTAAAATAGGTTCTAAATCTAATATTCTATTGACTAGTTCATAGGGAAAGAGACACTTAGATTCTTATCAACTACAATTCCATTAGAAAAAAAAAGATTATATAATATGAAGAACTAATCATATGCCTATAATTTCCATAAATCACAAGTTCAAATATCTATTAGCATTTTGGGACCATGAACTAGTGATTAACTAGGCCATGAGAAAATTCCAATGAAAGTTATCCTATCTAAATAAATACAAGCATTGAGAATTAGAACTACTTAAAACATTAAATATTATCCCCATTCCTAGAGAAGATAACCATGTTGTAGACTCTTTACCAACCTCAACTATAAATCTAGCTCTACTAGGTGATTCAGAGCTATAAAATTTCTCCATAGATCTAGTCATCTACCCTTTAGTTTGGAAAAAGTTGAATAATTTAAAGTTTTCAATGATGATCACCATATCTTAGATTTATTAATAAAATATGGGTTTTTAATTCTTAGATCATATATGAGAAGGAGAGGGTTAATATCTGGATAATTATTATGATGAGTATGGAATCATGAATTTAAAAGAGAATCACAACCTAAAATATATGATATCACTCATTATAATATTTGATATGAAAAATTTAACCAATAAGCTTAAAATACAAGGATATTTAGATCAATAATCTAACATCATCAATATAGGGTCAATCATTGAAACCAAAAATGTTAACATCAATCTTGATTGTACTAGGATAGAAAAATCTTAAATAATTAATTATATGATACAAATACATGATATATTAGACTTATATAACATTAAGGTATTTTAACCCAATGTGATAATTCACACTATCCCCCTTGAGAAAGGAAAAAACCATTTAGGTAAACATAGTGACCTGTGAAACCTATCTTAGAGACTACATGGGTGATTGATCTAGTGTGTGTTTTCAATAAAAATGTGAAGATCAAACTTTGTGTTAATTTTAAAAATATAAATTGAGATTATGATAAATATAACTATCATTTCCCTCTTGATACAAGTTAATTGATATGGTAAGTAGATCACAAATGGAGTTCTATTTGGATAGATTCTTTGGTTATAACAAAGCATTACTTAACCACGAAGATAGGGTAAAGACTTACTTCACCATCAAGTGGGGACCATTTAATTACAAGATAATTCCTTTTGGCATCATCAATGTTAGGGCCACATTATAGAGAGATATGGGTTTCACTTTCCAAGGTCTAAATAGAAAATTCATAATAATGTATATGGATGATCTAACTATTCTTCAAAACATAGGTATGATCACATTAATAATATATATAAAGAGTTTAAAAGGTGAAAAATTATGGTATCTCTATAAATCTTAATAAAATAATCTTTGGGGTCACCAAAGGTAATATATTTTATAATATCATTAAAAATGAAGGTATCTCCATTGACCTAAACAAGCTAGTGCAATTTATAATCTACCTCTCCCAAATAGAAAAAAATAGTTGAAATTGTTAGAGTAGGGCTTTTATTTTTTCCATGTTTATTTTTATGGGTTATTTCCCCTCACGTGGAGTTTTCATACTTTAATGGATAAGATCTATTAGGTGTACAAGTTGATCAGATGACTAGGAAGTAACTCCCTTGACTGACTATTATGGGTATGAGTTATTCCTCTAATATTGGCTCTATTGACCACTTTTTGTGGAGTTACTATTCTATTTTGGGGATCTATTGACCATCATTTATGGATGATTTTATCAACACTACTATTTGTACTTATTATATTTATGAGATTCATTAATGGAACATTTGATTTTGATCTATGCTTGTTTGTGAAATGTTATTATATTATTTATTTCATTTTGATTTCAACTGCATTATGGTGTGCACTTAGTTTGTGTGATCACTCAATTGGTTCATTTATTCTATTTGAAGACCTTGGCTTCAACCTTGATATGGTATCATATCCACCCTAGTAATCACGTGTCTAGTTTTTTTATTATTGTAAGATTTAGTTTGAAATATTGATATTGTTTGAGGTAATTTATTAAAGGGTTTGCAAAATATGTGATTGTTTATTTTTTTTGAAATCTCAAAAACCTTGAGAGTTATTTTTTGCATGTTATTATGTGAGATATAGTTTTATATTGGCTTGGTCCTTGTGTGATTTTTAGGATCATTTTATTTATTGATCCACATGAATTTTATTCATTCTATTGATGAATATAGACATCCTCATTTGTGACCTAAAACACCTCACACGTCTTCCTTCTTGGTAGACTGGCCTTAGATAGCTCAAGATGGGTTCAAATCACTGGTTTAAGATAGTTAACATGCCCTCATCTAGTCTAAAATAGAATCCTATTTATATTCTTGTGCATATTCCTCTATCTAAGAATTGGTCTTCCATTACTTGGTATATATATTAGAGGATCTACTAAAATCTGTGGATATCTCACATGGTAAGACCCATTCATAACCCTTACAAGTGTTATTCAGAATCATAGCTGGTCTTTGCTCTTAATATTTAATTTAAATCATAAAGTATACCTACCATTAATTGGTCTTTACTCATGACATCCAATTTGAACCCTAATGTCTACCCTCGTATAGAAGTGCCCACAACTGGTTGCCAAACTAGTAGGAATCCTATTTTTCTCAAAAAAAATTGCCTTCCTTATAATTTTTGGTTTCCAAATACCACTATTTTTATTTAAAAAAATAAGGAAGATTGTATGTTTTTTTAAAAAAGAGGAGGCCTTCTGACTTTTAGAGGGGTTTATTATTGTTTTTTTTTTAAACATACACTCCATATTTTTTTAATGGTGAGTCTATTCATAAGGATGGAAATTAATGAGCGATTTTTTTATTATTCATCATAAATAATAATTATGGGCCTATGTTTCTAAGGGATTTTTAAAAAATAAAAAAATAATAGTGTATAGAGTTTTTTAAAGATTAAAAATTATTGTTTAAAATCTATTCATATTTTTTCTCGTTGAAGACTAGAGGGTGAGGTCTAGTTTAGAATGTGGCCAAACTCCTTTGCATTCAAAACAATAATTTATCTATCTTAATTTCTCACTAGGTATATTTATTTTGGACACATTATTAGTAGATCTTGATGTCCCTGTATCTTGAAAATCATGTCTTTTCAATATTTGCACTAGTTTGTCTAGATGCATTCTCAGTTGTGCTTGGCATATTTTGAGTCTGAATTATTTACAACATTTGGGAGGAGGGTTCACCGTTTCATATTTTAGGAGTGTATTTTTTATTTATTTACTCTTTATTTTTTCTTTAACTTTAATTTATTTAATAATAAAAAATTTAATTACAACCCTTATGCTTTATTTTTGCATAATAGATATAAGTTCAATTAATCCACTTAAGACATTAAAATACTATGAACGGAAAATCAAAATGAAAATTATATTAAGGATCGAGGTTTTATATTGTATTACAATGGGAAATGAAACTAAACCTAGTACAAAAGTATAAAATGTTAAGTGATATAATTATTGTGATGAATCCTGTGAGTTGTGTCTTTCTATGTTTCCTAATTTTATCTTTCACTTAGAACCTTATAAATCTCCTGATGAAGTGTAGACCATCTTGGAAAATATTTTTGGGAAGCTATATGTGATGAGAGGTCATGAAATTGAAAATGAACTTATAAATCTAAGTCTTAGAAACTTTGACACCCTTTAGAATTTATACACCAAGTTTAATTCTTGAGATTGGAGTTGAAATAATGTGGAATAGAGAAGAAACATGAACAAATTATTCTTTCTATACTCTCTAAACTAAGTCCTATTTACTCAAGTTTTGTCTATAATTTCCATGCCAATAAAAGTGTTGTAAGCACTACATGGAAAAATACCTCTTTAGATGGATTTATTGTTGACTTGACTCAGGAGAAAGATAAGTTAATATATATGGACACATTGAATTCCAAAAAACCTCAAGCCTTAATTTCTAGGAATGGGAAAGCAAAGACTTTAAAAAAAGAGAAGAAGAATAAGAATAAGGATTAAGAGAATAATAAAGAATTAACCTCTATCAAAATAACCATAGAAACCTCATATTACAATGATAAACCTAAGAAAAAGAAGGTTAAGTGTGCCTATTGTAATAAAAATAGGAATGATGAACACACGTTCATGATTAAATAAATTGATCACCTAAATAATCTTCTAGATAAAAACAACATAGGTGTTCCTAAGTCTATCAAGAAGAATTAATCAACTCGATATGCTTATAAGGTAAAAGGTAAAGGTAAAGAGAAGGAAAAGGGTGATTCTATTGTATCAGTTATAGCTCCAACATATTCATGGGTTATTGACTTGGGTGATTCCCACCATATGGAATCTTCACAAGTTGAGTCTTGTAACATGTCTTCTATCACTTTGGGTGATGACACTTCAATAATTTTTTTAAGGATATGGTGTATTGAAATTGATGGAGAAAAATTCAATAATTTTCTAAGTGTTTCATTAATTTCAACTAATCTCTTATCAATGTACTAAATCACTCACATCAGTAAGGGCATGAGGGTAGATTTTTCACTAGATTCAATCATTATCTAAGAGTTTCATTATGATTCTATAGTGGTAATGGGTAGGAAAGATCACCAAGCTAGGTTATACTCCTCAAAATTTTCACTTTATTATTCTCTTACTTCATTGTCGACTCATTTAGATGGAGTTATAAAATTATAGCATGAGAAATTTGGCCACCTCAACTACTACTACCTAAAATAAATCAACAAAAATAACATGGCCACATGCTTACCTTGAGTCCATTTCTCTAAGGGTCTTTGTGAGGGTTGCACATTTTGGAAGCATCCTAAAGATAAATTTGACAATGGAAAATCTTTAAGGGAGTCACAATCATTAGAGTTAGCACACATTGATATATGTAAGCTTTTTCTTAGTTCATATTTCAAAAAGTAAAGTATGTCCTTACCTTCATTGATGATTTCTCAAGATACATAGGGTTCACTTCCTTAGGAAAAAATCTAAAGTTTTTGACAGTTTTTGAGACATCAAGGTTATTAAAAAATAATAATTTATGAAATGAATCAAGGTTATTTGACTAATAATGGGGATGAGTATGTCAACAAAATGTTTAATCGGTTTTGTATAACATAGGGGATCAATTTTTAGTGTACAATTCCTTATAATCCTTAACAAAATGGAGTTATGAAATTAAATAATAGGTCCTTGAAAGATATAGTGAACTATAATATTCACTATAAGTCATTGGCAGCGTAATATTGGGATTAATCCATTAATTATGTTTTCTACATTTATAATACGGTTACTCACAAAGCTTTAAAAATTATAACTCCTTTTGAATCTTGGCACAATAAGAAACCCATAATTAAGTTGTAAAAATTATAACTCCTTCTAAATATTTGAAAAATAATAGTTACATACTGAAGAAAAAACATAAATCTATGCAACCTTAGAGTAAGCCTTTCATCTTTTTAGGTTATCTAAATAGTGCCAAGGGTTGCCGACTTATTCATCCAATGACACATGAGTTGTTTATGGAGATAAGTGTTTACTTTTAGAAGAGTCCCAAAAAATCAAAACTTGACACTTACCCCACTTCATTGGACTCACTTGGATTTATTTCAAACTATTCAGATCATCCTAGGCATATTCCATAGGTTGAAAACACTTCTTCTAGTTATGATAGTGGAAGTAGTGATGGGGATTCATCTTAATCCACATCTAGGCACACTTTATAGGATGATGTTTATCTACCTGATTGATTCATTTCTAGTCCTCTTTGGGCTAGGTAGACATTATAGAGTGTAGTAACATAGGTTAGGGAACCTTTAGATGACATGTGAACATGTTCAAAGTTTTAGAGTGGTCCACATGATTTTTATGCTTATAACTCAAAACCTAGACTTTTTAGGAGGCATTAAGTATTCCTAAGTGGGATTCTACCATGCATGTATATAACTCTTTAATCATGAATCATACTTGGGTTACTTGATACTTATTCCTAAGGTAAGAAATATAATTCTATGTAGATGGATATATTAGACTAAGTATGCAAGAGATGGGTTTATTGACAAGTTCAAGGCATGTTTGGTCACCAAGGATTTTGTTTTATTCAACATACCTCCATTATTATTTATAAATAGGGACATACTATTTTCTAAAATATCTAGGCCTATATTTTAAGTCTTATTTCATAAATATATTGATAATTTTCACCTAAATTAGCTATTTAGTAAATGTAAGTGGACATGTTTTTCTTATTCATCCTAACCTATTAATATTATTTATAAGTTTTGCATGAATATAGGTTTTTGAAACATGCATAGTTTATAAAGTCTTGGTATTAATGGTAATAGGTATTTGAATCTTTTTTTTGGAATTCAATATTCATAATTTTGTGATATTTCACACCAATATAAACCTTTGTGAAAAATGTTATTCAGAACTTATGTTCACAGGTTTTATTTGAAAGTTTTATTCAAAACTTATATTCATAGTTTGGGGTTAGGTACAAAAGTCTTTGACATTCATATTTGTCATAATTTTCCTTGTCAAAAATATAGTCTTTAGAACTTTTGTATTTTAGTGATTATTTTGGACATTTGATCTTTGGTGTTTGATCTCTATAATTTACCCTTCAAAGTTTGGTGTTCAATGAAAATGTTTGATAAAGTTAATTGGAAAAATATTTTAGAATATGGTCTTTAAAAGTTTTTTTTACATGGTCTCAACTAATATTTTGTCTTCATAAAAAATATTTATAAATTTTGATTTAGAACTTGGCCTTTGGAAAAGAAAACTCTTGCAACCTTCATAAAAGGATGACTACCATATGTATTTAGAACTTTTGTTAGGAAGGTGTGCTCACTTTGTAATAACGTAGGTTTCCTTGATTTTAATGCAACATTCAACTTTCAACTATTGAAATCCTCTGTGGCATAGCTAAATTTAAAAAAGAGTGATTGGATGACACTTTGAAAAAAAATAATGATGTGGAATTATTTTGAACATCTATAATGCCTACATGGCATACCCATAAAAATAAAGTGGTAGAGTTTGAATCGAATTAATTAAATGAACTTAGACATGTTGAAAATTAATGGCACATGAATGAAAATTGAATACCAAAATATATATCAACAAATTGAAATTTAAATTTATCCTAATTAATTAAAAAGGACTCTGATCTAAATTTCATCCTTGAGAATAAGCCATAGCTATTTGCATTCAAATTGTGAAATGTATATATAAGATCTAAGCCATTAAATTGATTAATAAAAAATATGTCACCTTAATAGACTGATTATGGTTTCTTCATCTAAGACATTCAAGGGAGCCCTACCACCATCTAAATTTTTGATCTAGGAATCTATAAAATAAAAACACACTATTTTCATTAATTTTTATTTAATGATGAGTAACCCAATCACTTGGTATTATGGGACACAATTCACTAGGTGGACACACATACTTATGAGGACAACTTGACACTAGCACATAATTAATTGGCTTTAGATCTACTTCATCTCAAGTGATAAGGATTTCATTTCATAGCAGCCAAGCTAAGGTTATGCCATGCATAGACATACTATAAGACCTATTATTTGTAGGAATAGTGATTGTGGGAACTTTAGTACATCAACTCAAGTATAAAACAATCATCACCTGCATCTTAGGATATTCATTCCAAAGGTATTTATACCTAACTATTTGAGATGCAACATATGATTTAAAACAATTGGTAACATGGAAAAATAACACTCAATTGACAAAACATTGAGATAATGGATAATTCTTGGAGAGACCAACATCCTCAAAAAGAGGTAGATAGTACCTACAACTAAGTTCTATATGGGAGTCTACATTGAGATGACCCTCTTGAACTGGTTGTATGGATACCCTAACATTGAATTCCTTCACCTTGAATGGGTTTTACTACCAGATTTACTAATGACCTTAGATCCAACATTTTATCTAAAAGAGGTAATTAGTGCCAAGTAATAAGATCAAGTTCTATGAAAATAAAATTCATGTGGGAGGCCATTTTTATATTATGACATATTTCCTAGATGTTTTTATGGGCATAGTATACATGCACCATGGGTCACTTTAGAGCCTATCTCTAGATTTCATAAAAAAACACATATGTGAATCTTACTCCTTCATGCACATTTATTCCTACACCATAAACATATCTTGAATTGTAGAGGATGTATACCCTCAGGTTTGGAGGGATATTCATGAGTCACCACCTACCTAAGATATATAAGATCATATCTGACACATTGATTCCTAGAGGGGATTAATGGATATAACCTTACTACACCATGATCATGGTTACTAGCCACAAGGTTACCCCTTTGCATCTCCCTAATCATGTACTAGATATATTATCTAATCAAGATATAACCTACCAACTATGATGGGGACTTGATGAATATTTAAAGAAGAAAAATAAGAGTGCATTATATTGCTTTGATCTAATGATTGGCAAGATGTTTTATATCAACTGTAATTAATTTTGAGAGGTTGTTAAATTCATAGAATATTACTCATTAGCCACCCTAAAAAATAAATATTGGGACACTCATGGTATAATTCAAAATCATATTCAAGGACTTGGTATTCCATACCAACATAATCCTTATGACCATGACTTATTTTTTTAATTGCCAAGAGTGATGCCCAAGTCTTGAAAATAGTATAAATGGATAGATTGGGGAGGTAATTTTGAAAATAATCCAAGGGGATCCCTCAATTTAAATTTTAGATGTACATGTCAGGATTCCACCCTTAGGTGGATGGGATACCATATATTTATGGATCAATAGGCCCTCCCAATCATCAATGGAATAGGGGAACCTTAGTAGACATTATCGATGGAAATGAAGACTATAAAGAAATATCCTATGGTGACTACATCTCCAAGCATTATAACTTCCCTTGGGAGGGATAAAGATGGTCCAATTTATATTGACTCTTCATCCTTAGAAAACCATGATCATCTTACTATTGATTTAACATAGATAAATACAAGTGTGGAAAATTTAAATTCCCCCACTCAAGAGGTTTCCCCCACAATATAAAAGGTAATTATTTGCTATAATATAAATCCAAGTGTTTGAATACACCCTATTATCCCAACTATTAAAGCATCATCTATAGAAAGACCATTAGTGAAGGAGAAACAATCTGTGGGAGGTGAGTCCAATAATGAAGATTAATTATAGAAAGACAAAGACTTAAGCCTCCAAGAAACTAAAGGAAAGAAACCACTACAAGGGGAATAATTAGGTGAGGGTATAATACCAACTATATTTACATTTCCTTCTATATATAAAACTATAGTTGTGTATTTTATGTTTCCCAGGTCTATCTATTAATTTAATCTTATTTCTCTCAATCCTAAAAATTTACCTTCTTTGGTTATTCCCAAAGTATAAGTTGTTTCTTCTAATCCTAGTGTCCAACAATCCATGGGTTTTCAAAAAGTGGAATATGTTTCCTCTAGTCTTATCATGTCCACATTCTCAATAATTTATATTATTATAGTTATGTATCCAAGACCCATTGTTAAAAATTATACTATGGTTACATCTACCATTACCTCAACTACCCATAAGAATAAAAAAGGATCATATAAATAATCCAAGGGAGTATTACAAGTTTATAACTTCATGTGTCATCTACTCTATTAGGCTTTCTAATGAGTTCTTCCAGACCTTCCTAGAATATCACTGTAGTATCATAAAATAAGGTTTGGAAGTAGTAGGTATATCTAGTACACAATTTACCCTAACATTATGGTGTGGATTGGTATAATATTATTTGGCCTTCTCTTCTATAACCATTACATCTAGAGGTCTTGACATAATCTCTAGAGTATTTTTTGGTTGAAACTACAACCCAAGACACTCAAATAACTGATTCAACTCAACTGATAATTCCATAGTGGGAAAAAAATTTATAAGCCTAAGGATATTAAAGGATAAATCTCACCATCACTAAGCTACCCATAGTAAGTTCAATTTTGGATAAATCTATAAGGAGTATCTAGGAAATGAAGAAAAGAAAGATTAAAGATGATGCTAGAAAGGGTATGATTCTAGAAGAAAGATAAGATGTTTTCATTCTTTCAAATATAAAGAATAGGAGACTAGGGTAGTCTCCTTATAATGAGGATTTTAGGTCCTATATTGAAATATAAAATGATTATTTGTTTGAGCTCCACAAAGGGACAAAAAAACAAGAAGAGAGCTAGAGGAATATTTAGAGCAAGTTAGGGAACAAAAACAAACTATCCATGTTTTTGTACAAATTGAAATAGATGTAAAAATAATGAATTCAAGGCTATATAATATTTTAGATGCTATTGATTTAATGAGGGTTGAATTGGACCCTAAAATAATTGAAGCAACTAAACTATTTAATTTTTAAAGGAAGATAAGAATACATTAAAACTCATTATTGTCTACAAAAAAATAAGACACATAGCCATATTAATTTAATGACACCATTAAAGGATTCAAATTCCCTCAACATGATTTTAATTCAAACACAAAAATTGAGTGAATGGATAGCAGTTGTAGAAGAAATAATGCCCAAATATGTAGAAAATGAAAACCTTATTTTGTAAATTCTATAGGAGTGGAAGCTTTCATAGGCAAGGGAATATATAGGTAAACTAATAAGTAGAGTAAATTTTAACCAGATTATCTAACAAGCCTAAACCAAATTCAAAAAGAATCTTTAAGTATTAACATTAGAGGAGATTGAGGCTAAATTATTTTTTTTAGAAAATAAGGTCACAGATGTGGAGATATTTTGGCTCAACTTTAGGATCACTAAAGTTGAGCATACATTCCTAATGGAATAAACATGTCACATCTTGATTTCTCACTAAGCTGATTATCTATGGATTATTATGGTTGTTAAAACAATTAATTACTTTTTAACTAAGCTTTCGGTCATATGTTATTATGGGACAATTATATGTTTCTTGATCTCATGATTACATTAATTTGAGTTATATATATTGTAAATTCTTTAAATTATGATTATGTTAATTTAGTGGTAATGTTACACTAATATTTTATTATATATATCATGATGTTACAGGCCAACTACCCTCTTATCATGAGTTTGATGTAGGAGAGTTTCATCCCTCAAATCATGATTGAGGGAGAGAATCATCAAAAAGGATGATATAGGTGGAGGTGTTAGGGGATGACAAAGGAATGGATAGAACTCATGCACACACTACATTAGATAGTACATATTATATGCATTGTTTGATTTTTTATAATTAGTAATTTTTTTATGTTATCTACATTTAGATAAATGATTGTGTTAATTATGTGTTAGTTCAATTTCATGCTTATATGAAATAAATATTATTTGATTGCATCATGGATATTATATGTAGATTTAGTGTAGAATTTTGCTGTATGATTATGTCATGTTATTGTATTCATGATTGTTAATGCTTATGGGAATGTAATTTTGCATGAATAGTATCTAGTTACTATTGTATATAGAATAGCCATAATGTCTTTTTAATGTTTATAACATTAGTAGGTAATCATTTTATATTATT